>CM039673.1:373398337-373741310 GCA_022496015.1 Hordeum marinum
ATTCAGATTGCTTCCTCCCTTGGTCTTTTCTTGATTCAATGGTATTGTGGGATGAAGCGGCCCGGACCAACTTTACATATCCACGCACATGAGACCGGTTCCATTGACTGACATGTGACTTCGTTGCATAAGATGGCTGACGGGTGTCTGTCTCTCCCACCTTAGTTGAATTGGATTCGACAAAGGCGGTCGTTGTAGAAGGTTGAATAGCAATTTGTATATCACAGTTGTGTTTTTGCGTAGTTAAGAATCATTCTTGCTAGATACCCATAGCAGCCACGTAAAACATGCAACTACAATTAGAGGACATCTAACTTGTTTTTGCAGGGTATGTTGTGATATGATATGGCCAAAGACATGATGAAATATATTTGATGTATGAGATTATCATGTTTTGTAATAGTTTATATCGACTTTCATGTCGATGCATACGGCAACCGGCAGGAGCCATAGGGTTGTCTTTAATTATTTTATGACATGTGTGTCAATCATTAAGCGCTAGGTAATGCTATACATTATCGCAAAGCGATAGCAATAGTAGTAGAGGCATGATTGGCACGACAACCCCGATGGAAACACGATGATGGAGATCGTGGTGTTATGTCGGTGAGGATGGAGATCATTTCGGTGCTTTGGAGATGGAGATCAAAAGCACAAGTTCATGGCCATATCATGTCACTTATGATTTGCATGTGATGTTAATCCTTATATGCATCTTATTTTGCTTAAGACGATGGTAGCATTATAAGGTGATCCCTCACTAAAATTTCAAAATAAAATTATGTTCTCCCCGACTATGTACCGTTGCGAAAGTTCATCGTTTCGAAGCACCACGTGATGATCGGGTGTGATAGACTCTACGTTCGTATACAATGGGTGCAAGACAGTTTTGCACATGTGGAACACTCGGGTTAAACTTGACGAGCCTAGCATGTACACACATGGGCTCGGAACATAAGAGACCGAAAGGTCGAGCGTGAGTCATGTAGTAGATATGATCAACATGGAGATGTTCACCATTGAAACCACCTCATCTTGCGTGATGATCGGACTTGGGTTGGTGAATTTGGGTCATTTAGCACTCGGATGACCGGAGGGATGTCAATTTGAGTGGGAGTTTTTTAATTAGTATGATTAACTAAACTCATTTTGTTGAACAATAGTCTAAATAATCTTTCCAAATTTATGTTGTAGATCAATGGCTCGCACAGTAGCACCCCTGAATTTTAGTGTGTTCCTAGAGAAAGCCAAGCTGAAAGATGATGGAAATAACTTTGTATACTAGGCCCGTAATCTGAGGATTATCCTCATGGCTTCCCAAAAGGCTTATGTCCTTGATGCACCGCTCGATGCGTACCCACTCCAGTGTCGTCTGCAAACATTGTGAATGCCTGGCAGGCACGTTCTGATGACTACTCAATAGTTCAATGTGCAATATTGTATGGCTTATAAACGGGACTTCAAAGACGTTTTAAATCTCATGGGGCATATGAGATGTTCCTGGAGTTGAAGTTTATTTTTGAGAAGAATGCTCGGATCGAGATGTATCAGACCTTCGATAAGTTCTATGCTTGCAATATGGGGGAGAACGGGTCTGTCAGTGAGCACATACTTAGAATGTCTGGGTATTCCAACCGTCTGGCTGAGTTGGGAATTACTCTCCCGCTAGAGGCGATCACTGACAGAGTTGTTCTGTCACTGCCACCTAGATACAAGAGCTTTGTGTTGAACTATAACATGCAAGGAATGAAAAAATCAGTCGCCAAGCTGTTTGCGATGCTGAAAGTTGCTGAGTCAGAAATACAGAAGGAACATCAAGTGTTGATGGTCAATAAAATCACTAGTTTCAAGAAGAATGACAAGGGAAAGAAGGGTAACTCCAAGAAGGGTGGTAAAGAAGTTGACCCTCCTATGAAGAAACCCAAGGCTGGACCTGAGCCAAAAACTGAGTGCTTTCATTGCAAGGGAACTGGCCACTTGAAGCGGAACTGCCCCAAGTATCTAGCCTACAAAAAGGCGACGAACACCAAACAAGGTATATATGATAAACATGTTATTGATGTGTATTTACCAAATCTCATTGTAGTGCTTGGGTATTTGATACCGGTTCGGTTGCTCACATTTGCAACTCAAAGTAGGAACTACAGAATAGATGGAGGTTCGCGAAGGACGAAGTAACGATGCGCGTGGGAAATGGTTCCAAAGTTGATGTGATCGCCGTCGACATGCTCGCTCTTCGATTACCATCAAGATTAGTGAGGAACATGAATAATTGTTATTTAGTGCCTACGTTAACATGAACATTATATCTGGATCTTGTTTGATGCGAGACGGTTACTCATTTAAATCAAAGAATAATGGTTGTTCTATTTATATGAGTAATATCTTTTATGGTCATGCACCTAATGTGAGGGTTTATTCTTATTAAATATCGGTAGTAATGATACACGTGTTCATCACATTGATGCCAAAAGATGTAGAGTTGATAATGGTAGCACCACTTTCTTGTGCCACTGTCGCTTAGGTCATATTGGTGTAAAACGCATGAAGAAGCTCCATGCTAACGGACTTTTGGAGTCACTTGATTTTGAATCACTTGACATGTGTGAACCATGCCTCATGGGCCAGATGACTAAGACCCCATTCTCCGGAACAATGGAACGGACAAGTGTTTTATTGGAAATCATACATATAGATGTGTGCGGTCCGATGAGCATTGAGGCGCGTGGTGGATATCGTTTCTTTCTCACCTTCACCGATGACTTAAGTAGATATGGGTATATTTACTTAATGAAACACAAGTGTGGAACGTTTGAAAAGTTCAAGCAATTTTAGAGTGAAATTGAGAATCATCATAACAAGAAGATCAAATTCCTACGATCTGATTGAGAAGGAGAATATCTGAGTTGTGAGTTTGGAAATCACTTAAGACAATGTGGAATTGTTTCACAGTTGACGCCACCTAGAACACCACAGTGTAATGGTGTGTCCGAACGTCGTAATCGAACCCTATTGGATATGGTGCATTCTATGATGTCTCTTGCCGATTTGCCACTATCATTTTGGGGTTATGTGTTAGAGACAGCTGCTTTCACTTTAAATAGGGCACCATCTCAATTCGTTGAGACGATGCCATATGAACTATGGATTGGCACGAAACCAAAGTTGTCGTTTCTTAAAGTTTGGGGATATGATGCTTATGTCAAAAAGCTTCATCCAGAAGAGCTCGAACACAAAGCAAAGAAATGCGTCTTCATAGGATATCCAAAAGAGATGGTTGGGTATACCTTATATCTCATATCCGAGGGCAAAGTGTTTGTCGCTAAGAACGGGTCATTTCTTGAGAAAGTGTTTCTCTCGAAAGAATTGAGTGGGAGGAAGATAGAACATGATGAGGTTGTTGAACCCTCCCTTCAACCAGAGAATAGTGCAACATAGAAAGATGTTTTTGTGGATCCTGCATCGGTTGAAGAGGAAGCTGATGATGGTGATCATTAAGCTTGGGATCAAGTTACTATCGAACCTTGTAGGTCGATAAGGACACGTACTACTCCTCATTGGTACAGTAACCCTGTCTTAGAGGTCATGTTGTTGGACAATTATGAACCTACGAGCTATGGAGAAGCGATGGCGGGCCCAGATTCCAACAAATGGTTAGAGGCAATGAAATCTGAGATGGGATCCATGTATGAAAAAAGTATGGACTTTGGAAGCATTACCTGAAGGGCGAAAGGCCATTTAGAATAAATGGATCTTTAAGAAGAAGATGGACGCAGACGGTAATATCACCGGCTATAAAGCTCTACTTGTGGCAAATAAATTCACAAGATCAAGAGTTGACTATGATGAGACTTTCTCACCCGTAGCAATGCTTAAGTCCATGAGAATCATGTTAGCAATAGCTGCATTTTTCGATTATGAAATCTGGCAGATGGATGCCAAAACAGCGTTTGTTAACGGTTTCCTTAAGGAAGAGTTGTATATGATGCAACCGGAAGGTTTTGTCGATCCAGAGAATGTTGACAAAGTTTGCAAACTCCATCGATCCATTCATGGGCTGGTGCAAGCATCTCGGTGTTTTGATGAGGTGATCAAGGTGTTAGGGTTTATACAAGTTTACAGAGAAGTTTGTGTTTACAAGAAAGTGAGTGGGAGCTCTATAGCGTTTCTAATATTATATGTGGATGACATATTGCGGATTGGAAACAATATAGAATTTTTGGAAAGCATGAAGGAATATCTAAACAAGAGTTTTTCAGTGAAGGACCTAGGAGAAGGTGCTTTCATATTAGGCATCAAAATCTATAGAGATAGATCGAGGCGCTTAATAGGACTTTCACAGAGCACATACCTTGAAAAAGTTTTGAAGAATTTCAAAATGGATCAGTCCAAGAAAGGGTTCTTGCATGTATTCGAAGGTGTGAAGTTGAGTAAGACCAATGCGAGTGACTGTAGAGGATAGAGAAAAGATGAGTGTCATCTCCTATGCTTCTGCCATAGGCTCTATCATGTATGTAATGTTGTGCACAAGACCAAATGTCAGCCTTGCCATAAGTATGTCTGGAAGGTTTGAAAGTGATCCTCAAATGGAGCACTAGACAGCGGTCAAGAATATCGTTAAGTACCTGAAAAGGACTAAGGAAGTGTTTCTCGTTTATGGAGGTGATCAAGAGTTTGTCGTAAATGGTTACGTCGATGCAAGCTTTGACACTGATCCGGATGACTCTAAGTCACAAACCGGATACGTATATATTCTCAATGGGGGAGCGGTAAGCTGGTGCAGTTTGAAGCAAAGCGTGGTTTGATTCTACATGCGAAGCGGAGTACATAACTGCCTCGGAGGCAGCGAAGGAAGGTGTCTGGATGAAGCAGTTCATGATAGATCTTAGAGTTGTGCCCAGTGCATCGGACCCAATGACTCTGTTCTGTGACAACACTGATGCCATTGCTCTGGCCAAGGAACCAAGGTTTCACAAGAGGACCAGCCACATAAAGCGATGTTTCAATTCCATCCGCGATCACATCAAGGAGGAGGACATAGATATTTGCAAAGTACACATGGATCTGAATGTCACAAACCCGTTGACTAAGCCTCTTCCATGGGCAAAACATCATCAACACCAAAACTATATGGGTGTTAGATTAATTACAATGTAAATCACATGGTGATGTGAACTAGATTATTTACTCTAGTGCAAGTGGGAGACTGTTGGAAATATGCCCTAGAGGCAATAATAAAATAGTTATTATTATATTTGCTTGTTCATGATAATCGTTTATTATCCATGCTATAACTGTATTGATTGGAAACTCAAATACATGTGTGGGTACATAGACAACACTGTGTCCCTTTATGCCTCTAATAGACTAGCTCGCTGATCAAAGATGGTCGAGGTTTCCTGACCACGGACATGAGATGTCATTTTATAACGGGATCACATCATTAGGAGAATGATGTGATGGACAAGATCCAAACTATGAGCATAGCATATGATCGTGTCAATTTATTTCTATTGTTTTTTGCATGTCAAGTATCTATTCGTATGACCATGAGATCATGAAACTCATTATCACCGAAGGAGTACATTGTGTGTATCAAATGTCGCAACATAACTGGGTGACTATAAAGATACGCTATAGGTATCTCCGAGGGTGTCTGTTGAGTTGGCATGGATCAAGACTGGGATTTGTTACTCCGTGTGACAGAGATGTATCTCATGGCCCACTCGGTAATACAATATCATAATGGGCTTGCAAGCAAAGTTACTAAAGATTTAGCCATAGGATCTTGTATTACGAAATGAGTAAAGAGACTTGCCGGTAACGACATTGAACTAGGTATGGAGATACTGACGATCGGATCTCGGGCAAGTAACATACCGATGAACATAGGTAAGTACGTACGAAATTGAATGAATCCTTGACATCGAGGTTCAACTGATAAAGATCATCGTAGGATATGCAGGGACCAATATGGGCATCCAGGTCAGAAAGCACATTTGCTCCCTTAGTGGTTTTGGTAATTAATAACAACATATATAGCATTGAACTAATGTTTCCACTAAAGGTTTTCAGGAAAAGTTCAATGATGGGTTGGCAAAAGGATTGTGGAATACCCCAAGATGCAAGGAAATAGATTGGCAAAGCTTCAAGCAAGAGGACTCTACATTTTACCCTTTGTGAGAAATCACTTTGAGTCCATAGGAAAGCCAATACTATCAAAAGGGGGTTAGGTACTGTTGGTGAAAAAAATGCTCATACGTGCACAAGCGATAGTCACCACATACACCCACAAGCTCTTCCACAAAAGTCAGTCCAAAGCCAAATATCCAAAATCAGTGCAGCCAACACTTTCCACTTGGTGTCACTGATTTTCAGCCTCAGATAGGCTCGGCCAAACCCCTAGCCCTTCAGTGCAACTGATTCCATTTCGGTGCCACCGAGTTTGGGTTGCCAACTTCCTGTTACTTAAATTCACAAAATCGACCCGACCGAGTTTGTTGAATCGGCATCACCGAGTTTGGCAATCTGACCGTTGGTCACCTAATCGGTGCAACCGAGTTTTATGTATCGGTCTCACCGAGATTCCAAAGTTTCTACCTTTAAGGCAACTCGGTACCATCGATATTAACACATTAGTGTCACCGAGTCTGGTTTATTAGGTGTAACGGTTGGATTTTTGGAGATGCCTATATATACCCCTTCACCACCACTCACTCGCAAAGAGAAGCCCTCAGAACAGTTCCCCACTCATACCTACTAATTTTCTAAGAGATACCCACCTACTCATGTGTTGAGATCATGCCATTCCGTTCCAACCATATGAATCTTGATATCTAGCCTGCCCAAGTTGCTTTCCACCCAATCAATCTCTTCCACCATAGCCAAATCTATGAGAGAGTGATTGTGTGTTAAGGAGTCTATCATCTTAAAGCACAAGAGCAAGGAGTTCATCGACATTATCGAGCCTATTACCTTTTTGAGGGTGGTGCCTCCTAGATTGGTTAGGTGTCGCTTGGGAGCCTCCTACTTTGTGTTGTGTAGTGAACCAAGAAGTTTTAAGGGCAAGGAGGTCGCCTACTTCGTGAAGATCTACCCATAGTGAGGCTAGTCCAACGTGGACGGAAGCCGTTATGGAATAGTCAAGGTTGCTTCTTCGTGGAACCCTCCGTGGGTAGATCCCTCCATGGACTCTCGCGACCGTTAGCCTCTGTGGGTTGAAGACTCCATAAATGTGGACGTACGATACCACCACCTATCGGAACCACGGGAAAAATCATCATGTCTTCAAATTGTGTTCGATCTTCCTACCCTTTCCCTACTTACATGCGTGTATTTACTTTCCGGTGCAATACTCGTAGACATGCATGTGTAGGGTGTACTTGACTTGCTACAAATGCTAAAATCTGCCAAGACTTAAAATTGGGAAAAAGTAGTTTTTTAATTGGTGAAGTAGTCTAATCACCCCCTCTAGCACTACTTTAGATCCTACAAGTGGTATCAGAGCTTTAGTCTCCATTGCATTGGTTTCACAACCTAGGAGAGTATGGTGTCTAGTGAGGGAAACTATCACCGTAGAGGCATGTACTTTGATAGCACTAATTTTTCTAGTTGGAAGCACAAAATGAAAATGCATCTAATTGGTCATAACCCTGCCATTTGGGTTGTTGTTCGTGTTGGATTGCAAGGTGAATTCTTTGCAGATGGAAGGGAACCGGATCATGGAGCGACTACGGAAGAATTGAAGATGTTGCAACTCAATGCTCAAGCATGTGACATTCTCTTCAACTGCCTATGCCCCAAAGAATTCAACAAAATCAGCCGTCTTGAGAATGCTAAAGAGATTTGGGATACTTTGGTTGATATGCATGAAGGTACCGAATCTATGAGAGAATCCAAGTTGGATGTTCTTCAAAGTCAACTTGACAAGTTCAAGATGAAGGATGGTGAAGGAGTCGCTGAGATGTACTCTAGGCTAGCTCTCATCACTAATGAGATTGCCGACTTAGGAAGCGATGAAATGACCGAAAAATTCATCATCAAGAAGATACTTCGAGCTTTGGATGATCGATATGACCCCATATGCACATTGATCCAAATGATGGCCAAATACAAAGATCTCAAGCCAACTGAAGTGATTGGAAGGATTGTTGCTCATGAGATGACACTCAAGGATAAGGAATAGCTTCACCACAATGTTGGGGAACGTTGCATGGGAAACAAAAAATTTCCTACGCACACGAAGATCTATCCATGGTGATGAGCATCTACGAGAGGGAGAGTGGATCTACATACCCTTGTAGATCGCTAAGCGGGAAGCGTTAAGAAACGTGGTTGGTGTAGTCGAACGTCTTCGCGATCCAAATACCTGTCTCATGAACTTGATCACGATCCTTCCGATCTAGCACCGAACGGACGGCACCTCCGCGTTCAGCACACGTACAGCTTGAGGACGATCTCCACCGTCTTGATCCAGCAAGAAGGAGTGCAGAGGAAGAAGAGTTCTCCGGCAGCCTGACGGCGCTCCGGCAATGGTGGTGGAGCAATTCCGGCAGGGCTTCGCCTAAGCACTGCAGAAAACCGATCTAGAGGAGAAACTATGCACTGGAGGAACGGGTAGCACGTGGCTGAAAATCTAGTGCAAAAACCCTCAATACCACCAGTATATATAGGAGGAGAGGCGCAGAGGAGGCAGCTTGGCCTCCAAGCCTCCTAGGCTTTGGACGAACTAGGAGAGGAGGAGTCCACCTCCTCCACTCCTAGTAGGATTAGGATTCATCCTTTTTTTTCCTTTTTCCCTTTTTCCACCTTTTTCCTTTTGGGTTTTCTTCTCCAGCCACATGGGCCTTGTGTGGGAGTTTCCACCAGCCCACTAACGGCTGATATTCACTCTCCCACAGCCCATGAAGCCTCTTGGGTCGAAATACCCCTCCCGGAGGTCTCTCGGTACACTACCGGCACTTCCGGTACACTACCGATAAGCCCGGAACTTTTCTGGCGACCAAAACAGGACTTCCTATATATGATTCTTTACCTCTGGACCATTCTGGAGCTCCTCGTGACGTCCAGAATCTCATCCGGGACTCCGAACAAACTTCGGTCACCACCATACATAACTCTATACTACCGAAACGTCACCAAACCTTAAGTGTGCAGACCCTGCGGGTTCGAGAACTATGTAGACATGACCGAGACACCTCTACGGTCAATAACCAATGGCGGGACCTGGATGTCCACATTGGTTCCTACATATTCTACGAAGATCTTTATCGGTCGAACCTCTCTTTCAAGGATTCAGTTAATCCCGTATGATGTTCCCTTTGTTCTTCGCTATGTTACTTGCCCGAGATTCGATCGTCGGTATCTCCATACCTAGTTCAACCTCGTTAATGGCAAGTCTCTTTACTCGTTCCGTAATACAAGATCCTGTGACCAACACTTGGTCACATTGCTTGCAAGGCTTATTGTGATGTTGTATTACTGAGTGGGCCCTGAGATACCTCTCCGTCACATGGAGTAAGAAATCCCAGTCTTGATCCATGCCAACTCAACAGACACCCTCGGAGACACCTGTAGAGCACCTTTATAGTCACCCAGTTATGTTGCGACGTTTGATACACACAAGGTACTCCTCCGATATCTGTGAGTTACATGATCTCATGGTCATAGGAACATATACTTGACATGCAGAAAACAGTAGCAATAAACTGACACGATCATAAGCTACATTTGTAGTTTCGGTTTTGTCCATCACATCATTCTCCTAATGATGTGATCCCGTCATCAAATGAGATCTCATGTCCATGGCTAGGAAACCTTAACCATCTTTCAATCAACGAGCTAGTTGACTAGAGGCATACTAGGGACATTGTGTTTGTCTATGTATCCACACATGTATCCATGTTTCCAATTAATACAATTATAGCATGGATAATAAATGATTATCATGAACAAGGAAATACAATAATAAACACTTTATTTATTGCCTCTAGGGAATATTTCCAATAGTCTCCCACTTGTACTAGAGTCAATAATCTAGTTCACATCACTATGTGATTTAGATTGTAATGAATCGAACACCCATGCAGTTCTGGTGTTGATCATGTTTAGCCCTTGGAAGAGGTTTAGTCAACGGGTCTGCAACATTGAGATCCGTGTGCACTTTGCAAATATTTATGTCTTTCTCCAAGATGTAATCACAGATGGAGTTGAAGCGTCGCTTTATGTGTCTGGTCCTCTTGTGAAACCTTGGTTCCTTGGCCAGAGCAATGGCATCAGTGTTGTCACAGAACAGGTTCATTGGATTCAGTGCACTGGGCACTACTCCAAGATCTGTCATGAACTGCTTCATCCAGACACCTTCCTTCGCCGCCTCCGAGGCTGTGATGTATTCCGCTTCGCACGTAGAATCAGCTACCACACTTTGCTTGGAACTGCACCAGCTTACCGCTCCCCCGTTAAGAATAAATACGTATCCGGTTTGCGACTTAGAGTCGTCCGGGTCAGTGTCAAAGCTTGCATCAACGTAACCCTTTACGACGAGCTCTTCACCACCTCCATAAACGAGAAACATTTCCTTAGTCCTTTTCAGGTACTTAAGGATATTCTTGACCGCTTGCCAGTGCTCCATTCCAGGATCACTTTCAAACCTTCCGGCCATACTTATGGCAAGGCTGACATGAGGTCTTCTGCACAGCATTGCATACATTATAGAGCCTATGGCTGAAGCATAGGGGATGACACTCATCTTTTCTCTATCTTCTGCAGTTACTCGGCATTGAGTCTTACTCAACTTTACACCTTGTAATACAGGCAAGAACCACTTCTTGGATTGTTCCATTTTGAACTTCTTCAAAACTTATCAAGATATGTGCTCTATGAAAGTGCTATTAAGCGTCTCGATCTATCTCTATAGATCTTAATGCCTAATATGAAAGCAACTTCTCCTAGGTCCTTCATTGAAAAACTCTTGTTCAAATATTCCTTCACGCTTTCCAGCATTTCTATATTGTTTCCAATCAGCAATATGTCATCCACATATAATACTAGAAACTCTATAGAGCTCCCACTCACTTTCTTGTAAATACAAGCTTCTCCGTAAACTTGTATAAACTCAAATGCTTTGATCACCTCATCAAAGCGCTTATTCCAACTCCGAGATGCTTGCACCAGTCCATAAATGGATCGCTGGAGTTTGCAAACTTTGTCAACATTCTCTGGATCGACAAAACCTTCGGGTTGCATCATATACAACTCTTCCTCAAGGAACCCATTGAGGAACGCTGTTTTTACATCCATCTGCCAAATTTCATAGTCGAAATAGGCAGCTATTGCTAACATGATTCTGACACACTTAAGCATCGCTACGGGTGAGAAAGTCTCATCGTAGTCAACTCCTTGAACTTGTGAAAAACCCTTTGCCACAAGTCGAGCTTTATAGATGGTGACATTACCGTCTGTGTCTGTTTTCTTCTTAAAGATCCATTTGTTCTGAATGGCCTTTCGCCCTTTAGGTAATACTTCCAAAGTCCATACTTTGTTTTCATACATGGATCCCATCTCGGATTTCATGGACTCTAACCATTTCTCGGAATTCGGGCCCATCACTGCTCCTCCATAGCTCGTAGGTTCATTGTTGTCCAACAAAATGACCTCCAAGACAGGGTTGCCGTACCACTTAGGGGTAGTACGCGGCCTTGTCGACCTATGAGGTTCAATAGCTGCTTGATCCGAAGCTTCATGATCATCATCATTAACTTCCTCTTCTACCGTCGTAGGTTCCATAGAAACATCTTTCTGCGTTGTGCTACTTTCTGGTTGAAGTAAAGGTTCAATAACCTCATCAAGCTCTATTTTCCTCCCACTCAATTCTTTTGAGAGAAACTCTTTCTCAAGAAATGTTCCGTTTTTAGCGACAAACACTTTGCCTTCGGATCTAAGATAGAAGGTATATCCGACTGTTTCTTTCGGTGTAACATCCCAAAATTCCATTTTGGAATGTTATGAAATATAGCTATGCATCATCATCATCATTGCTTGAATGTATGAAATAGTTGAAATGCTTCTTCTGACTTTCTGAAAGTCCCTTTCTATTTTTCAATATGTTGCTTTCACCTATTTGAAAACCTTGGAAAAAGTTCAAAACAAGAGGGGAGTAACATGAAACTCCACACCAGGGACTATTTGGTGATATATTTGAACAAAAAGAACCAGGGGGTCTTTTAAAAAATATTTGCAAAAGGTTTTAAAAACCAAATAGGCAATTTCTAAAAATAATATTTTTTCAAAGTATTCAAATGACCGAATGCAAATGTTCATTAAATGGCATTTATTATTATGTTAATTTTGATGTATAATACTCCTATATTTGGAACTATATTGAATGCATTAAAAGGTTTTTAAAGCGCTGATATTTGAAAATAGGAAAATATTTAAAGCCTTAAAGACTCGGTCGGCCCATCTGTCTTTAAACCCTCTCCCCACTTACCTTTTCCATCGGCCACCGATGCTCCTGCACTCCTCTCGCTCTCGCTGACAGCGGACCCCACTCCAACCGCTCGCTGCATCAGCGCGGTCACCTTCTTCTTCCCCGCTCCGGACCCTCGCCGGAGATCTCTCCTCGCCCGGATCTCTCTCCCCTTCCTTATCTCGCTCTGCCTCGCCCCTATATAAGTGCAGCCGCTCTCCGCAACCTGTTTCCCCTCTAACCCCTCTCTCTCCCTCGCTAGAGCATTGCCACGAGCCCGCCGGAGTTCTCTGCCCCGACCGAAGCTCCCACCGCACGTGCCCGTCGCTCCACTCGTTCCCTCGCCCCACCGTCACCACCAACCGATGCCGGACGCCAACCGCCGTCGCCTGGACCCCTCCACCGCCTCCCTCGACCATCGGAGCGACCTCCGACGACCTTTTCGATCACCGGCCGCCGCCATCCTCACCGGAGACCTCCTCCCTCCCCTTTGTAAGTCACCGGACTTCTCTGGACCGTCGGATCCGTAGCCAACGTATAGGATTAGATCGTTTTATTTCCCGAACCGTTATGTGCTAAGCTTCGGTCGCCCGCCCGCAGTCACCCAGCGCTCACCCACTTAGCCAACCACCGCTTGCCACGTAGCACTGACCGTTCGGTAGATTTTTTTCTTTTTCTGTTTTGTTTTAGTAAACAGAAACCTTTTCTGATTTTGTTTTAGATGTATCTTTTAATCTATTTAGTGTTTTGAATTGATTCTTTTTGCATTAGCTCACATATTTCATGTAGTTTCACCCTGTGGTCTTAGATTTTAAATTTGAACTCTAAAATTTGAACTTAATCAAATTTGCTTAAATCACTCAATCTGAATAACTAGAGTTTAAAAATAGATTTTGATATGAATCTTTTTGCTACTGCTTGGTATTAGTTAGGACTATCATCATGCTTAGTTTGAGGATTTTTAGGATGTATGTGTTTAGTGTTTTAGCTATAAACAGAATCTGCCTAGTGTTTGGTATAGTTTAGCTAATTTAGTTTTTAGTTAGTTTAAATCAGATTTGGTTATAATTGTTTTAGTAGGTTCTATTGCTTAAACATTAGGTGTTTTACTTGATGATAATAATAATATAAATTGCTTAGTTTATTTCTTTATTGTTATAGGAATCTCAACTCATTTTCAACTAGGTATAATTTGTTATAAAACAAACTAGTTGGTAATAGTTTTCTTCTAACAAAGTTTTATATAATTAAATTCTGTTTTCTAAGAAGAGTTTTTAGTAAATTATTTTTCTGTTAATATAATGTTTATTAATTAATAATAAGTTTTGTTTTACTCTTTGTTAGTAAAACTATAGTTACCTCATATAGTAGTGTTTATCAAAACTTTCAAAACCATACTAAGATTTTTCTTAACAAAACTTTAAATGGATTTTATTCTGTTTATTAATAAAATATTTTATTGTGTCCTTGCTGTCAACTATTTTTTTTGTTCATACAAGTAGTTTTATTATGTTATTAGTGGTTTACCCATCACCTTTTTGAAAACAAAACTTTGTGTGTTTTCTTGCTTGTGATTTTGTGCATTGTTTTGTCTTGATTGTTTACTAGTTCATTTCTGATTTTGTGAGTTACAAATAATTTTGTTGTATGCTTATTGCATGCTCTTGTTTGCTTCGTTAGATTATCCGGAGTGTGAGGCTTGTTACCTAGAGTCACTCACGTACGAAGATCATCAATCAGGCAAGTCACTTTGATCATCTTTACCCATGTTTTTATTGCATTAGTTCTACCATTCCCCCCAATTTCATGCAAAGTAGGTAATTGGAAATTTGGTTACTTGATGTAGTATCATGTGGTAGGTACCCCAACCCTTGACACTTTAGCCCCGGGAAACGTTCAATTATTTTGCTATGCTATTAGTAGACGGGATTGGATGTGTGATTCATGAGAGTTGTGAGGTAATAACTTCAAGGCCTATGATGAGCAAGACTTCAAGATTTCCAAGTTTTCGACATACTACTGGGTGAGGGATGGTTGGAATGGCACCCTAGAGAAACCAGTGGATTTGCCTAGGTGTTGCTGGAGATGGCCAGTATTCACGCGGAAAGCCTCACCCAGGCACAAAGGGATGGAAGGATGCGTCAAGACCCAAGGCTTACCTACACAGCCACAAGTCATTATGGGCTCTGGCTTGGTTGGATATCGTGGTGACCCTGGACAGGCGGTGCTACGAGATGTAGAAGAACGGTAGGAAAGGATGGGCACCGACAGAGTCGCAGGGAAACCCTTTGGAAGACCATGTTTTGGTCATCCGTTTCTCAAACACCCTGAAGTGCGAGAAATCAAACGGAGGTGACCAAATCTTGTGGGGAACGTGTGCAAAACTCTGCAGAGTACTCAAACCTAATCGATTAGCCGTGTCCACGGTCATGGACGACTTGAGCCAAAGGAACTGAAACTTCCGGAATTCTCAACACAATTAATATGATGATGTAGGTATTAATAACTTGGGTATGAGAATTGGTTGGTGGAACCATCTCATTAATCAACCAACTTAGTAATTTTTTTTTGCTTAACCCCTCTCTTGATGTAGGAAAAATTGGCTTTACGCAAAAACTTACTACCCCACCTGCCATATATGCATGTAGATTAGATGATTATCTTTTCACCCCTCTCTTGTGACTTTGCCGGCACATTCCATATGCTGACCTACACGGCTGCAACGTATCATGTTGTAGAATTCTTTTCCGACCAGGAGTGAGGATACGCTCTACGCTCGGTGAGATGCCCTTGGAGTCAGATGGACTCATCTACCTTCGATGCTTCCGCAAGATTTAGATATTCTCATGAGTTGGCCTTCAGCCACTTTATTGTAATCTTTATTGTAATAAAGGACTCGATATGAGATTTACGATTAATAAATGCTATGTGATTTCCCTTTGATATATACATTGATGTATCGTGTGTGTACCAGCATGATCTTGGGATGGTACAGAAACACCGGAGATTCGACCTTTCAGGTCGGGTCGCTACAGAAATGGTATCAGAGCACACGTTGACCGTAGGACGTAACCTCTAGGATTGGAAAGCCTTAGGACTTATTTCTCTTTGTCTTTAAAATTCTTATACTCTCATCTACTCGTTTCTGACTTCTCTGCGATTATTTCAAAATTTATAGATGGCCACCTTCATCCCAGTGTTGATCACGGAGTTTTGCCTGCCTGACGCAACGATGCCCTTTGGTAAGGAGCTGATGAGGATCGTCAAGGACGTGAGGATTGCTTTGCCGAGCATCACCGGGACTCCTATCATGTCCTTTCCCCAAGATGGACGCTACAGGATCGAGGTGCACATCCCAGGGAAGACCTTTGGGAATCGGAAGGAACCCATCGACTTCAAGTTTGTGGCACCCAGCTGGATACTTGGGAGAGACATGGCCATTCATCGTGCCCTTGGACGTATTCAGGAGGAATACAAAGGTGGAACCATTTCACCAGGGCTCAACGTGGTTTGTCGCAGGGATGCCAATGGAAACATCATAACCACTCCCACTGCAGACACCACCATTTCCTATATCCAGACCTTGGAGACTCACATCAGGACTCTGGAGCTTCGAGTTCGTGCTGATACGAAGACAATCAAGAATCTGATGAACCGTGAGATTGATCTCGAAGCTGACTTATGGGAAGCCGAGTACGATCATGAGTATGAGGTGAAGGATTTCTTAGAGAGGATCGACACGCTGAACACTCGCATCGCCACTCTGGAGGAACAAATGGACATGGGTGAAAATCTTCATCCTGAGGGAGACTTGGCTCCTTTCATCAGCGACGATGATGACTATGAGGAGAGCACCACTGGAGGAGGCTCAGTCACCATGTACTTCTGAGGACAACTTTAGTTATGCCCCCATGTATCTTCATTTTCGTCGTTAAAGCGTAGGTCGATGTTTGGTTTGATGGAGATTTGTATCTCGATGTTTGACCTTGATTGAATAAATGAATGAGTGTTTGGTGTGATATGTTTGTTGCATTGCATATGGGTAGTGAATTTCCCCTTTTAGGTCCTTGTTCTATTCTAATTCTCACCCCTCTGAAAACAACAAGATGCCTCCACGACGTGAGTCCGACTTCACCTTCCCGCCGGAACTCGCGCAACTCCTTCAGCAGCAGAATGCATTGATGCAGCTATTGATCCAGAATCAGACCAACAACTAGAACAACAACCACCACCATCCACCTCAGGCTGACAATCTCACCCGTTTTTTGAGGTTCAACCCTCCAACTTTCTCCAGCAACACTGAGGCCATTGTGGCAGATGACTGGCTCCGTAAGATGGAGAGGGAACTCGTCACCGCTGGATGTACTGACGCTGAGAAGGTGCGCTTTGCCGCACATCAACTCGAAGGACCAGCAGCTTCATGGTGGGAGAACTACACCACCACATATCCTATTGCTGATGTAACTTGGGAGCAGTTCAAGCAAGCTTTCCGCACCGCACATGTTTTAGCTGGAGCTATGAGTCTGAAGAAGCGCGAGTTTCGCAACTTGCGCCAGGGTAATCGCTATGTGGCCCAGTACGTGGACGACTTCAGCACATTGGCTCGTTATGCACCAGGAGACGTGGCCGATGATGCGGCCAAGCAAGAGAAGTTTCTGGAAGGACTCAACGATGAGTTGAGCATGCAGCTGGTAGTGGCTACCTTCAACAACTACCAAGAGCTGGTGGACAAGGCCCTAATCTTGGACGGAAAGCAGCAGCAAATTGAGAACCGCAAGAGGAAGTATACTCAGGGGAAGTTCAACTCTGGAGCTCATCAGAAGCCCCGCTACTCCCCGTACTCAGGGAATACCGGATCAGGGACCGGTAAGTTTGGAAGGCACACTCATGCCGTGCACAACCATGGAGGCCACAACCGTGGAGGAAATGGGAATGCCCGTCCCAACCATGGCAACTTCAAGACTGACAATGGGAATGGGAACAACAACCAGCACCGTCACGCTCCTACTCAGAAGGATCTGAGCCACATCACCTGTTTCAAGTGACAGAAGACACGGCACTATGCTACTGAGTGTCCCCAGAGCAAGCAGGGAAATGGAAATGGCAACTCCGCAGCCAAGAAGCCAAATCCGTTTCCTCGTGCCCAGGTGAACCACCTCGACGTGGAAGAAGTCTATGATCAACTTGAGACTGTGGTTGGTAAGTTTTTATTGCATTCACGTCCAGTTACAGTACTTTTTGATTCCGGTGCAACTCATTCATTCATATCAAGGGTAGTTGTGGATAAATATGGTTTTCCCACCAAAACCCTTAGTCAGCCCATTAAGGTCAGTTCCCCAGGAGGTATGATGATGGCAGGGATAGGATGCCATGCCTTGAAACTCAATATAGGAAACCATGTTTTTCCCACCGACCTCATCGTCTTAGAATCCCAGGGATTGGATGTAATCCTAGGCATGGATTGGATGACCAAGTATGAAGGAAATCTTGATTGCCCCAGCAAGTCTGTTTCACTCACCACTCCGGAGAACAAGAGGATTAAGTATGTATCCCGACGCACACGTATGAGTGCTCGGTTAAATTCTCTCACAGGAGTTGTTCAGGAGGAAGTACCGGTTGTGCGAGACTTTCCAGATGTATTCCCGGAGGAATTACCAGGCATGCCACCAGATAGGGAGATTGAGTTCCTAATAGAGCTACAACCGGGGACAGCCCCAATCTCCAAGAGACCCTACCGGATGCCCGCAAATGATCTGTTGGAAATCAAGAAGCAAATTAAGGAGTTATTGGACAAAGGGTATATTCGCCCAAGTTCTTCACCTTGGGGAGCCCCAGTTCTTTTGGTGGAGAAGAAGGATAAAACCTTGAGAATGGTAGTCGATTATCGTGCCTTGAACGAGGTGACTATCAAGAACAAGTACCCTCTGCCAATGATTAATGACCTGTTTGATCAGCTAGTAGGCGCCAAAGTATTCTCCAAGATCGATCTTCGATCAGGGTATCACCAACTGAAGATTCGTGAACAGGATATACCCAAAACAGCTTTCACCACCAGGTATGGCTTATAACAGTATACAGTCATGTCCTTTGGTTTGACTAATGCTCCTGCCTACTTCATGAATTTGATGAACAAAGTGTTCATGGAATATTTGGACAAGTTTGTCGTGGTGTTCATCGATGACATTTTGATATTCTCCAAGATCAAGGAAGAACACAAGGAACACCTGCATTTAGTTCTGGAGAAGCTTGGAGAAAATCAGTTATATGCCAAGTTTAGCAAATGTGAATTTTGGCTAACGGAAGTCGGATTCCTTGGATATATTATTTCCGGAGAAGGAATAGCCATAGACCCCACTAAGGTTGAAGCCGTCACCGAGTGGAAGTCACCCACCTCAGTTAAGGAGATCCGCAGTTTCCTCGGACTTGCCGGTTATTACCGGAGATTCATTGAGAATTTCTCAAAGATTGCCAAGCCCATGATAGAATTGTTGAAGAAAGAGTCTAAGTATATTTGGACTGAGGAATGTGAAGCCAGTTTCCAGGAGTTGAAGAAACGTTTGGTCACAGCCCCAGTGTTGATTTTGCCCAATATTCGGAAGGACTTCCAGGTGTATTGTGATGCTTCACGTCAAGGACTTGGAGGAGTACTCATGCAAGATGGAAAGGTTGTAGCTTATGCATCCAGACAACTACGACCTCATGAGTTGAATTGCCACCCATGATTTGGGACTAGCAGCCGTAGTGCACGCACTCAAGACCTGGAGACATTTCCTTGTCGGAAATAGTTGTGATGTTTACACCAATCATAAGAGCCTGAAGTATATCTTCACGCAGAAAGAGTTGAACCTCAGACAGAGGAGATGGTTAGAGTTAATCAAGGACTATGACATGAGATTACACTACCATCTAGGTAAGGCAAATGTGGTAGCAGATGCCTTGAGTCGGAAAACATATGTGAGCACACTCACAGCGGGAGGATTACCCAAAGAGTTAGCCGATGATCTCAAAGAGCTCAAGCTAGATATAGTTCCAACTGGATATGTTGCCACACTGGAGATCCAGTCCACCTTGACCAAAAGAATTTGCGAAGCTCAGAAGACGGACAAGGAGATAGCTGAGATTAAGCAGAGAATGAAAGATGATAAAGCTAAAGGTTTTCGTGAGGATGAACAAGGAACTCTGTGGTTTGAGAACCGAATCTATGTGCCCAATGACCCAAAGCTCATGAAGTTGATACTTCAAGAAGCCCACGATTCCCCTTACTCGATACACCCAGGCAACACCAAGATGTATCTGGATTTAAAGGACAGTTATTGGTGGACAGGCATGAAGAAGGATATTGCTGAACATGTTGCAATATGTGATGTTTGTCAGCGAGTAAAAGCAGAACATCAGAAACCAGCAGGGTTACTCCAACCTTTGCTGATACCCGAGTGGAAATGGGAAAATCTTGGTATGGATTTCATCATAGGATTACCCAGGACTCGTTTAGGTTATGATTCCATCTGGGTAGTGGTAGATCGCTTGACCAAGGTGGCTCATTTCATTCCCGTGAAGACCACCTATACCAGTGCTAAGTTAGCCAAGATATACATGACCAGGATCGTGTGGCTGCATGGAGTTCCGAGGAGTATCGTGTCAGATAGAGGAACACAATTTACCTCAAAGTTTTGGCATCAGTTACATGAAACTTTGGGTACAAGACTGGAGTTCAGTACAGCTTTTCATCTGCAGACCGATGGACAGACTGAGAGAGTCAACCAGATTCTGGAAGACATGTTGAGAGCTTGTGC
This sequence comes from Hordeum marinum, assembly GCA_022496015.1. NCBI lineage: Eukaryota > Viridiplantae > Streptophyta > Magnoliopsida > Poales > Poaceae > Hordeum > Hordeum marinum. Next base: position 373,418,597 of record CM039673.1, read on the forward strand.
GCTAGATTATGGATCCAGTTGGGATGACAACTTACCTTACGCAGAATTCTCATACAACAATAGTTATCAGACCAGTCTGAAGATGGCCCCTTTCGAAGCTTTATACGGAAGGAGGTGCAGAACACCATTGACGTGGGATGGTGTTGGAGACCGAAAACTTTTTGGTCCCGACCTTATCCGAGATTCTAAAGAGAAAGTCAAGCTGATTCGTGACAGACTCAAGATAGCTCAATCTCGACAGAAGAGTTATGCTGACAGCAAACGTAAGGAAGCGACTTATGAAGTGGGAGACCGAGCATATCTTCGTGTGTCCCCACTTCGAGGAATCAAGAGGTTTGGTGTTAAAGGAAAGTTAGCACCCAGATTCATAGGCCCCTACAAAATTCTTGAACATAGAGGCGAAGTTGCATACAAGCTGGAATTGCCGGAAGGATTGTCCGGAGTTCATGATGTTTTCCATGTTTCTCAGCTAAAAAAATGCCATGCTGAGATGGCTGATATTCCCTTGAGAGACACAGTGCCCCTAGAGGCCATACAACTTGATAGTGATCTGACCTACGAGGAGAAGCCTGTCAGAATCCTCGAGACTGCCAACAGAGTTACCCGCAGCAGGATCATCAAGTTCTGTAAGGTTTTGTGGAGTCAACACACCGAGGAAGAAGCCACCTGGGAACGCGAAGAAGATCTTCGTAGAGACCACCCGCACCTATTTTCTAGCCTACCCGAATCTCGAGGGCGAGATTCATCTTAAGGTGGGTAGGTTTGTAACATCCCAAAATTTTGGAATGTTATGAAATATAGCTATGCATCATCATCATCATTGCTTGAATGTATGAAATAGTTGAAATGCTTCTTCTGACTTTCTGAAAGTCCCGTTCTATTTTTCAATATGTTGCTTTCACCTATTTGAAAACCTTGGAAAAAGTTCAAAATAAGAGGGGAGTAACATGACACTCCACACCAGGGACTATTTGGTGATATATTTGAACAAAAAGAACCAGGGGGTCCTTTGAAAAATATTTGCAAAAGGTTTTAAAAACCAAATAGGCAATTTCTAAAAATAATATTTTTTTCAAATTATTCAAATGACAGAATACAAATGTTCATTAAATGGGATTTATTATTCTGTTAATTTTGGTATATAATACTCCTATATTTGGAACTATATTGAATGCATTAAAAGGTTTTTACTGCACTCATATTTGAAAATAGGAAAATATTTAAAGCCTTAAAGACCCGGTCGGCCAATCTGTCTTTAAACCCTCTCCCCACTTACCTTTTCCATCGGCCACCGACGCTCCCGCACTCCTCTCGCTCTCGCTGACAGCGGACCCCACTCCGACCGCTCCCTGCATCAGCGCTGTCACCTTCTTCTTCCTCGCGTCGGACCCTCGCCGGAGATCTCTCCTCGCCCGGATCTCTCTCCCCTTCCTTCTCTCGCTCTGCCTCGCCCCTATATAAGTGCGGCTGCTCTCCGCACCCCGTTCCCCCTCTAACCCCTCTCTCTCCCTCGCCAGAGCGTTGCCACGAGCCCGCCGGAGTTCTCTGCCCAGACCGAAGCTCCCACCGCACGTGCCCGTCGCTCCACTCGTTCCCTCGCCCCACCGTCACCACCAACCGACGCCGGACACCAACCGCCGTCGCCTGGACCCCTCCACCGCCTCCCTCGACCACCGGAGCGACCTCCAACGACCTTTTCGATCACCGGCCGCCGCCATCCTGACCGGAGACCTCCTCCCTCCCCTTTGTAAGTCACCGGACTTCTCTGGACCGTCGGATCCGTAGCCAACGTATAGGATTAGATCGTTTTATTTCCCGAACCGTTATGTGCTAAGCTTCGGTCGCCCGCCTGCATTCACCCAGCGCTCACCCTCTTAGCCAACCACCGCTTGCCACGTAGCACTGACCGTTCGGTAGATTTTTTTTCTCTTTCTGTTTTGTTTTAGTAAACAGAAACCTTTTCTAATTTTTTTAGTTGTATCTTTTAATATATTTTGTGTTTTGAATTTATTCTTTTTGCATTATCTCACATATTTCATTTAGTTTCACCCGGTGGTCTTAGATTTTAAATGTGAGCTCTAAAATTTGAACTTAATCAAATTTGCTCAAATCACTCAAATCTGAATAACTAGAGTTTAAAAATAGATTTTGATATGAATATTTTTGCTACTGCTTGGTATTAGTTAGGACTATCATCATGCTTAGTTTGAGGATTTTTAGGATGTACGTGTTTAGTGTTTTAGCTATAAACAGAATCTGCCTAGTGTTTGGTATAGTTTAGCTAATTTAGTTTTTAGTTAGTTTAAATCAGATTTGGTTATAATTTTTTTAGTACGTTCTGTTGCTTAAACATTAGGTGTTTTACTTGATGATAATAATAATATAAATTTCTTAGTTTATTTCTTTATTGTTATAGGAATCTCAACTCATTTTCAACTAGGTATAATTTGTTAGAAAACAAACTAGTTGGTAATAGTTGTCTTCTAACAAAGTTTTATATAATTAAATTCTGTTTTCTAAGAAGAGTTTTTAGTAAATTATTTTTCTGTTAATATAATGTTTATTAATTAATAATAAGTTTTGTTTTACTCTTTGTTAGTAAAACTATAGTTACCTCATATAGTAGTGTTTATCAAAACTTTCAAAACCATACTAAGATTTTTCTTAACAAAACTTTAAATGGATTTTATTCTGTTTATTAATAAAATATTTTATTGTGTCCTTGCTGTCAACTATTTTTTTTGTTCATACAAGTAGTTTTATTATGTTATTAGTGGTTTACCCATCACCTTTTTGAAAACAAAACTTTGTGTGTTTTCTTGCTTGTGATTTTGTGCATTGTTTTGTCTTGATTGTTTACTAGTTCATTTCTGATTTTGTGAGTTACAAATAATTTTGTTGTATGCTTATTGCGTGCTCTTGTTTGCTTCGTTAGATTATCTAGAGTGTGAGGCTTGTTACCTAGAGTCACTCACGTACGAAGATCATCAATCAGGCAAGTCACTTTGATCATCTTTACCCATGTTTTTATTGCATTAGTTCTACCATTCCCCCCAATTTCATACAAAGTAGGTAATTGGAAATTTGGTTACTTGATGTAGTATCATGTGGTAGGTACCCCAACCCTTGACACTTTGGCCCCGAGAAACGTTCAATTATTTTGCTATGTTATTAGTAGACGGGGTTGGATGTGTGATTCATGAGAGTTGTGAGGTAATAACTTCAAGGCCTATGATGAGCAAGACTTCAAGATTTCCAAGTATTCAACATACTACTGGGTGAGGGATGGTTGGAACGGCACCCTGGAGAAACCAGTGGATTTGCCTAGGTGTTGCTGGATATGGCCAGTATTCACGCGGAAAGCCTCACCCAGGCACAAAGGGATGGAAGGATGCGTCAAGACCCAAGGCTTACCTGCACAGCCACAAGTCATTATGGGCTCTGGCTTGGTTGGATATTGTGGTGACCCTGGACAGGCGGTGCTACGAGATGTAGAAGAACGGTAGGAAAGGATGGGCACCGACAGAGTCGCAGGGAAACCCTTTGGAAGACCATGTTTTGGTCATCCGTTTCTCAAACACCCTGAAGTGCGAGAAATCAAACGGAGGCGACCAAATCTTGTGGGGAACGTGTGCAAAACTCTGCAGAGTACTCAAACCTAATCGATTAGCCGTGTCCACGGTCATGGACGACTTGAGCCAAAGGAACTGAAACTTCTGGAATTCTCAACACAATTAATATGATGATGTGGGTATTAATAACTTGGGTATGAGAATTGGTTGGTGGAACCATCTCATTAATCAACCAACTTAGTATTTTTTTTGCTTAACCCCTCTCTTGATGTAGGATAAATTTGCTTTACGCAAAAACTTACTACCCCACCTCCCATATATACATGTAGATTAGATGATTATATTTTCACCCCTCTCTTGTGACTTTGCCGGCATATTCCATATGCTGACCTACACGGCTGCAACGTATCATGTTGCAGAATACTTTTCCGACCAGGAGTGAGGATACGCTCTACGCTCGGTGAGATGCCCTTGGAGTCAGATGGACTCATCTACCTTCGATGCTTCTGCAAGATTTAGATATTCTCATGAGTTGGCCTTCAGCCACTTTATTGTAATAAAGGACTCGATATGAGATTTACGATTAATAAATGTTGTGTGATTTCCCTTTGATATATACATTGATGTACCGTGAGTGTACCAGCATGATCTTGGGATGGTACGGAAACACCGGAGATTCGACCTTTCAGGTCGGGTCGCTACATTCGGGTATCCTATGAAGACGCATTTCTCCGCTTTGGGTTCCAGCTTTTCAGGCTGAAGCTTTTTGACATAAGCATCACATCCCCAAACTTTAAGAAACGACAACTTTGGCTCCTTGCCAAACCACAGTTCATATGGCGTCGTCTCAACGGATTTTGATGGTGCCCTATTTAAAGTGAATGCAGCTGTCTCTAATGCATAACCCCAAAACGATAGTGGCAAATCAGCAAGAGACATCATAGAACGCACCATATCTAATAAGATTCGATTATGACGTTCGGACACACCATTACGCTGTGTTGTTCTGGGCGGTGTCAACTGTGAAACAATTCCACACTGTCTTAAGTGACTGCCAAACTCATAACTCAGATATTCACCTCCTCGATCAGATCGCAGGAACTTGATCTTCTTGTTACGATGATTCTCAACTTCACTCTGAAATTGCTTGAACTTTTCAAATGTTTCAGACTTGTGTTTCATTAAGTAAATATACCCATAGCTACTTAAGTCATCAGTGAAGGTGAGAAAAAAATGACTCATGTTCGACCTTTCGGTCTCTTGTGTTCTGAGGCCATATCTGTAAATGCTAGGCTCGGCAAGTTTAACCCAAGTGTTCTGCGCGTGCAACACTGGCTTGCACCTGTTGTATGTGAACGTAGAGTCTATCACACCCAATCATCATGTGGTGTCTCCACACGACGAACTTTCGCAACGGTGCACACTCAGGGAGAACACAATTTTATCTTGAAATTTAAGTGAGGGATCACCTTATAATGCTACCGTCGTACTAAGCATAACAAGCTGCATAAAAGGATTAACATCACATGCAATTCATAAGTGACATGATATGGCCATGAACTTGTGCTTTAGATCTCCATCTTGAAAGCACCGGCATGATCTTCATCGTCACCGGCACGACACCATGATCTCCATCATCTTGATCTCCATCAAAAGTGTCTCCATCGAGGTTGTCACGCCCTGCATGCTTCTACTACTATTGCTACCGTTTAGCGATAAAGTAAAGCATTACATAGCGCTTAATGATTGACACACAGGTCATACAATAATGAAAGACAACCCTATGGCTCCTGCCGGTTGCCGTACTCATCGACATGCAAGTCGTAAAATTCTATACATCACATGATCATCTCATACATCACATATATCACATCATGTAATTGGCCATATCATATCACAACATACCGTGCAAAAACAAGTTAGATGTCCTCTAATTGTTGTTGCATGTTTTACGTGGCTGCTACGGGTTTCTAGCAAGAACGATTCTCACCTACGCATAAACCACAACGGTGATACATAATTTGCTTTTCAACCTTCTCAAGGACCGCCTTTGCCGAATCCGATCCAACTAAAGTGAGAGAAACTGCCACCCGCAAGCCATCTAAGCAACAAGTTGCGTCGAGGGAACAGGTCTCTCGTAAGCGTACGAGTAATGTTGGTCCGGGCCGCTTCATCTCACAATACCGCTGAACCAAAATCCGACCAAGGGAGGAAGCAATCTAAGCATCAACGCCCACAAACCTTTTGTGTTCTACTCGAGATCTCATCTACACATAGACCTAGCTCATGATGCCACTATTGCGGAATGTTGCATGGGAAACAAAAAAATTCCTACGCACGCGAAGATCTATCCATGGTGATGAGCATCTACGAGAGGGAGAGTGGATCTACATACCCTTGTAGATCGCTAAGCGGGAAGCGTTAAGAAACGCGGTTGGTGAAGTCGAACGTCTTCGCGATCCAAATAGCCGTGCGTCCTGCGATCCAATCACGATCCGTCCCGTGATCCGATTATGATCCGTCCCACGAACTTGATCACGATCCGTCTCACGAACTTGATCACGATCCTTCCGATCTAGCACCGAACGGACGGCACCTCCGCGTTCAGCACACGTACAGCTTGATGACGATCTCCACCGTCTTGATCCAGCAAGAAGGAGTGGAGAGGAAGAAGAGTTCTCGGCAGCCTGACGGCGCTCCGGCAATGGTGGTGGAGCAATTCCGGCAAGGCTTCGCCTAAGCACTGCAGAAAACCGATCTAGAGGAGAAACTATGCACTAGAGGAACGGGCAGCACGTGGCTGAAAATCTAGTGCAAAATCCCTCAATACCACCAGTATATATAGGAGGAGAGGAGGAGAGGAGGAATATTGGCCTCCAAGCCTCCTAGGCTTCGGCCAAACTAGGAGCGGAGGAGTCCACCTCCTCCACTCCTAGTAGGATTAGGATTCATCCTTTTTTTCCCTTTTTTCCCTTTTTGCCCTTTTTCCTTTTGGGTTTTCTTCTCCAGATACATGGGCCTTGTATGGGAGTTTCCACCAGCCCACTAAGGGCTGATATTCACTCTCCCACAGCCCATGAAGCCTCTTGGGTCGAAATACCCCTCCCGGAGGTCTCTCGGTACACTACCGGCACTTCCAGTACACTACCGATAAGCCCGGAACTTTTTCGGCGACCAAAACAGGACTTCCTATATATGAATATTTACCTCCGGACCATTCCGGAGCTCCTCGTGACGTCCAGGATCTCTTCCGGGACTCCGAACAAACTTCGGTCACCACCATACATAACTCTATACTACCGAAACGTCACCAAACCTTAAGTGTGCAGACCCTATGGGTTCGAGAACTATGTAGACATGACCGAGACACCTCTACGGTCAATAACCAATGACGGGACCTGGATGTCCACATTGGTTCCTACATATTCTACGAAGATCTTTATTGGTCGAACCTCTATGTCAAGGATTCAGTTAATCACGTATGATGTTCCCTTTGTTCTTCGGTATGTTACTTGCCTGAGATTCGATCGTCGGTATCTCCATACCTAGTTCAACCTCGTTACTGGCAAGTCTCTTTACTCGTTCCGTAATACAAGATCCCGTGACCAACACTTAGTCACATTGCTTGCAAGGCTTATTGTGATGTTGTATTACTGAGTGGGCCCCAAGATACCTCTCCGTCACACGGAGTAACAAATCTCAGTCTTGATCCATGCCAACTCAACAGACACCTTCGGAGACACCTGTAGAGCACCTTTATAGTCACCCAGTTACATTGCGACATTTGATACACACAAGGTACTCCTCCGATATCTGTGAGTTGCATCATCTCATGGTCATAGGAACATATACTTGACATGTAGAAAACAGTAGCTATAAACTTACACGATCATAAGCTACGTTTGTAGTTTGGGTCTTGTCCATCACATTATTCTCCTAATGATGTGATCTCGTCATCAAATGACATGTCATGTCCATGGCTAGGAAACCTTAACCATCTTTCAATCAACGAGCTAGTTCACTAGAGGCATACTAGGGACATTGTGTTTGTCTATGTATCCACACATGTATCCATGTTTCCAATTAATACAATTATAGCATGGATAATAAACGATTATCATGAAGAAGGAAATACAATAATAAACACTTTATTTATTGCCTCTAGGGCATATTTCCAACACACAAGTCTAGCGGTGCTTACAAATCCACAAGTGATGCTCCCGCAACTTGAAGTGACAACCTTGCCACAAATGAAGATATAAGCCTCATGGTCAAGAAATTCAACAAGTTCTACAAGAATAGAAGCAAAGATCGAAGCTCCAACTGAAGATATTAAGAGAAGTGCTCGTCAAGTCATGAACGAAACTGCTAAAATTGTGGGAATCCCGGACACTACTCAAATGAGTGCACTGTTCCTTACAAAAGGAAAGAAGAGTCACCAAGAAGACGAAGCTCAAGAGACGAGTAGCCTCGAAGAGAGAGAAGGAGTAGGGATGATCGTTATGAACGAAGACCCTCAAGAATAACTAGGCACTTGGATAAGAAGGACAAATACACCAAGAGTTACTCAAGAAGAAAACATCAAGCTCATGTTGGTGAATGGGTTTCCAGCTTCGAATCCAACAACTACTCCGAGAGAAGCTACCACTCCAACTCGGACTATAGTCAAGATGAAGGTGTTGCCGGACTTGCACTAGTGACAACTGACTCCTATGACATATTTGACTCACCAAATGAAGGGAGTGGATGTTGCTTCATGGCTAAAGGCCCCAAGGTATCACATCCCGAGGATCTTGATTTTAGTAATGATGAGGATGACTTGTCAATTGAAGATGACTTGCTATTTGAAAAATCTAGTAATGTTAGTCAAAATGAACTTGCTACTAATCACTCTAGTCTAGATAACTCATGCGATGATGATAAGTTGGAAATAGAACGACTAACTCAAGAAATAAACACTCTTATGTTAGCTCACGATTCTACTCTACAAGATCATAGAGAGCTTGTAAGGACACATGAGAAGCTCCGCTTCGAGAAGCTCAATTTTGAGCAAGAGCATGAGTTCCTTAAAGCTATCAATGACGATCTTCGAAAGAAGACTTACTCTTATCTAGCCAAGCGACTTCTCTTGTCTACGTTCATGCCACAAGTTAAGACTAAGCAAGCTAGTACAAAGGAAAGAAAGGTTCTTCAACTAGTAGCAATAAAAATGATAAATCCAATGATATTGCTTCAAGTAGCTCTATTGATCCCACTAACTCTTCTCTTATCCAAGTTACACTTGAGCAAGAAAATGAACTATTGAAAGGGATTATAGAGAAATATATCTACAAGAGTCTTGAAGGGTGCAAACAATTTGAGGAGATTGTACGCAAGCACGGAGGATACGAGAAAAATCGTGATGTTCGCTACTTCAAAGCTAATGGAGTTGAATGGGAAGAATGTCAATACCCCAATCCTAAGTTTTTTCCTCAAAAAGAGAAGTATGAAAATACTCTCCCCAAGGGAACAAAAGCTCAAGATGACCTTCTACCACAAGACCCCAAGCTCAAGGGAAAGAACAAGCTTCAAGAGGACATTGACTCATATGAAGATGAATCTCAAGCTTTGGTGAAGTGGTTTCCCAAGGCTACTACAAGCTCAACTTCTACAAGTGCTACTTCAACACAAAGGATACCCATCAACTTGATGTGGGTCCCCAAGAAGGACTAGAGAAGTTCTCAAGGGGTGACTCCATCAATGAAATCCACTCATATTCATTATTGGCAAGAACTAGTTGCAATCAACATCAACATCATGCAATAGTTCAAGGAGTCACACATTCCCTAAAAGGTAAGCAAGGGATAAGGTAATCAACAAAATCAATGGGCATCATCATATATGCTTTGCACTCCATGTTCATAGATATCCTTTTATTTGTCTCTTGTGTGTTGGGACTAACCCATGTAGGTGAGAAGAGTAATGAAACAACAAGGATGCTCCCAACTCTTGGTGATCTTCATCAACTTTGAGCATACACCACTACTTCACCCACGTGAAGTCTTCATCGACAAAACCCACGGTTAGTTTATCCCTCCTATGGGGGCGTCACATCACGGGGGGGGGGGGGTTTACTCTAAGACTTGAGTCAAAGCATCTCATAATATGTGACAACATTAAATGCTTTATGTAAAAGTGGTAACCCCAACTTGTGCTTAAACAATGAGTATGACCTATGATCAGGTATTCTTACTTGGCTCCTAAGTCAATATACTCACATATAGATGACTCCGTCATCGCCAAAGTGCTTGTTAGTTGCTAGTGTGTTTGTGCATGTTTGCCATGATTTCATTTGACATCTTATTGTGTGAGCATGTTGGTCTGCAGTTATTTACTCATTCGAGGATATTCAATTGTTGCAATTTGGCTTTTGATTTTTCATTTGCCAATTGGATATACAAGAAGGCCTAGGACCACTCCTCTAGCTATCTATGCTTTCTCACCTCATAATCTATTCCTGCTGCATCACAAAATTTGAAAAAGTACTTTTCGATCTCTCTATGAGAGGAGCACTCAGAGTTCCGTATCGACAAAGACTAACCATTAAAACTCCCAAGTGCATCTCAGTGGAACCAACTCCAAAACTCAGTCTCACCGAATGCCTAGGGTTGATCTGGTTTTCAATCTCGGTACTTCCGATTCCATATTCTTGGTTACACCAAGTTTACGTCAGCTGACAATTGAGAAACTCGGTGACACTAACAATTTAGAATCGGTGTCACCGATAGTAAGGGGTATATAAGCTCTCAACCCCGACGCTTTGAAATTCAATCTCAAACCGTCGCGCCCCAGAACCCTAATCTGCCGAAAAGGACCCCCTGGTCATCGCCCCTGTATCCCCGCGCTCCTCCTCTGTTGTGATTTTTGCCGTCGATGGGCATCTTCGCCGCTGTCCTGGACGTAGCAGAACCGTCACCAAGCTAGGGTACGGATCCGATTCTTCTCGTGCTCCCCGTCCGATTCTTGTACAATGAAGTTAGATTTATCAATAAGCCACCGATTGCACATCTATCTATACACAAGAAAACTCAATAGAATAGCGAGATGGATTTTTAGGTTTTGCCGTCCGCCTCATGTATCTCGGTAGAACCGATGCAAAATAATCGGTATCACCGACTTGGTTTTTTGGCACACTGATAACACCTCAGTGGAACCGAGTGCCTACTTTTGGTGTAACCGAGAATGGTGCTAAGTTCCTAGAAAGCAGGTTGTTAGTCTCGGTGTGACCAAAAAATTTGTCTCGGCTGCACCGACATACATTTGGCAGAACACAAAATTTGAGAAATCTTTTGTTGAAACTTTCAAAAACTCTGCATTTTGTGATGACTTGTTCTATTCCACTCTTATGAACTCTATCCATAGAGTTAGATATGTCAGTTTTAGAGGATATCCAGAACTTGCAGGAGCAGAATGATGACATGAGTTCAGGCACTAGCCCTAAGTCCAGCTCTTTCCCAGATCCAGGCACCCCTAGCTCTCATGGGCTGCCTAAAGCTGCTACAAGGACCAGGAAGAGACTGAATTCTGATGAAGAGGATTCAGATTTTGTGCCAAAGGAGGTACTTGCTAAGAAGCAAGATAAGAAGTTAGCCAATGAGGCCACCTCATCCAGGAGGGTGGTCAGCAAAACTTATGCACCTCCAGATACAATGAGAGCACCTGAGAGTGCTAGGGCTACCATGACTATTTAGCCCCCAAGGAAGTCTTTTCCTAAGAAGGCAGGAGAGAAGAAGAAGGCCATAAAGAGGATCATTCGTGTGGCTGGCAGGCCTACCTCAATGTATGAGGATTGAGAAGAGGCTGCAGGTGCTGCTACTGAGGAGGAGGAGGAAGAAGAAACATAAGAAGTTGTTGACAGATGCTATTCCAAAGCTAGGTCCCTGCAAGAGCACCAAGGCTACACCTAAGAAGGTTGCTGCAGGGAAGTCCAAGAGGACTACCAGAGGCATTCTAGCTGCTAAGAAGAACAAAGTATTAACTTTCAAAGAAGCTGATGATGATGCTATGACAGCTTTGATGAATCTTAGACCTCACCTTCATGAACACAATGCCAGCCATCCAATTGCTGAGGATATGAAGAAGAGGAAGGATTCTGGTTTGAGGGCATGGAGAGCTATTGATCCATATACCCAAAGGAGAAAAACTCTTGTGGACTATAGGTTCTACACCAAGGAATGACAATATTGACAAGAGTCCAGCTGTCAGTGATATGAGATACGTTGACTGGAAGTACGTCAAGGCTAATGAGAATTACTTCCCATGTGTTCAAGACAACTTTCACATCATTGGCTTAGATGAGTTTGTTGGCAAAGAGTTTACTGCTTGGAATGATGAGTTGATAATGCAATTCTACTCCACTACTCACTTATATGGAGATGCCAGGATAGTGTGGATGACAGGAGGAGCAAGATATGAGTCTTCAGTTGATGAATGGGCTACCATCTTAGGAGTCCCAGAAGTGCAAGATGGTGACTTGGATGTATACTCCGAATCCAAGGAGAGCCATGATGCTATGAAGGATATGTACAATGTTATCCCTGCTGCTAACTTGAAATCACACAAGTTAGGATGTATTTACTTCCTCTAGGCTGGCCTCCGTACCATGAATACCATCTTGAGGCATACATTGACGCCTAAGTCCGGAGATGAGAAGATGATTCGAGGCTATTAAATCAACATGCTGATCCATCTTGATAGTCATACCACGATTCGAGTGATGGACTTGATTGTAGAAACTGTGAAGAGGGTTGCAGCTGATTAGAAGCGCTCATGCAGCTATGCACCCTACATTCAGATGCTCATCAACTCCAAACTTGAGAAGCACATTTTTGCTCTGGATAGACCCCACTTGCCACTAAAGCCATATTTCGAGGACAATGTTATGGTGATGGACCCAGACCATCCCACATCAGCTGCAGCTCAAGCTCAGGCAGAGGCAGAGGCAGCAAGAGCCACTAGTGCTCAAGTCCCCAGATCCAGGAATGAGCAGATGGATCTCTTGATCTCTACTGTCATGGACATGAAGAAGGATATCAAAAGCATACTGGATAGTCAGGAGAGCCTTGTGAACATATTTGAGGATAGAGTGAAAACTCTTAATGACAAGGTGAATGGGCTGACCAAGACCGTCAACGAGCTCAAGAAGGAAGTAGATGAAGCTCCTATCTATCTCACCTCTTAAGAGCCTGATTCGTCTGATGATGATGAGGATAGTGCACCTGTTAGGACGACTGCCTAGTTCAGGAAACATGTGAGTACATCTATAGTGCCAACTCCGGAGACGAGACCTTCATCATCTGCTCCAGCTACAGTGACTTCAGCTCCATCAGCTCCTCTAGTGCCTCCCATTGCTACTCCAACTCTGTCCAGGACATCAGCAGAGGTCTTTGTCGACGCAGTTCTCTCGTCTCCGACATCAACCACCGAAGGAGATCAGCCATAGAAGGACGGTTAGCTATATCTCTTTGATCTTTTTGGTAACTTGTTGCCAAAGGGGGAGAAGATGTATATAGATCTTTAGGCTTCGAGTGAGAGAGCATCTTGGTTTTATTACTATTTTACTAAACATTTGGTCTTTTGGTTTGGATGTGATATTCTTTTGTTTGTGTTTGATCATACGCTTTAATGTGTGTTGCTACTATTTCCTATCCTTTTGATGATTATGTGATGATCATTCACTTTGCTTGATGTGTTGTGCTATGCTGTTAACTCTTATTACTCTCACACACCACCAAGATGTATGTGACATGTAATAAGTTCCCCATGTACCTAATCGATTGTGCATTTGCATTCAAACGCAAATTTAAAAATAATGCACAAATTTAGGATGAGCTCTTGCTTATCACATACTTCTCAAAGCGATGATTACATTCATTGATTATATCATATGTCGAAGCTTTGATCTATATGTTGTCATAAATTACCAAAAAGGGGGAGACTGGAAGTACATTTGCTCCCTTGGTGGTTTTGGTAATTAATAACAACATATATGCCATTGAACTAATGTTTCCACTAAGCATGTTTCAGGAAAAGTTCAGTGATGGGCTGGCAAAAGGCTTGTGGAATACCCCAAGATGCAAGGAAATAGATTGGCAAAGCTTCAAGCAAGAGGACTCTACATTTACCCTTTGTGAGAAATCACTTTGAGTACATAGGAAAGCCAATACTATCAAAAGGGGGTTAGGTACTGTTTGTGAACAAAATGCTCATACATGCACAAGTGATAGTCACCACATACACCCACAAGCTCTTCCACAAGAGTCTATTCAAAGCCTAATATCCAAAATCGGTGCAACCAACACTTTCCACTCGATGCCATCGATTTTCAGCCTCAGACACACGCAGCCAAACCCTAGCCCTTCGGTGCAACCTATTCCATTTTGGTGCCACCGAGTTTGGGTTGCCAACTTTTTGTTACGCAAATTCACAAAATCGGTCCGACCGAGATTGTTGAATCGGCATCATCAATTTTGGCAATCTGACCGTTGGTCACCTGATCGGTCTCACCGAGATTCAAAAGTTGCTACCTTTAAGGCAACTCGGTACCACCAAGATTAACACATCGGTGTCACCGAGTCTAGCTTATTAGGTGTAACGGTTGGATTTTTGGAGATGCCTATATATACCCCTTCAGCACCACTCAGTCACAAAGAGAAGCCCTCAGAATAGTTCCCCACTCATACCTACTAATTTTCTAAGAGAGAGCCACCTACTCTTGTGTTGAGATCATGCCATTCCATTCCAAGTTGCTTTCCCCCCAATCAATCTCTTCCACCATAGCCAAATCTGTGAGAGAGTGATTGTGTGTTGAGGAGTCTATCATCTTGAAGCACAAGAGCAAGGAGTTCATCGACATTATCGAGCCCATTACCTTTTGGAGGGTGGTGCCTCCTAGATTGGTTAGATGTCGCTTGAGAGCCTCCTACTTCGTATTATGTAGTGAACCAAGAAGTTTTAAGGGCAAGGAGGTTGCCTACTTCGTGAAGATCTACCCATAGTGAGGCTAGTCCTATGTGGACGGAAGCCATTATGGAATAGTCAAGGTTGCTTCTTCGTGGAACCCTCCGTGGACTTTCGCGACCGTTACCCTCCGTGGGTTGAAGACTCCATCAACATGGACGTACGATACCACCACCTATCGGAACCACAGGCAAAATCACCGTGTCTTCAAATTGCGTTTGATGTTCCTACCCTTTATCTACTTACATGCTTGTCTTTACTTTCCACTGCAATACTCGTAGACATGCATGTGTAGGGTGTACTTGACTTGCTATGAATGCTAAAATCTTCCAAGACTTAAAATTGGGAAAAGGTAGATTTTTAATTGGTCAAGTAGTCTAATCACCCCCCCCCCTCTAGCACTACTTTTGATCCTACAAGGTCCCGCTAATGGTTATTGACCGTAGAGGTGTCTTGGTCATGTCTTCATAGTTCTCGAACCTGCAAGGTCTACACACTTAACGTTTGGTGGCGATATAAGTATAGTCGAGTTATTTTGTTGGTGACCGAAGGTTGTTCGGAGTCCCGGATGAGATCCTGGATGTGACGAGGAACTCCGAAATATTAAGGAGGTGAAGATTGATATATAGGATGAAGGGAATCGGAGTCTGAAAGTGTTTTGGGGCATACCGGGGGTTTGATAGGGTGTCGAAAGGGGTTTCAGGGGGCGGCAAGCGTCGGGGGCCTCATGGGCCAAGGAGAGGCATGGGATGGTGTGCCGCTCCAATCCCTAGCCCACTGGGCTAGGAGGGGGCCACACCCCCTAGGCGCTGGCCACCCCAAACTTGGGAGGCAAGGCGCCTTGTGCGGGGCACCCAACCCTAGCCGCCACCCCCTTGGTTGTCGACCCCTAGGGGGAACCCTAGGGCGCCCTCCCCTCCTCCCTTCCCCCTATATATAGTGAGGGAGAGAGAGGGCAGCTGCACCCTAACGTGCCTTGGTGCTTCCCCTCCTCTCCCTCTTAGTTATTCTCCACATCATTGCGCGCGGCGAAGCCCTGCCGAGCTGTCATCACCACCACCTCACCATGTCGTCGTGATGCCGGAGGACTCGGGCTACTACTTCTCCATCACTCGCAGGATCGGGAAGGTGAAGGCGTCATCAAGCTGCACATGTGTTTAACGCAGAGGTGTCGTCCATTCGGCACTTGATCGGGAGTTCGCGGGATGGATCGTGATTGAATCACAAAGACGTTCAACTACATCAACCGCGTTTCTTAACGCTTCCGCTTAGCGATCTATAAGGGTATGTAGATGCAATCTCTCCTCTCATAGATTCTCATCTCCTAGATTGATCTTGGTGAAGCTGTCACACCCTGTGTTTTGCCACATGACGAAGTTAAGATGACTCAGAAATTAGGGCCAATTTAAACTTTTGAGTGCCTATGAATGTTTGACTGGTATGTTATTTGCTTGCTTGTTTGATTGCTTGTTCGCCCTATATTAATAAAACTCTCTCCTACTCTCAAAACCCTTTTCCTTGATATAAACTCTTGTCCAATGATCATACCATATGTATAGTACCTAAAACTATTTTTATCAAATATTATTTTGGCCAAAAAGCATTTATTCAATTTAGGTTTTCAAAAACCCCTGAACTGAGGTTTGAACTACAAGTCCTCAAATTGGGTGGGTTGTTTTGCCTCAAAGGATTTATTTGGAACCGAACATATATATATATATAAGTCCCCAAAACCACAAAAATATTTTTTCAGGATTATTTTCTTATCTTATTTAAAGGCTTTTTCTTAAGGCCAAAAATGGTTTTTTATTAGGAAAAAGATTTTTATGCTTTCAAAATATTTGAGAAAATTTAGGAAAACTCGATGGACATATAATGTCCATATATAACAGTTTAAACACACGGTCATGTTCAAAATATTGGACAAAACCCTTCAAAACCATTTCTGCCTATTTCAAGCATTTGAAATATTTCTATAAGAAATATTGTCAATAACTTTCAGGAAAATTCCAGCAAGTCAAAAATGTCATATGTGATGATCTTGCAAAGTTTCAACCCAATCCCCACTTATTTGATTCACCACAATATTCCAAAACCATTCTTGTACAAAATCAAATTTGAGCAGCTTTACATTGTGAAGTATCTCCTATTGATCCCAAACTTTTTTTAGCATGTTCTATTACCCAAATGATGATTCTACACTAAGTGGTGCATCAAGGAGAATAGTTTTGCAGACCTAGATCTATAGAAACCTGATTCTGTTGATTTCTAGGGATTACAAAGTTTACATTATAAAATTTCTTCAGATCATCTCAAAACTTGTGATAAGGACCAAATGGACTTACCATTTACCTCTGGTAAATATCAGGGCCATTGGATACCCCTAGATGCCCTAGGAAAGCATCAAACACCATCAGCCAAAAACTTGTGGGCGCGCATTGTTGACCCAAAAAGATTCTCCTTGTCCCCAAATTTTTACCACAATATATTATAACCCCCTACCTCCAATAGCTTTGCCATGGCCTCTGATCAATTATTGGGGGGAGTAACTCCCTCACTTTCCCTCTCTTTTTACCATGGCAAGACCTCTCTTTCCCCTCTCCCATTATTCTATACATGCAAAGGCCCTGAAACTCTTTCACAACCTCAATTACTCTTTCACAGCCTCAATTGCATACAGGTGCATTAATCCAAACCCAAATATGGCATGATCATATGGAAAATATGAGCACTACCTCTAAAACTAGTTTTTGGCAGAAATTGTGGCCTTGAACTACCAGTACCATATATACTCATCTCCCTGGGCTTACATTTGGTGTACTTGTAGTCCTTCCATACATAAGACACCCACACAACATTTCACCTCTTAAGCACTCCAGTAAAGCCCCTTTTTCTAAGCCTCTATTTTTATGCTGCAAACTTACTTTCAATAGAAACCAATTCCAACCAGCTTCATTATGGGACCAAACCTCTCCATACAGCTTTTTCATGCATGCCTCACACGCCAGACACCTTTGGCCGACCAAAAAGTCAACATGGGCAAGCTTTGGCATGGTGACCACGCATCCAACATGCAAAAACGACGCTTTGCTGCTTGTCGTTGTCCTGTATATCGCGCACTATTGCGGCAGGATGTCCAAATGCATCGGGCATATCCCCTTGACCTCACACGCCCCTTCCCGACGCCCACAAGCCTCCAAGGCAGCTCAGGCACGCGTGCTCGCCGCACCCGAGGCCACCTGTGGCGAAACCGAGCCCCCCAAGCCATCCTTCTGCCTAAGACCCTCCTCGAGCCCCCCTCGAGCATCTCAGACCTCCCTCGCCCTCCAAATCACCTTCTAGCCCAAGGAAACAAGCCCCGAGCTCGAATCCACCCCCATGGACGACATTGTGCA
This sequence comes from Hordeum marinum, assembly GCA_022496015.1. Taxonomy (NCBI): domain Eukaryota; kingdom Viridiplantae; phylum Streptophyta; class Magnoliopsida; order Poales; family Poaceae; genus Hordeum; species Hordeum marinum. The sequence continues at coordinate 373,436,562 of CM039673.1, forward strand.
CCTCGGCCTTTGCTTAATCCCAAGCTTTCCCGTGCTCCAAATCCTCCTATGACTAGCCTAGCACCTCTCTCTCTAGCTCCTTGTAGTCCCTCGTCATCGTCGTTGTCCCACGAGGTTGCTCGGGCACTCGAACCCACGGCGGCCCAGCAGTTCCCCGCGGCCGTCTCGAGCCACCACTTCCACGACCCTCCCTGGCAGTCGTGCGACACCTGGACGGGCACGGCGTGGCCTCTTGAACTCGTCGGTGTGCTCTGCATCACTGGTGGTGCTTGGAGACACCGAATCGTGTGTCGGCGTGCGCTCGACCCCGTCTTCCCTACCTCATCCCGTTCGAGCAGGAAAAGGGAGATGGACCTGCCGGGCGGGGCCCACCTGTAAGACACACCAGGTCGGGCCCGACAGGTTAAGTGGAAGCGGCTTCGCGCGAATACATTTTCGAGCTGGGAAAACGTACACTGGGTAGTACGTTTTTGAGGTGGCCCTGTGCGCGTGCGACTGAGCAGTTGGGCCGATCCAGTCTTGTTGCTTCTATTCTTCGCTCGGTGCGCGGTTGGCCCATTTGGTAAGACCTTTTCCCATTTTCTATTTTTACAAAAGCTTGTAAAATCCGTAGAAAATTCATAGTAACTCCAATCTCGATGATTCAAAATCCTGAATGTCTATAAAATCATGGGATAATCAAATATGTGCTTTTCACATTTTTCCATACAATATTTTATGCACCACCAAATATTTTTTCATTGCTTTCATTATAAGCACCACCTTGTAAAATTCCGAGAGCACTCATATGAACTCCAAATGGAATTATTCAAATTCCAGAGGCTCTAAATGGAATTCCCTATTTGTCTATCCATAGTGAACATTTTACCATGCACCTATTTTGTTGTACCAAATGAATAGCCCCTTTTTCCATTATTCCATCTTAGGAAAATCATAGGAAAATAATATCAACTTCGAATCTAGCGAAACCAATTCCTAAATGTTTCTAAAATCATGCCCTATTTGTTGGGGCCATTTACTCCCTTTTTACAAAAACATTTTTTGTGGACATCTTATAGGATCATCATTTCCTTCATTTCCACCATTCGAGACTCCCCCTTGATCCACATCCTACGAAATCTCCTTGGTTATTTTTCTCATGACCAACGGTATCCAAGAAAAATAAAACTCCTATTTACACAACACTTTTCTTTCTGTGCTTGTTGTGTTGCTTACTGCGGTTGTTTTCGTCGATAGTTGACAAAGTAGACAAAGTGCTCGGGATGGACGAGAAGCGTGTGAAGAGCTCGAAGACTTTGCTAAGCCAGGCATGTAACCCTTTGACCATAACTATGAAGCCTTTTTAATTGCATGGCATATAGCACTTAATTCCGTGAGGTTGATCATGTTGATGTGGAGTCCCTCCCTTTAGTGGGGTGCCTCCGATACTTTACCGTTGATACTTGCATCATGCATGACCCTACCATTCTTATGAGGGTTGTGCCGGTAGGAGTAGTTAGGTTGCTAGTAGTTTCTACGCAAGTGGGACGGAAATATGCATGGTGATGGAAACAATATGAGTTCAAAGACTTTTCAGAAACCCCGTCGGGTGCCACTAATGCCCGAGGGAGATGATGATGAGCTAGGTAGCCACTTAATAAAGAAGTGGTGTACCAGAGCAAGTGAGTGTGTGTGGTTTTCGAAAATGGATTGGTGTAAGTTGCGACCGTTATTCCAACGTTACATGCAGAACTACGATACCCCTTATGGGATGGGGATTTGTTGATTACCTTGGTGGGTACTAGCATAGAGCCCGCATTACTAGTGGCGGGAGTGACGAGGTCACTCTCGATATGGGGTCATGCCTGGTAGGGCGACCGTGCACATTCTTTACAGGCACTGGGCACACCGTTGCGTGCCCTCATGGATGATATGTGTGATGTATATCACGAGGGATGGCACCAACGAGTGGACTCTTTGTTTAGTATCGCTAGGGGAAAGGCATTGTACGGGTTCTTACCTCGGGTATGAAATATACCACGAGTCGTGGATGACATGGAAATTCCCTGAGTCTTTTGGGTAAAGTGTGCAACCTCTGCAGAGTGTAAAACTAGTTGAATAGCCGTGTCCATGGTCAAGGACAATTGGATGACCGCTCTTGTGCTACGTCCAGCGTTCACTAAAACTTGCGTGTGTGTGTGTGACACAAAGATGATACTTGAGTTAAGACAGATGACTTGACATGATGACTGAACATTAGATGTTCAACCCCTGTTTATGATGATATCTGTAACTTTTTCATATGGATATCTGCCAACTGTTGATGCATGCTTACATAGTTACTTGATCATGTCATTCTACTCAAAATTAGCTTTTTTGCAAAATACCTACTTAGTGCTATATCATGCATTGTTATTGCCTTATTCCAACATGTGTTGCTTGCGAGTACATTCAAAGTACTCATTGGCTTGCCACTGGTTATTTTATTGGCCAGGCATGAGAGAACATGGTAAGATGAAGAGTACCTTGGTGATGAACATGCGAGCTAGGCGCTTCCCAGTCAGAATGCCTATAGGGTTAAGTAGATGGCATGGGTTCACGCTATCATTGAAGATTTCCGCTGCAAGTTTATGAAGGCTTGGCCATAAAGGCCATATTTGAGTACAAACGGTATGTAATGGATGTAAGACTCTTTTATTCAGTTTCTATGTGTTCAGTGAGCATTGATCTCTGGGATCACTATGCACGTACATTTGGTGATCACGACTTATGAGTCGGGGTCCCCACAAAAGCGTAGGATTTTTTATTTCCCATGCGACGTTCCCCAATAGGGGGACCCACATGAACGTGGGTAGTGTGGCAAGGCCCCCACCTCTGGTCTAGGTGCACCAAGACCCCCCTAAAAGGCATAGGATCATATCTCCAAGGGATAGGAACAAGATCACTAAAAAGGGGGATAACGATCAGTGGGGAAGGAAAAGGAGAGATTTCTTTCGCCCCCCTTGCCCAATGAACCTAGGTGCTTGGAGGGAAAGCCACCATCCCCTCCCAGTCTTATATAAAGGTGGGGAGGCGCAAGGGGGCGGCACGTCTTCCTACGGTCGCGACACTCCTCCCGTCTCTCCCATTTCTTCCTCATACGTTGTTCCCGAGGCGCTTGGCGAAGCCTTGCCAGTATTGCGAGACCACCATATCCACCACTCTGTCGTCTTGGTCTACTTATTCTCACTCGCTTGCCAGATCAAGAATGAAGAAACGTCACTGAGCCGCATGTGTGCTAAACGCGAAGGTATCGTCCATTTGGCACTAGATTGGAATGGATAGCGATTGGATCAAGGAGGGAGGCACATAGATTTGCAAAGTACATCAAATCTGAATGTTGCACACCAGTTGACAAAAATCCCTCTCACGAGCAAAACATGATCAGCCGCAGAACTCGTTGGGTGCTAAATACATTACGGTGTAACTAGATTTTTTTACTCTAGTGCAAGTGCGAGACTGTTGGAAATATGGCCTAGAGGCAATAATGAATTTTTTATTTTCATATTTCCTTGTTCATGATAACTGCTTATTATTCATGCTACAATTGTATTGTCTGGAAACTTAAATACATGTATGGATACATAAACAACATTGTGTCCCTAGTGAGCCTCTACTAGACTAGCTCATTGATCAAATATGGTTAAGGTTTCCTAGACATTGACATGATTTGTCATTTGATAATGGGATCACATCATTAGAAGAATGATGTGATGGAGAAGACCCAAGCGTAAGCTCAACATATGATTGGATCACTTAAGTTTATTGCTACAACATTCTTCATGTCAAATATCTATTCCTAAGACCGTGTGATCATGCAACTCCTGGATACCAGAGGAATATCTTGTGTGCTGTCAAACGTCACTTCGTAACTGGGTGATCAGAAAGGTTCTCGATAGGTATCTCTGAAGGTATCCGTTGGGTTGGCATGGATCGATACTGGGATTTGTCACTCCGTATGACGAAGAGATATCTCAGGGCCCTCTCGATAGTACAATTAAAGAGCTTGCAAGCAATGTGGCTAATGAGTTAGTCACGGGATCTGACACGTCTCCAACATATCAATAAGTTTTTTATTGTTCCATGCTATTATATTGTTAATCTAGGATACTTTATATGCAATTATATGCTATTATATATCATTTTTGGAACTAACCTATTAACCTAGTCCCAAGTGTCGGTTGCTGTTTTTTGCCTGTTTTTGCTTTTCCAGGAATCTGTACCAAAGTCCAAACGCTACGGAACTTTTTGACGTTTTTCTTCTGGACAAAAGAGACCCAGGAAGCTTCGGGAGGAGTCAGGAAGCAATGCGAGGAGAAGACAAGGCAACATGGCACGCCCTGATACCTTGTGGGTCCCTCGTGGCTCCGTTGTTGGAAATATGCCCTAGAGGCAATAATAAAGTGGTTATTATCATGTTTCCTTATTCATGATAATCGTTTATTATCCATGCTAGAATTTTTTTGATCGGAAACTTAAATAAATGTGTGGATATATAAACAACAATGTTTCCCTAGTGAGCTTCTACTAGACTAGTTCGTTGATCAAAGTTGATCAAGGTTTCCTGACCATAAACATGAGTTATCATTTGATAACGGGATCACATCATTAGGAGAATCATGTGATGGGCAAGACCCAAATCGTAGGCATATCATTTGATCGTATCACTAAGCTTATTGCTAAGTATGTGTTCCTAAGACCATGAGATCGTGCAACTCTCTAACACCATAGGAATGCTTTGTGTGTATCAAACATCACTTCGTAACTGGGTGATCATAAAGATGCTATACAACTATCTTCGAGTGTGCCTGTTGGTTTGGCATAGATTGAGACTGGGTTTTGTCACTCTGTTTGACGGAGAGGTATCTGTGGGCCTTCTTGATAATACATCATCACAAGAAGCTTGCAAGCAATGTGACTAAGAAGTTAGTCACAGGATCTTGTATTACAGAACTAGTAAAGAGATTTGCCGGCAACGAGAATGAACTAGGTATGGAGATTGAACGAGTAAATACCCCCATTGCCGTGTGGAACCGCAACTGGTGGGCCAGTATTGGATATTGTCGTCCATGGCAGAAGAGATGGAAGACTAGGTGGGTGTCGAGCCATGGGCGCCCACGCTGCCATGGTCACCGAACCGGCCCCTACCACACGAAGAGGTGGTGCAGGCGCCTTCGGCCATGCAGCCATCGCAGGTGCCACCGACCCACCTCTGGCAACCATCAGCGTACGTCGACCTCACCATGGACGACAACGAGGATGTGCCGCCCTGAAGACAACAACATCATCCAAGACGACCACGACCGTGGTGTCTAGTTTTTTCTTGATGTTTTTGAAGTTTAAGTTATGTTTAAATGTGCACCCGGGACTAGTTGAACTATTTTCATTAATGTTAATGTATAATTGTGTTTTATGCTTGTTTTTTCAAAATGCGCGACCGTCTTTTTTTAAATGATAATTTTCGAAGTAGAAAATTTGCGATGCGGCTAGACGTTAGGTGCACTAATCAACAAACAGGCAACCAGACACGAGCATCTCTTTTACCGTCCTAAACGAACAAAATATGGATTAGACGGATGTCTGTTCGAGTCGTGCCTTAGAGCAACTCCAACCGAGCGACCCATTTCATCCACACGTGTCCATTCGGGTCGTCGCGGACACAAAAGTCATCCCAACATGTCGACTCAAATGGACGCGCGTCCGTTTTTCCTCGCACGCGACCCATTCCAGGCCCAAATTTTCGCGGCATTTGAGTCGACATGGACATGGAGCAGACACGCGCGATGCCCGCCCTTCTCTTCCCCTAGCCTGACAGTCGGTGGCACATACGCTAGTCTCATCTTCCTCTTTCGCCTCCAAATCACCCGCCCGACCCCGCCCGACCCCGCCATCGTTGCCAGCCATCTGCCCACGGACTCACCTTCCCGGCAGCCTCGTCTCCCACAACCGCTGCCCAGCTTCATCACTTTCTCTCAATGGGACCTGAGGCTCCCCTTCGGCCGGAGTCTTCCGCAACACCCGCAAGGTGTTCTCCATTTTGCCCATGGTACAAATGGACTCCGATGATGAGTATTTTTTTCTACAACGTTCTTTTGGACTCGGATGATTGTTCATATGATGAGGAGGAGATGGTGATGGCTGCGTTGGTTTTCCATGACCACGTAAGTATGGAGCGGCCATAGTTTAAGGGCTCCATGCCGGGGCACACACTGGCACTGAATCGAAATCGGGAGAGTGGTCATTTCCTACTTTGGAAAGACTACTTCGAGATCCCAAATCCGCACTTCAAACATCGCTTGTTCCGTCACCGTTTTCGGATGCTAGACCTATTTCAACTGTATTCTAGAGGGGGTGGTTGAGTACGATAACTATTTCGAGTGCAAGACGGACGCCTTGGAAGAGATTGGCTTCTCCTCTTATCAGAAATGCACTGCTGCCATTCGGATGCTCGCATATGGAGTCCCGAGGGATCTCATTGATGAGTATGTCCGGATGAGTGAGTCCACCTGCCTTGAGTCCATGTTCGGATGAGGGGGTGGTTTTGCAGGGTTTTGATAGTTGTGTTTGGGCCGGTGACAGTGTCAAAACCGGCGGATCTCGGATAGGGGTTCCCGAACTATGAGACTAGGATCGATGGTAACAGGAGACGAAGGGGACACAAGTTTACCCAGGTTCGGGCCCTCCAATGAAGGTAATACCCTACGTCCTGCTTGATTGTATTGATGGTGTAAGGGGTTACAGAGTTGATCTACCTCGAGATCGTTTGTCTAACCCTAGATGAGTTGTTCTCTATCTAAAACCCTACGGCTTATATAGATGTCGAGGAGGCCTAGGGTTTACACATGGTCGGTTACATGCCAAAAGAAATAAGCATGCCTATTTACTACATCAAACATGGAGCACAAGCCGTGCTCCTCGAAGCTTCCATCTTGAAAACTGGGCCTTCAAATCATCCGGTGTTTGGTAAGTAGCCCATACAGTCCGGCCCATAAACAATAGGTCGGCTATCCGAGGACCCCCTAATCCAGGACACCCTCAGTAGCCCCCGAACTTGCCTCCAACGCCAAGGGTCTTCAGCTCCAATAGCTTTGCCAATAGTGTCTTCGACTTGCGAGGTGAGTTCCTTCCCGCCGAACCATAGTTCGCCCTCTGATGATAAGTAGTTTTTCGCATAGTGGCACATCCGAATTCTGTGAAATAAGTTGGCTTTGAAGGCCAGGCATCAGGAAAAAAGGTAATGTTTCCTGACAACCTTTCTGACGAAAGGTCACAACCCTCCACGATCGATAGGCCGGTTGCAGGCACTCGATGCACGGTTCGAGGCCGTTCCATCCACATGATCTATCAACATGTCGATTGTGTCCCATTTTATATGGGATATACGTAATAACGCACTCGCAACGACTCACGCACCTCGGGAAGTGGAGGGATTCACGGTGCAGCATGGGGAGCCCGAATCGGCAAACCTCATATAAGGAGAAAGAAAACCCCAAAGGCCCTTCACGCTCTCCATTCGACTTCTCCGCAGCACAGATCTAGGTTTCTCCACCCTCGCTCCCAAGCTAAGCAATGGCAGGCTCCAATGGCCAGTGGGAAGCTTCCATGGTCACCAATCAAGACATAATGGAACTCAAGAAGGTCGGTTACCTCGCCATCAACATCCCTCATCGCGCGGCGGAGGAGGGCCAAGTGATCCCTACCCCCAAGCTAGGCGAGTGGGTGGTGTTCATCCCCCACTTCATCAGGGGGTTGAGCTTCCCCCTCCACCACTTCGTTAGGGGGTTAATGTTCTTCTACGGCCTCGACTTCCACGACCTCCCGCCGAACTCCATCATGCACCTCTCAGCCTTCATCCTCGTCTGCGGGGCTTTCCTGCATGTCGAGTCGCATTTCGGGCTCTGGCTGCAGGTATTCAACATCAAGCCGAAGTGCGTCGGTGACAAGCATGCCGATTGTAGGCCGTTATCGGCAAACTTACCCATGTCAGGTGGCCGTCGGGCACCCTCATAGACACCATCAAGGGGTGGTAAAAGGAGTGGTTCTATGTCACCGAACCACAAGAAGGAGGTCAGCACCCCGCTGCCGCATTCAGATCCGGTCCCCCGACCTGATTGGCTTCCTGGCTTGAAAAGGGCCTCGCCTGGGGGTCGAGCAAGGAGGTGACTAATTTGCAGAAGTGCATCCGTTCCTTGGTCGAGGACGGCACCACGCTACCCGATGTGGTCCAGGTGATGCTCTGAAGATGCATCCTCCCCTGTCAGTGCCGGGACACTTCCCTATGGGCTTGGAAACTCAAAGCCGAGCCCACAGTCTGAAACCTCTTCCGCACTACGCGGGAGAAGCTGTGGAAGGCGTTCTTCAAATCAATGAAGAGCTGGCCAGCCAAGGAGAAGGACAAGGGCCTGCACGCCACCAAGCCAGATTCCGAGGTACGATACACCCTAGCTTGGTCAGCCTTATAACATAGAAGATATATAACCCTGTGTCTGATCTGTTTATGCAGATATTGCTAAAGAAAGCCATCAACATCAGCAGTCCGTCTCCTCAGCCCGAAGACGAGAGGACTGGGCTGCTAGCCAGGATGCTTGTGGAGAAGCCTTACGAGGCTCCCACGAAGAAGGAGAAGAAGAAGAAACCAGGTCAGGCTGGCCTTCGCATCAAGGACCAGCCTGATGCTGCATCTGAAGACACCCCCGCCTCCTCAAATCAAGAGGAGGTCGAAAAGGAGGAAGAAGTGGAGGAGGAGGTCGGGAGCGAGGGGGAGGCAATTTCCCCTGTGCCAAGAAGAGAGCGGCATCTTTGGACGCCCTGGGGCAGGCAACTTCTCATGCCCCGAAGAGGGTGCGACAAGTGCGGATGATTCTGTCCGACGATAGCTCAGACTCGAGCTCCGCGTCCGAAGACCCCGAGGAGGTTCCACGAAGGAGCCTAAGGGTCAAGCCCCCTCCATCCAGGTTAGGCTCCGATGACCCTCCCTCCCATAACTAGTAAATTCAGAGTTTGCTAATACACAGGTTATTGGTCCTACAGCCCCCCCCGTGCGTCATCCCCATCGAGGTGGTATCGGATGGGGAGACCCCGCCCGCCGAACTGGCAGAGAGCGGGGACGCCTCGCACCCACCACTCCAGGTGTTATGAAGGACGCCGTGGAGGTGTGATCCCGGCCTACTCCAATGGAGGCGGACACAGGGGGCGAGGGAGATATAACCGTGGCCGAGGCTAACGCTTCGGCCACCGAAGACTAGGGGACAATCCCCCGCCCGGACACCGAGGAGGCCAGACGGACGGGCAATCAGTCCCCTCCGAGGACATCTCCGGAGCGCATTGTGCCTCCAGAGGCACCGGTCGAATCCCTGGTGGGTGATCGGGGAATCCGATTATCCCCGGCACCGCCGAGCAACAGGTGGTCGGCCATGGAGGAGGCTCTATCAAGCGCCATGCAATTTTGCATTTCCTCAACAACTCTTATAACTCGGATTGCCGAAGCAATTGTTTACAGGTATGCGAATGAAAATAAGAAATAAAGTCCTACAGGAGCTGCTATACCAGGGGTCTGCAATTGGTGACCAGATGTCTTCGATATGCCCTGTTGCTAGTTGACTCCTACTTTTAGATGCACCTTGATGGGTGTTAGTGCGGGTGGATCTTGCAAACAAAATCTTGAGGGGTCGCATTGTTAAAGGTGAGCTTTACGCCATGGGCAGGTTCTTTTAGGAGCACCTGCATCTTGTCCGAAGACGTGTTGATGGTAACAGTTCGGGGCAACCAAACGCCCATCATAAGTTCCCCACCGCCACCCATGGAATCTTAAGTGTGAAGTTGTGCCTTCTCGGCATGTACTTCGCTGGTCCTGAGGTTGTGCAGTGGGGGCGAGTCCCTATTGAGGGGAGGAGGGAGGGTCGAAGCTTTCGGTCTGAATCTGAACTCGCTTCGCAGCCTTTCGTGCCTTTACGGCGAATGTCGAAGTTTGTCGGTCGTCTTTGTAGCTGAATTCGGCCATCGGTGCGAGTGCATGTTCCTTTGTTCTAAGGGACCCCTCTATATTGCCATTGATAGTAATGACCCCCTTGGGGCCCGGAATCTTGAGCTTGAGGTATGCGTAATGCAGGACTGCGTTGAACTGAGCAAACGCCGTCCGGTCAAGCAGCACGTGATAGTCGTTGTGGAAGGGCACAATGTCGAAGATCAAGTCCTCGCTCCGGAAGTTATCAGGCGAGCGGAACAAAACCTCCAGGGTTACAGAGCCCGTACATCGGGCCTCAACACCTCGGATTACTCCCTTGAAGGTAGTGCTGCTAGGTTTGATCCTTGACGGATCTATACCCATCTTTTCACCGTGTCTGAGTAAATTAGATTGAGGCTAATTCCTCCGTTCATTAGGACTTCAGTGAGGTGATACCCATCTATATTGGGATCTAGGACGAGGGCAACCGAGCCCCCATGATAGATATTGGTCGGGTGGTCGCGCCGGTCAAAGGTGATCGGGTATGCTGACCATGGGTTATACTTCGTAGCTACGGGCTCCACAACATAGACCTCCCAAAGGGCCCGCTTCCTCTCCTTCTTAGGTATGTGGGTGGCGTTTATCATATTCACTATTTTGACTTCGGGAGGGAATTCTTCTGACCACCACCCATTGGACCCCGAGGCGCATCTTTGTCCTCGCTAATCGAGCTTTTGCCCTGGTCTTCGGGTTGTATCTTGCCGGCCTATTTAAACACCCAGCAGTTGCGGTGTGTGTGATTGGCAGACTTTTACGAAGTTCCATGGATTTGGCAAGTCCTGTCCATGATCTTCTTGAGCTGAGTGGGTCCGTCACGATTGCCTTTAGGGGCCTTCTTCCGCCGCCCAGGTCGGGAGTTGCGGAATCCGGCATTAACCGCCGTGTCATCGGCGTCGTTGCCATTGTGCCGGCGCTTGTTCTTATTGTGCTTTGGCTTTGAGTTGCCATCCTAGGCTTTAGGTGCCACTGGATCTTCAGAATTGTGGCTGCGTCTTGCCAGCCAGTTATCTTCGCCCGCACAAAAGCGGATCATGAGGGAGGTAAGGGCGGACATAGTTCGAGGCTTGTCCTGGCCTAGCTGGCGGGCCAGCCATTCGTCCTGAATATTGTGGCGGAAGGAGGCTATGGCCTCAGCATCCGAACAGTCGACGATTTGGTTCTTCTTAGTCAAGAACCGATTCCAGAATTGTCGGGTAGACTCGCCAGGCTTTTGGACGATGTTGCTGAGATCGAAAGAGTCCGGCGGGTGGACATAGGTCCCCTGGAAGTTAGAGCAAAATGCGTCTTCCAAGTCTTCCCAACATCCTATGGAGTTTTTGGGGAGGCTATTGAACCAGTGCCGAGCTGGCCCCTTGAGCTTAAGAGGTAGGTATTTGATGGCATGGAGATCATCTCCTCGTGCCATATGGATATGCAGGAGGAAGTCCTCGATCCATACAGTTGGGTCAGTGTTCCGTCTTACTGTTCTATGTTCACGGGTTTAAACCCTTCGGGGAACTGATGCCGCATTACCTCGTCCATGAAGCACAGCGGGTGAGCGGCGCCTCTGACCTGTGCTATGTCGCGCCTATATTCAACGTCTGTATGGGACCGGTTCCGTTCCCGGACCCTGTTGTTTTGGTCGAACCATGGTCTGTACTTGCCACGTCTATCGGGCGCGTACTCTCTGGACCCATAAATGGATCTAGTGCGTCCTGCTCTGTAATCTAGGTCATCGCGCAGGTCGAATCTGTCATTGGGTTCGAATGGCTCCTTACCCCGTCTTCGGGGCATCGCCGGTACATAACCGGTGTCATTGTCCGCTCTGTCACGCCCACGAGGAGGGCGGTCCGGCTTGTCATATGGGGTATGATGCGGAGACGGAGTGTCAGTGAGCTCACCGTCGAATTGTGGCAGCAACCGTCTCCGAGGGTAGCTTTTGGGATGGTTTGACAGATCAGTGTCGTATACTTCCTCGACCGAGAGGACTGTCTTCCATCGATCACTGAGGTCGGACTGTTCGGCTTTGAGTTGCCGCTCTTTGGCATTTAGGCTGCGAGCCATTGCTATGAGTCCCTGCCTGATTTCTTTCTGATCCTCGAGGTTATCATGGATGTACAAGTCATCGGCTTCTGGTATGTCTTCCTCCCCGACGAGGGGAAGGTGATCGTCGCCTTCGGGGTCATTGATGGTATCGGGGTCGTTTTGGTCCTTAGGTTCGTCTGGACCTTCAAAAGGGTGCTCGGGGACATCATGATTGTCATGATCGGCGTGGGCATAACCGTCCCCATTGCTGACAATAGCTCTTCTTCCCTTTTTGCTTTTGGAACGCTTATGCGATTTCTGGCGCCTTGGTGGTGCATCGCCCGATTTTTCGCCGTCGTTGTGAGGTGTATTATTGCCGTTGGTGGCAGGAGTATCCACCATGTAGACGTCATATGTAGAAGTGGCGGTCCAATTCCCAGTGTTAACGGGAGTGGGAGCACGGTCCTCTTCATCCATGTATTCTGCCTCTTCGGAGGCATAGTCCATCACGTCGGTTAAGTCTTCGACGGTGGCTATCAAGTGGGTGGTGGGCGGGTCAAAAAATCCGCCCCTACCCGAACTATAACCGGGCCAGACGTAGATCGGGGCCGGATCGTCGGTGATCCTCATCAACGAGAGTTTCTCCAAGGCCTCGTCAACCGTTGAGGGCCCGGTCTGATCCAACTGTTCGGAACTTGTGGGGTTCACCCCCATGGAGTCCACCCATGGAGATTGTTCGGAAGGAACGTATGTCCGGTCGTATGATTTGTTAGCCAGACCGGGATGAGAGATCAGACTATCGCCGTGGGTGACCCCATCGACGTGTCCAAAGAAGGGGCTCGAGGTTAAAGCCTCAGAGTCCTCGGGGGCTACGGGCGAAGCCGTGAGCCCGGTTAGTGACAAATCGCCCCGAGAGTCGACGGAAAACTCTAGGTTTCCGAATCTGACCTCTTGATCAGGGGCGAAGTTTTCCACACGGCCTAGATGGCCGGCGGAATCAGCATGCAGCACAACGCTACCGAAGGCGAAGATCTGCCCGGGGACGAAAACGTCCATGTTGCGGACCTCTTCGTTGATGACAAGGCGAGGTGTCAATCCCATCTCGCTCACAGAGGAACTCTCAGTGAAAGCACCAATGTCGGTGTCAAAATCGGCGGATCTCGGGTAGGGGGTCCCGAACTGTGAGACTAGGATCGATGGTAACAGGAGACGAAGGGGACACAAGTTTACCCAGGTTCGGACCCTCCAATGAAGGTAATACCCTACGTCCTGCTTGATTGTATTGATGGTGTAAGGGGTTACAGAGTTGATCTACCTCGAGATCGTATGTCTAACCCTAGATGAGTTGTTCTCTCTCTATACCCTAAAACCCTACGGCTTATATAGATGTCGAGGAGGCCTAGGGTTTACACATGGTCGGTTACATGCCAAAAGAAATAAACATGCCTATTTACTACATCAAACATGGAGCGCAAGTCGTGCTCCTCGAAGCTTCCATCCTGGAAACTTGGACTTCAAATCATCCGGTGTTCGGTAAGTAGCCCATACAGTCTGTCCCATAAACACAGATCGGCTATCCAAGGACCCCCTAATCCGGGACCCTTAGCCGGAGTACTTGAAAGAGCCAACAACTGCCGATACAACACGGTTGTTGTTGATGAATGCCAGTAGGGGGTTACCAGAGATGCTTGGTAGCATAGATTGTATGCATTGGAAGTGGAAGAACTGCCCTTGTGCTTGGCATGGACAGTATAAGGGCCATGTCTGAGCTTCCAATTCATACTTGAGGCCATGGTTGTCCAAGATCTCTGGATCTGGCAGGCTTTCTTCGACATGGCAGGATCTCACAACGATATCAATGTGCTCCAGCGCTCTCTGGTGTTTGCTAATGGCAAAGGTAAATGTTGAGACCAATGCCCACCAATACACCAATGGATACTATCTAGCTAACGGTATCTATTCACTGTGGTCTAATTTTGTGAAGACAATCTCAAATCCTTTAGGAGAGAAGAGAAAGAGATTTGCACAAGAGCAAGACGGTGTTAGAAAATATGTAGAGCGTACCTTTGGCGTTCTTCAATCTCGATGGGGCATCGTTCGATATCCTGCTAGAACATGGAGCACGGAAAATATGTGGGAGGTGATGATAGCTTGTGTGATCATGCACAACATGATCGTATAGGATGAGCGCCCAGAACGTCTTTACGATCAAGGGTTTGAGTTTCACGGTGACAATGTTGTGCCTGAGCATGGAAGAGAGGCAACACTTGCACAGTTCGTCGAGTTTCATCATAAGATGCGTGTTTGAGATACTCATATGCAGCTACAAAATGATTTGGTTGAGCATATATAGACTCATGACGATAACCAATAGATGTATCAACAACCTTTTCTTTGAAATGTATCTGAGACAATTTAATGTTAAACTATGAGATATTTTCATAATCCTTGAACTATGCAATGTTTTGTATTGAAAATTTATTAATATAGAAATAAATTTTATTTGATGTGATATTATTTATCAAAGCGATCTAAAAATGACCGCAAGTTTGTCACGTGAACGAAAAATGAGTCATCGCCTTGGACGCATGGCCGATCCATTTAGAAAAACAAACATGACCATCCAAACAGATAAAACACGAACAAAATGTGTGTCCTCACGGTTGGAGTTTTTCTTAGAGTTGGCCTTGGGGAAAAAGAACTTCAGACCGCTCGTTCAGAAACCCAACAATTCAACAGTTCAGACTGCCCCGCATCGTCCCCCGCGGGCGGCTCGGGTGGATCTGCCCCCGCCTGCCTAGCTCCCTCCGTCGTCGGTTGCCCTCCCGTCGCCGGCAGCTGCTAGGGGCAAAGCCCCTCGTGGTTGGCCGGCGACGGGACCTTCTTCCTCCTCGATCAGGGCGCGCAGCGCGGGATGTGGCGGCCTAGCCAGGACGTAGCGCTACCATGGGGCGTTGCGACGGCGGCATGTGTGGCCGTGCCGACGGCACAGTTGGATAGCCCGTCCGTGGTTGCTGCGTGGTGACTAGGGGCGGGGCGGCGGCGTGTCCTGCAGATCTGGCGCGGGCCTCCCGATTTGGCGGATCGGGATCTACGGGCGACGCGGGGGTGGTGACGGCCGTCATGGGTCGTTGCAGCAGGGTCGCGACTCTGGCCGCTCCGGCTGTCGATGGCGCCTGATCCGGCCGCTGTCCTCTGGCCCTGATCGGTGTGCTTTCTCTCCTGCAGGTTCCCGGCGGTGCCGGCACGGCCGTGAGTGAAGCTGGTGGAGGAGATCCAGATGGGGGAAAACCCTTGGTCAGTCCCGGCCGGCCGCGCCGCCGACGACGCCCAAGGGCGTCGCTATTCTTCTTGGAGACGTCGGTCTACGTCTGCTCCTCCACTTCCCACCTCCCTACCTCTCGGGTGAAAACCCTAACTCCGATGGGTGGCGGTGACGTCCTTGACGTCGTGACCTTCATGAAGGCGTCACCTTGAGGGCTGAGTGGTGGTGGGCACGGTGTGGGTCCTTGACGGTTGCTGGTGATGGGCACTGCTTCAGGGGAAACCCTAGGATCTGGTCTTCCAGATCAGACGATGGTGATATTGTGGTGGCGCTTCTCTCCTAGGAGCATCGTTTGTGGAGCAGCGCTGGATGACAGAGGCACGAGGCGGAGCGGCATCGCCTTGCACGGAGCTTTGGTGGAGCTGTCAAGTCATGCCTGACCGACAGGTGCTACGCCGAGTCATGCCTAGTTGGCAGGTGCTATGCACGACAGTTCTTTCAGAATCTTCGCGTCTAGACGGATGAGCGCAGGGCGGTGGCGTTGTTGAGCGTCGTGGTGGCGTCGACGGATGTTCGGTCTGACAAGGATGATGCGGATCTCTCTCCTGAAGATTAGTAGTGGGCTGATGATGATGACGGCTTCTAGAGCGTGTGCATGTGGTGTGCGTTTTAGGTTTGCTGCACCGGTTGTTGATCCTGATACGTTATGTGGATGGATTGGCACGACACCGGTTGTAGATATGTGAAATGAAAGCACTTCACATTATCGAGTTTGTAGGTATGAATGATGGCTTCGAATGAATTAATGTATGCTTTTGTCCTATATTTATGAAATAATTAATAAAAATGGCATGCAGAGGCCAACCTCCTTTTAAAAAACAGTTCGACTGACAAGTAAGGTACTACGAGTTCGATGCACCGTCACATCACATCAGCTCATACCTGGGTTGCTGGCCACGTCACTCCTCAAGTCATCGTCTCGTCAGGTTGGGAAAGAAGTCAGAAGATTGACGGGAGAGGCAAGTATCCGGCTGCCCGGCATCCGGTGCCCCGCACTCGGCCGGAAAAGCTACTCACTGCTTTACAACCCACGGCCACGGCCACGGCCATGGGCCAAGTTTTTCTACGCGCCAAGTCCAACTTGGCCACCAACCAACCATTCACTTATCCCGTTTGCCAAGTAGTGGCCGCCCCGCCCCGCCCGGCCTCCCCCAGTCGACGCACGGCCGCCCCGGTCCGGTCCACGGCCTCATCCACCACCTCCTCCAAAGGAAAACCAGCCGCACGTAGGCGCTTCCTTCCACGACCTTCGTCCCACTTTCCCCGCCCCCCTCCACCAGTCCACCGCCGATGCCGCCGGCCTCGCCGCCCACCTGACGCCATGCCGCGCCACTACCGCCGGATCCTCTTCTCGGACGACTGCGATCCTTGGTACGGCTGCCCCCCGCCTCCTTCCCCTCCCTTCTTCACCCCTTCCCCTTCTCCCTCGCCTTCCGCTTCGCCTCCGATCACATCGCCTTCTTCTCCTTCGCCTTATACCCCGGACCTCGCTCCGTGCCCTTCCCCCGTCCATGACGGCGGCGGCGGCGGGAGAGACCTGGGAGGAGGAACCTACGGGTACGGCTACGCCGATGACCATCGCCGCCGCTTCGTCACCTACGTCCTCTGCGCCGCCGCGGCGCTCGCGTTCCTCTCCCTCATCCTCCTTGGCGTCTCGATCGCCGTCCGTCGCCGGCAGATGCGGCGCCGGCGGCAGGCGCTCCTCGCCCAGGCGCCGGCCGCCGCGACCAACGTCGGGAACGACGACCCGGACGGCGGCGGGGGTGGGGGCGGCGTGGTGCACCACGTCTGGTACATCCGGACCGTCGGGCTCGACGAGGCCGCGATCGACTCGATCGCGGTGACGTCGTACCGCGCCGGGGCTGGGCTCCTCGGCGCCGCTGACTGCCCCGTGTGCCTCGGCGAGTTCAGCGACGGCGAGCTCGTGCGCCTACTGCCCAAGTGCGGCCACGCGTTCCACGTCCCCTGCATCGACACCTGGCTCCGCGCCCACGTCAACTGCCCGCTCTGCCGCTCCGACGTGCTCGACCCCGCCGCCGCGGCCGCCGGAATCGGCATCGAGTCCAACCCACCAGCTGATCCAGATGTGAGCGCCAACGCCGCAGCCGACCAAGCGGCTGCCGCGAGCGATTCAACGCTGGAGCATGAAGACGAGGAGGAGGAGGACCAAGAAGCGCCGCGCGTGGAAGAGGACCAGCACGAGCAGCAGCAACCCAGCTCGCCAGAGCCAGAGCCATTGCCGCAGCTCCCGGGCCCGCTGCCGCGGAATGTGCGGCGCGCGGCGTCCATGAACGCGGCGATGGTCTCAACCGCGGCAGACGTCGCCGCGCTGGACCGGCTGCCTGACGCGGCCCCCGAAGGGGAGGAGCAGAATGGCAGAGAGAAGCATCAAAGTGGTGCGACCGGCCATCCGAGCACCGTGAGGCCCGCGTCCGGCGGTCTCCCGAGATCCTTCTTCTCGCGGCACTGCCGCGCTCGGAGCTCTGTGCTGCCGCTGTGACGGTGCGGAGTCCCCGAGCTGAATTTTGATCCTAGTCGCCAATAATGTTACCCGATCAATGCCCCAAATGTGTGTAATACCTGTTGCTTGTAATCTCAAAACCGATGATTGCGAGTTCAAAGTTCAAACACGAAATGCAGCAAAGAAAAGTTCTGCGATCGATAGACGCATACGTGAAACTGAATGTTGCGTACTGTGCATATACATTTTCTTCCCTGCAAACTGGATTCATCAGGCTAATCAGTCCAATTCCCATGTCAAGCTTTACGGTTGTTTACCGTGTTACTCCAAAGCTCGAAAGGGAAAAATCTCTTATGTTGTCTGGTTCTCCTCCAAGTGAAATGTTTAATTAAGAATAGAGATCAGCACAGAACGAGAATAGATAATGGAAATGTAGGAAGATGTTCTTGTATTCTTGTCTAGGAAGCTGACACTGCACTTTGTCGGCTGCTCTTTTCTTTGCTTTACCCTATATTTTCCCCTCTCTTTTTTTGACCCGTATTTTCCCCTCTTCAACTAACATGGGAGTGGATCGCATCATCCGCCTCTCAAACTTATTGAAAGGAAAACGTGCCCTCGTGGGGTCGTTGGCACGGGAAGATTTTGTCTACTTAAATTTTTTTTTAAAAAAACGATGACGGTAGCTAGTCTGAACGAGAAGTGCAGATCCAGCACATGATGAGCTTATAGCTGCTTTTTTTTCGAAAAAAAGATACAGATCTATTGTCAAAGTTCATTGGAAGTATAAAGTATCTCAAACGAAAAAAAACACCGAGATTTCGAGACACTCCAACGACCACTTCCGCCGACGCGCCGTTGTCGTCGCTCCCCTATCATAGCCGGTTTGAGCTTGTCGATGGTAGCCGAAAGGTTTTCATACACATGTCCCTAAGGACCAATGCCCTGAATCCGTGGTCAGTATCGTTGAATTCTTAATAGATCTTCAACACCTCACACCAAAATATCACCACATGACAAGAAACACTGACCTTACCCCCTAACAAGACAACATGAATATATGTCGGAGCTCTGTCGAGTATGTCGAAATAAAGAACTCGAGAAGGACCGGAGTCCAGAAGACAAACTCAAAAAAGAAACATCATCATTCATCTGAGCACTGCACCTGGAGCAAAGGGATCGTAATTCTCCTTCCCATCACCGACCATCAGATCGACAGGCAGAGAGAAGACGAATCCAGGGGCGCATCGATGCAGCTTCGAGGGAGGGAAGAGTTTGTGTAGGACAGGGAACGAAAACCTGAATACGTATGCCCAAGGGATTGTAGCTGCTTGATTAGGCATATCTGATCAGCTACTCAAAGCAATTACCATCAATATGTTGCACTAGTGCAAACAAAGAAGCTGCAACTTGATATTTTCTTTGAAGCATAAGGTTCACTCAGAATCAGTCGTAGGTGCTCCTGCCGTGGTAGAGCGACAAACAGACCAAAACTGCTTCCATTTTTGTAAGATTGCGAGGTTCTACTGAATTACGGATTCTCAGACAACGATTTTGATTAGGTTGTTCCATTGACTAGCTACTGTTATCCTCAATACTACAATTGTTGTTCAACATGGTGAAAGCTTGATAAATCTGAGGATGTCAAAACTAATAAGTATGTTCAAATTATTGGGCCTAGCCCATTCATCTTCTATTAATAATTCTTAGTTTAAATCCTAAAGGTCAATCTATCCCCCCAAAAAACCTAAAGGCCCATGTAACTCATTAATGCATAACAAAGGATGTAAAAGTTTAGTCTCACCACTCTAAGGAAGAATGAGTTAGACCAATATACGGAGTTGGTGTTGGAAAATTAGGCAAGTTCATGATTAATTCCAGTAAATAATTCATGACTAGAATAAAGACTAGCATGCAACAATCTAGCAAACTAGACGAACGAGCAAAACATGCACAACATCATCGCACACAAAGTAGCAACTACGGAGAGAGACACAGACACATCACGAAGGACGTACCGTTTGTTAGCTACTGCAAGTGCGACAATGTTAACGATGTTGGCCACGATTTGTTGACGGCGATGGAGAAGATGATGAGAAGCACCGTCCGACTTGGACGGAAGACAATCCGTGATGACGAACTTGAGCAGTGGCGTAGAGCGCTTCCCAAAAACCTAATTCATCCTCTCTCTCTATGTAGGATCGCAAGGACGAACGGTTCTGGAGACCTGCTCTACTACACGCCTATGCACTTTGGCGTTCGGTATGAAGTAAACTACG
This sequence comes from Hordeum marinum, assembly GCA_022496015.1. NCBI lineage: Eukaryota > Viridiplantae > Streptophyta > Magnoliopsida > Poales > Poaceae > Hordeum > Hordeum marinum. Next base: position 373,456,649 of record CM039673.1, read on the forward strand.
GTGGCGGCGCAAGTGACGAGATGAGGCAAAACCCTAGGTGTTTTCGTTTTGTCTTTGGTCGCAGCCGGTAGCAATATATATATTAGGACCAGAGGCGGTATCGTGTCGTATATTTACCGGACAAGAAATAATTAACTTGTCTGCCAAGACAAAAAAAATTGACAAAAGGAAGCCGCTCTCCCGCAAGGCCACGAACCTGATTTCGGCAGACCATTCACGCGCATGTCGCACGTACGCGCCGCCCCCGTCAGGCCAAGCCAGGCGAGACGAGGCGAGCAAGCGCGCGTGTATGGTCTTTCCTTTCTCTTCTTAACACACCACACAGAGTGGTGGATAGAACCCACTATATAAATAGGGCCAATTCTTTCTCAACTAGCGGTATGAGACTAAAGTTTAGCACCACGACTTGCCATTTTATTCATGGGCTCATTTGAGATTTCAGAATTTGTTAATGGGCCAAGCCCATTTATTCTAACAATTCCCTACCAGATCTCAAATACCCATTTAGATATTTGAATTTTCTGTTTAATATACCGGTGTTCCAACAAAGACTGTTAAGTTGAACTTCTGCCTAGGACTTTAAGCTATATCCATTGACAAATTGACAATGGACTATGTCATAAATTGCTAGTTTTGTTTGAACATGTTTCACTCAAAGTCTTAACCAGTACCTGGTTGCCAGTAGGTGTAGGACCGAAAGTATGTCTAGAGGGGGGGAGTGATTAGACTACTTGATCAATTAAAAGTTTTGCCTATATCAATTTTTAGGGTTGACAGTTTTTAGCATTTCATGGCAAGTCAAGTACACCCTACACATGCAAGTCTAAGAGTATATAGCAGCGGAAAGTAACAACAAGCATGTATAGAAGGGATAGGGTAGAAAGATCAAACGCAGTTGTAGACACGATGATTTTTCCCGTGATTCCGATAGGTGGCGCTATTGTACATCCACGTTTATGGAGTCTTCAACCCACGGAGCGTAACGACTGCGAGAGTCCATGGAGGGCTCCACCCAAAAGGGTCCACGAAGTAGCAACCTTGACTATTCCATAACGGCTTCCGTCCATGAAGGACTAGCCTCACTATGGGTAGATCTTCACGAAGTAGGCGATCTCCTTGCCATTACAAACTTCTTGGTTCACTCCACAACACGAAGTAGGAGGCTACCAAGCGACGCCTAACCAATCTAGGAGGCACCACCCTTCAAAAGGTAATAGGCTCGATAATGACGATGAACTCCTTGCTCTTGTGCTTCAAGATGATAGACTCCTCAGCACCCAATCACTCTCTCACAGATTTGACATGGTGGAAGAGATGAGATTGGTGGAAGGCTACTTGGGGAGGCTAGAAATCAAGATCCATATGATTGGAGTGGAAGATCTTGATCTCAACACAAGGGTAGGTGGTTCTCTCTCAGAAAATCTGATAGGATAGGTATGGTATAGTTCTGAGTGATTCTCTTTCGAGTAGGTGGTGGTGAAGGGGTATATATAGGCATCCCCAAGAATCCAACCGTTACACAAAAAATGACCAACTCGGTGACACCGATGTGTTAATCTCGGTGGTACCGAAGTGATCAAAAGGTGGCAACTTTTGAATCCCGGTAAAGCTGATATAGGAAACTCGGTTGCACCGATAAGGTGACTAACGGTCAGATTTCCAATCTCGGTGACGCTGATCCAACATTCTCGGTGGGACCGAAAATTTGAATTTGCATAACAGAAAGTTGGCAACCTAATATCCGTGGCACCGGTATGGAATCGGTTGCACCGAAGTGGCTAGGGTTTGGCAGAGTCTGTCTAGGTTCTAGAATCGGTGGCACCGGTATGGGAAGGTTGGTTGCACCGATTTTGAGTGGTAGGTATAGAACAGACTTTGGTGGGAGAGTTCGTGGATGTTTTTGGCGACTATCACTTGTGCACGTTTGAGCATATTGTTCACCAACAAAACCTTACCCCCTTTTAATAGTATTGGCTTTCCTATGGACTCAAAGTGATTTCTCACAAATAGAAAATCTAGAGTCCTCTTGCTTGAAGCTTGGCCAACCTATTTCCTTGCATCTTGGGGTATGTCCACAATCTCCTTTTGCCAATCCTATCTTGAACATTTCCTAAAATATACTTGGTGAACATTAGTTCAATGACTTATATGTTGTTATTAATTACCAAAACCACCAAGGGAGAAAATGTGCTTTCAATCTCCCCCTTTTTGGTAATTGATGACAACATATAGATGAAAGCTTCGACATATGATAAAATCAATAAATATAATCGTCGCTTTGAGTAGTATGTGATAAGCAAGAGCTCCCCCTAAATTTGTGCATTATTTTGAATTTGTGTTTGAGTGCAAATGCACAATTGATTAGGTATATGGGGTACTTCTTCCATATCACATACAACTTGGTGGTGTGCGAGAATAATTAGAATGAATAACAACGCACAACACAATCAAGCAAAGGTGAATGATCATCTCATAAGCATTAAGATGATAGGAAATAGTTGCATGACACATAACAACGTATGATCACACACAAACACAAAAGTATCTCACGTCAAACCAAAAGAACCAAATGTTTTGAAAAGCAACAAACACCAAAGCGCTCTCTCGCTCGAAGCCTAAAGATCTATATACACTTCTTCCTCTTTGGCAACAAGTTACCAAAAAGTTCAAAGACATATATCTAAGCGTTCTTGGGCTGATCTCCTCCGGTTGTTGATGAAGGAGTCGAGAGAACAACGTCGGCAAAGATCTCAGCAGATGTCGTGGATGGAGCTGGAGTGGTCACTAATGGAGCAGAAGCTGATGGAGCTGTCACAATGGTTGATCTGGCCTGAGTGGAGAACTGAGTGCCTGGCCTTGGAGGTGATTCATCCTCCTCCTCCTCCTCATCATCATCATCGTCATCATCTGAAGTAGAAGAGACCCGAGGAATGTGCACGGAGTCAACTTCCTTCTGAAGCTCCGTGACTGTCTTAGTCAGCCTATCCACCTTATCAGTAAGGGTCTTGATTCTGGTCTCAAAGATCCTGACAAGACTGTTCTGGTTGTCCAGAATCCCCTTAATGTCCTTCTGCATGCCCTGAACAGATGATATCAATAGATCCATTTGCTCGTTCATGGATCTAGGGACCTGAGCACTAGTGGCTCTAACTGCCTCTGCTTCTTCCTGAGCTGCAGCTGAAGTGGGATGATCAACATCCATCACCATAACATTGTCCTCGAGATCTGGCTGTAGGGGCAAATGTGGATGATCTAGGGCAAAGATGTGCTTCTCCAGTCTTGAGTTGATGAGCATCTGGATGTAGGGTGCATAACAGCAGGAGCGCTTCTGGTCAGCAGCAACCCTCTTGATTGTCTCGACAATCAGATCCATGACTCTGATCCTGGTGTGTCTGTCAAAGTGGATCAACATGTTGATGGAGTGGCCTCGGATCATCTTGTCATCTCCTGACTTGGGCATCAAAGTATGCCTCAGAATGGTGTTCATCGTGCGGAGGCCAGCCTGGAGAAAGTAGATTGATCCTAGCTTGTGAGACTTCACATTTGCAGCAGGGATCTCCTTATACATGTTAGCCATAGCATTGTGGTAGCCTTGGATTCTGAGTATACATCCAAGTCACCATCCTGTGCTTCAGGAACTCCTAAGATATCAGCCCATTCCTCGACAGTTGATTCGTACCTTGCACCTTCAGTCATCCACACAATTCTACCATCTCCGTAGAAGTGTGCAGTGGAGTAGAATTGCATGATCATTTCATCATTCCAAGCTGTGAATTCTCTGCCAACGAACTCATCCAGCCCTATGCAGTGGAAGTTGTCCTGGACACTTGGAAAGTAGTCCTCATTCTCCTTGACGAACTTCCAATCAACATAACGCATATCACTGACAGCTGGACTCTTGTCAAACAGCACAGTCTCATAGAAGTCCTGTTGCTCCTTGGTATAGAACCTGTAGTCCACAACTGTTTTCTTCCTCTGGGCATATGGATCAGCAACTCTCCATGCCCTCAATCCAGAATCCTTCCTCTTCTTCATGTCCTCAGCTAGTGGGTAGCTGGCATTGTGTACTAGAAGGTGTGGTCTGAGCTTCATCAATGTTGTCAAGTCATCCACATCTTCAACTCTGGAAGCAGTTCCTTTGTTCTTCTCAAAAGCTAGAATCTGCCTAGTTGTCCTCTTAGGCTTCTCAGCAGCCTTCTTGGATGTGATGGTCTTAGGCATAGCATCAGACACCAGTTTCTTTGCCTTCTTCTTGGGAGGAGCCTTTGTAGCTGTCTCAACCTCCTCTTCCTCAGCAGCAGCACCAGTTGCTTCCTCTGGATCTTCATACATGGAAGTAGGCCTGCCAGTCACATGAATGATCCTCTTCTCAGACTTTTCTCCCCTGCCTTCTTAGGCATAGCTTTCTTGGGGATCTCAACTAAAATTGTTGCTCTGGCAGTCTCATGAGCCTTGAAGGTAGACGCAGGTGCATAAATCTTGCTGACAACTCTTCGAGAGGAAATAGCTTTAGTTGCAGCCTTCTTGGCAGCCGTCTCTTGCTTCTTAGCAAGAATCTCTTCAGGGACAAAGTCTGAATCCTCTTCATCTGAGTTCAGCTTCTTCCTGGTTCTGGTGGCAACCTTGGGCAACCCATGAGAGCTGGGGGTGCCTGGATCTGAGAAAGAACTGGCTTCTGGGCTTGTTCCAGAAGTCGTATCAACTCCCTGCTACGGCAAATTCTGGCTGTCCTCTGAGCCGGACATACTGACCCTGTGAATAGAGTGTAGATGAGCAGAAGTAGATGAGTTATCACAAAATGAGGCTGGTTTTTGAAATTTGCACAATGAGTTTTCAATTTTTTTTGCAATCTGTCAAATACATATCGGTGCAGCCGAAAAGAAATTTTCGATGAGACCGAGACAAACTAACTCTTTAACAGGAACTTGGTAGCCTTTTCGGTCAGACCAAAAAGAGCTACTCGGTTTCACCGAGTCAGTTCTTGCCCTCACTGAAAAGCATATCAGTGAGACCGATATTTTCGTTTTGGTTCCACTGAGATATATCGGGCGGACGGCAAACCCCTAGAAAATCCATCTAACTCGAGATTTCATAGATTTAAGTGGATGGATATATGAGCCAAGGGTGCAAAGATGATAATCAAGTATCTAATGCACAAGAATCGGATGGGGAGCGCACTAGAGATCGAATCCGTACCCTAGCTTGGCGCGGATCCTCTACGGCGGCGACGATGGTGCAGATTTGGTTGACGGCAGCGATTCCCAGCGGCGGAGGAGCGCAAGAAGACAAGGGCGACGACCAAGGGTCTCGAGGCGGCAGCTTAGGGTTATGAGGCATGACGTTTGAAGATTGAATTTGAAAACATCGGGGTCCACAACATATATACCCTTCACTGTCCGTGATACCGATTTTATGTTTTCGGTGTCACCGAGTTCCACAACTGTCAGCTGACAGGGAAACTCGGTGTAACCGAGAATATGAAATCGGTAGTATCGAGATTGAATACCAGATCAATCCTAGGCAATTAGTGAGACCGAAATTGTGGTGTTGGTTCCACCGAGTTGCACTTGGGAGGTTTTAATGGTCAGTCCTTGTCGATACGGAACTCCGAGTGCTCCACACACAGAGGGATCGAAAAGCACTTGTTCAAATTTTGTGATGCAACATGAATGGAATATGAGGTGAGAAAGCATAGATAGCTAAAGAGTGGTCCTAGGCATTCTTGTCCATCCAATTGGCAAGAGATAAATCAAAAGCCAAATAGCAACAATTGATGTCCTCGAATGAGAAAATAAATGCAGACCAACATGCTCACACAATAAGATGTCAAAAGAAATCATGACAAATATGCAAAACACTGTAGTATCTAACAAGCACTTGGGCGATGACGAAGTCATCTATATATGAGTATTTGACTTAGGAGCCAAGTAAGAGTACTTGATCATAGGTCATACTCATCGTTTAAGCACAAGTGGGGTTACCACTTTTACATAAAGCATTTAATGTTGTCACACACTAAGAGATGCTTTGACTCAAGTCTTAGAGTAAAGATCCCCCTTAATGTGACATCCCCCCATAAGAGTGATAAACTAACCTTGGGTTTTGTCGACGAAGACTTCATGTTGGTGAGGTAGTTGTGGATGCTCAATGTTGACGAAGATCACCAAGAGCTGGGAGCATCCTTGTTGTTTCCTTACTATTCTCACCTACATGGGTTAGTGTTGGGGAACGTTGCCTGGGAAACAAAAAAAATTCCTATGCACACGCAGATCTATCCATGGTGATGAGCATCTACGAGAGGGAGAGTGGATCTACGTACCCTTGTAGATCGCTAAGCGGGAAGCGTTAAGAAACGCGGTTGGTGTAGTCGAACGTCTTCGCGATCCAAATCGCCGTGCATCCCGCGATCCAATCATGATCCGTCCCGCGATCCAATCATGATCAGCCCTGCAAACTTGATCACGATCCGTCCCACGAACTTGATCACGATCCTTCCGATCTAGCGCCGAACGGACAACACCTCCGCGTTCAGCACACGTACAACTTGATGACGATCTCCGCCGTCTTGATCCAGCAAGAAGGAGAGGAGAGGAAGAAGAGTTCTCTGGCAGCATGATGGCGCTCTGGCAATGGTGGTGGAGCTATTCCGGCAGGGCTTCGCCTAAGCACTAAAGAAATCCGATCTAGAGGAGAAACTATGCACTGGAGGAACGGGCAGCACGTGGCTAAAAATTCTGTGCAAAAACCCTAAAACCACTAGTATATATAGTAGGAAGAGAGGAGGAGGCTTGGCCCAAGGGCCAAGCCACAAGGAGTCAGCTGAACCAGGTTGTGGAGGTGGAATCCACCTCCAATCCTAGTAGGACTAGGATTCACCCAATTTTTGCCTTTTTCCACCTTTTCTCTTTGGATTTTCTTCTCTAGCTGCATGGGCCTTGTGTGGGGGTTTCCACCAGCCAACTAAGGGCTGGTATTCACTCTCCCACAGCCCATGAAGCCTCTTGGGTCGAAATACCCCTCCCGGAGGTCTCCCGATACACTACCAGCACTCCCGGTACACTACCGATGAGCCCCAAACTTTTCCGACGACCAAAACAGGACTTCCTATATATGAATCTTTACCTCCGGACCATTCCGGAGCTCCTCGTGACGTCCGGGATCTCATCCGGGACTCCGAACAACCTTCGGTCACCACCATACATAACTCTATACTACCAAAACGTTACCAAACCTTAAGTGTGCAGACCCTATGGGTTCGAGAATTATGTAGACATGACCGAGACACCTCTACAGTCAATAACCAATAGCGGGACCTGGATGCCCACATTGGTTCCTACATATTCTATGAAGATCTTTATCGGTCGAACCTCTATGTCAATGATTCAGTTAATCCCGTATGATGTTCCCTTTGTTCTTCGGTATGTTACTTGCCCGAGATTCGATCGTCGGTATCTCCATACCTAGTTCAACCTCGTTATAGGCAAGTCTCTTTACTCATTCCATAATACAAGATCCCATGACTAACACTTAGACACATTGCTTGCAAGGCTCATTGTGATGTTGTATTACTGAGTGGGCCCTGAGATACCTCTCCGTCACACGGAGTAACAAATCCCAGTCTTGATCCATGCCAACTCAACAGACACCCTCGGAGATACCTTTAGAGCACCTTTATAGTCACCCAGTTACGTTGCGACGTTTGATACACACAAGGCACTCCTCCGGTATCCGTGAGTTGCATGATCTCATGGTCATAGGAACATATACTTGACATACAGAAAACAGTAGCAATAAATTGACACGATCATATGCTACATTTGTAGTTTGGGTCTTGTCCATCACATCATTAGGATAATGATGTGATCTTGTTATCAAATGACATCAGATGTCAATGGCTAGGAAACCTTGACCATCTTTGATCAATGAGCTAGTTCACTAGAGGCATACTAGGGGCAAAGTGTTGTCTATTTACCCACACATGTAATGTGTTTCCAATTAATACAATTATAGCATGGATAATAAACAATTACCATGAACAAGGAAATATAATAATAAACACTTTATTTATTGCCTCTAGGTCATATTTCCAAGAGTCTCCCACTTGCACAAGAGTCAATAATCTAGCTCACATCACTATGTGATTTACATTGTAATGAATTGAACACCCATGCAGTTCTGGTGTTGATCATGTTTAGCCCTTGGAAGAGGTTTAGTTAACGGCTCTGCAACATTCAGATCCGTGTGCACTTTGCAAATATTTATGTCCTTCTCCTCTATGTAATCACGGATGGAGTTGAAGCGTCGCTTTATGTGTCTGGTCCTCTTGTGAAACCTTGGTTCCTTGGCCAGAGCAATGGCACTAGTATTGTCACAGAATAGGTTCATTGGATTCAGTGCACTGGGCACTACTCCAAGATCTATCACGAACTGCTTCATCCAGAGACCTTCCTTCGCCGCCTCCGAGGCTGCGATGTACTCCGCTTCACATGTAGAATCGGCTACCACGCTTTGCTTGGAACTGCACCAACTTACCGCTCCCCCTTTAAGAATAAACACGTATCCGTTTTGTGACGTAGAGTCATCCGGATCAGTGTCAAAGCTTGCATCGATGTAACCCTTTACGACGAGCTCTTCATCACCTCCATAAACGAGAAACATTTCCTTAGTCCTTTTCAAGTACTTAAGGACATTCTTGACCGCTGCCTAGTGTTCCATTCCAGGATCACTTTGAAACCTTCCGGCCATACTTATGGCAAGGCTGACATCGGGTCTTGTGCACAACATTGCATACATGATAGAGCCTATGGCTGAAGCATAGGGGATGACACTCATCTTTTCTCTATCCACTATAGTCACTGGGCATTGAGTCTTACTCAACTTCACACCTTGTAACACAGGCAAGAACCCCTTCTTGGACTGATCCATTTTGAACTTCTTCAAAACTTTATCAAGGTATGTGCTCTGTGAAAGTGTTATTAAGCGTCTCGATATATCTCTATAGATCTTAATGCCTAATATGAAAGCAGCTTCTCCTAGGTCCTTCATTGAAAAACTCTTGTTCAAATATTCCTTCATGCTTTCGAGCATTTCTATATTGTTTACAATTAGCAATATGTCATCCACATATAATATTAGAAATGCTATAGAGCTCCCACTCACTTTCTTGTAAATACAAGCTTCTCCATAAACTTGTATAAACTCAAACGCTTTGATCACCTCATCAAAACGCTTATTCCAACTCCGAGATGCTTGCACCAGCCCATAAATGGATCACTGGAGTTTGCAAACATTGTCAGCATTCTCTGGATCGACAAAACCTTTTGGTTGCATCATATACAACTCTTCCTCTAGGAAACCGTTGAGGAACGCTGTTTTGACATCCATCTGCCAAATTTCATGGTCGAAATAAGCAGCTATTGCCAACATGATTCTAACAGACTTAAGCATGGCTATGGGTGAGAAGGTCTCATCGTAGTCTACTCCTTGAACTTGTGAAAAACCCTTTGCCACAAGTCAAGCTTTATAGACGGTGACATTACCGTCCGCGTCTGTCTTCTTCTTAAAGATCCATTTGTTCTAAATGGCTTTTCGCCCTTCAGGTAATACTTCCAAAGTCCATACTTTGTTTTCATACATGGATCCCATCTTGGATTTCATGTCCTCTAACCATTTCTCGGAATCTGGGCCCATCATTGCTCCTCCATAGCTCGTAGGTTCATTGTTGTCCAACAACATGACCTCCAAGAGAGGGTTGCCGTACCACTCAGGAGTAGTACACGGCCTTGTCGACCTACGAGGTTCAAAAGTAGCTTGATCCGAAGCTTCACGATCATCATCATTAATTTCCTCTTCTACCATCGTAGGTTCCACAAAAACATCTTTCTGCGCTACGCTACTTTCTGGTTGAAGTAAAGGTTCAATAACCTCATCAAGCTCTATTTTCCTCCCACTCAATTCTTTCGAGAGAAACTCTTTCTCAAGAAATGTTACGTTCTTAGCGACAAACACTTTGCCTTCGGATCTGAAATAGAAGGTATACCCAACTGTCTCTTTCGGGTATCCTATGAAGACACATTTTTCCGCTTTGGGTTCCAGCTTTTCAGGCTGATGCTTTTTGACATAAGCATCACATCCCCAAACTTTAAGAAACGACAACTTTGGCCTCTTGCCAAACCACAGTTCATATGGTGTCGTCTTAACGGATTTCGATGGTGCCCTATTTAAAGTGAATGCAGCTGTCTCTAATGCATAACCCCAGAACGATAGTGGCAAATCAGCAAGAGACATCAAAGAACGCACCATATCTAATAAGGTTCAATTACGACGTTCGGACACACCATTACGCTGTGGTGTTCCGGGTGGTGTCAACTATGAAACAATTCCACACTGTCTTAAGTGACTGCCAAACTCATAACTCAGATATTCACCTCCTTGATCAGATCGTAGGAATTTAATCTTCTTGTTACGATGATTCTCAACTTCACTCTGAAATTGCTTGAACTTTTCAAACATTTCAGACTTGTGTTTCATCAAGTAAATATACCCATATCTACTTAAGTCATCAGTGAAGGTGAGAAAATGATGATATCCATCACGTGCTACAACATTCATTGGACCGCACACATCAGTATGTATGATTTCGAATAAGTCACTCGCCCGTTCCATTGTTCCAGAAAACGGCGTTTTAGTCATCTTGCCCATGAGGAATGGTTCACATGTGTCAAGTGATTCAAAATCAAGTGACTCCAAAAGTCCATCAGCATGGAGCTTCCTCATGCGTTTTACACCAATATGACCTAAATGGCAGTGCCACAAGAAAGTGGTACTATCATTATCAACTCTACATATTTTGGTATCAATGTTATGAACATGTGTGTCATCACTATCAAGATTCAATATGAATAAACCCCTCACATTGGGTGCATGACAAAAAAGATATTACCCATATAAATAGAACAACCTTTATTCTTTGATTTAAATGAGTAACCATCTCGCAATAAAAAAGATCCAGATATAATGTTCATGCTTAACGCAGGCACTAAATAACAATTATTCAGGTTCATCACTAATCCCGATGGTAATCGAAGAGAGAGCGTGCCGACGGCAATCACATCAACCTTGGAACCATTTCCCACGCACATCGTCACTTCATCCTTTGCCAGCCTTCATCTATTCCGTAGTTCCTGTTTTGAGTTGCAAATGTGAGCAACCGAACCGGTATCAAATACCCAGGTACTACAACGAGAGCTAGTAAGGTACACATCAATAACATGTATATCATATATACCTTGTTTGTCGTTGGCCGCCTTCTTGTCAGCCAGGTACTTGGGGCAGTTCCGCTTCCAGTGACCAGTTCCTTTGCAATGAGAGCACTTAGCTTCTGGCTTAGGTCCATGCTTAGGCTTCTTTACAGGAGTAGCAACTGCTTTGCCATCCTTCTTGGTTTTACCCTTCTTGCCTTTGCCCTTGCCATTTTTCTTGAAACTAGTGGTTTTATTGACCATAAACACTTGATGTTCTTTCTGGATTTTAGACTCATCGACTTTTAGCATCGCAAACATCTCGGCGACTGACTTGTTCATCCCGTGCATGTTATACTTCATCACAAAGCTCTTGTAACTAGGTGGCAGTGATTGAAGAACTCTATCAGTGATCGCCTCTGGCGGAAGGGATATTCCCAACTCCGCTAGACGAGTTGAATACCCAGACATTCTGAGTATATGTTCACTGATAGACCCATTCTCCTCCATCTTGCAAGCATAGAACTTATCGGAGGTTTCATACCTCTCGATCCGGGCATTCTTCTGAAAGATAAACTTCAACTCCTGGAACATCTCATATGCTCCATGATGTTCAAAACGTCTTTGAAGTCCCGGTTCTAAGCCATACATTATTGCACACTGAACTATTGAGTAATCTCCAGTACGTGCCTCCCAAGCGTTCTTAACGTCTTCGGAGGTCATGTCTTCTGGTTGGTCACCAAGCGGTGCATCAAGGACATATGATTTCTGGGAAGCCATGAGGATAATCCTCAGATTACGGGCCCAGTCAACAAAGTTACTTCCATCATCTTTCAACTTAGCTTTCTCTAGGAACACATTAAAATTCAGGGGTGCTACTGCGCGAGCCATTGATCTACAACATAAATATGCAAAGTTTACTTAGACTATTGTTCAAGATAATGAGTTTAGTTAATCAAATTACTAAAGCTCCCACTCAAATTGACATCCCTCATGTCATCTGAGTGTCACATGATCCAAATCCACCAACTCAAGTCCGATCATCACGTGAGTTGAGGTGCCTTCAATGGTGAACATCATTATGTTGATCATATCTACTATATGACTCATGTTCCACCTTTCGGTCTCTTGTGTTCCAAGGCCATGTCTGTACATGCTAGGCTCGTCAAGTTTAACCCAAGTGTTCTGCACGTGCAACACTGGCTTGCACCTGTTGTATGTGAACATAGAGTCTATCACACTTGATCATCATGTGGTGTCTCAACACGACGAACTTTTGCAACAGTGCACACTCGGGGAGAACACAATTCATCCTGAAATTTAAGTGAGGGATCACCTTATAATGCTACCGTTGTCGTAAGCAAAACAAGGTGCATAAAAGGATTAACATCACATGCAATTCATAAGTGACATGATATGGCCATGAACTTGTGCTTTTGATCTCCATCTAGAAAGCACCGGCATGATCTTTATCATCACCGGCATGATACCATGATCTTCATCATCTTGATCTCCATCAACGTGTCGCCATCGGGGTTGTCGCGCCCAACATGCTTCTACTACTATTGCTACCGTTTAGCAATAAAGTAAAGCATTACATAGCGCTTAATGATTGACACACAGGTCATACAATAATTAAAGACATCCCTATGGCTCCTGCTGGTTGCCGTACTCATCGACATGCAAGTCGTGATAATCTATACATCACATGATCATCTCATACATCACATATATCACATCATGTAATTGGCCATATCACATCACAACATACCCTGCAAAAACAAGTTAGACGTCCTCTAATTGTTGTTGCATGTTTTACGTGGCTGCTACGGGTATCTAGCAAGAACAATCCTCATCTACGCAAAAACTACAATGGTGATACACTAGTTGCTTTTCAACCTTCTCAAGGACCTCCTTTGTCAAATCCGATCCAACTAAAGTGAGAGAAACTGGCACCCGCAAGCCATCTATGCAACAAGTTGCGGTCGAGGGAACCGGTCTCTTGTAAGCATACGAGTAATGTTGGTCCGGTCCGCTTCATCTCACAATACCGCTGAACCAAAATCCGACCAAGGGAGGAAGCAATCTAAGCATCAACGCCCACAAACCTTTTGTGTTCTACTCGAGATCTCATCTACACATAGACCTAGCTCATGATGCCACCGTTGGGGAATGTTGCATGGGAAACTTAATTTTTCCTACGCACACACAGATCTATCCATGGTGATGAGCATCTACGAGATGGAGAGTGGATCTACGTACCCTTGTAGATCGCTAAGCGGGAAGCGTTAAGAAACCCAGTTGGTGTAGTCGAACGTCTTCGCGATCCAAATCGCCATGCGTCCCGTGATCCAATCACGATCCGTCCCGCGGTCCAATCACGATTCGTCCCGCAAACTTGATCACGATCCGTCCCACAAACTTGATGACGATCCTTCCGATCTAGCGCCGAACGGACGACACCTCCGCGTTCAGCACACATACAGCTTGATGACGATCTTCGCCGTCTTGATCCAGCAAGATGGAGCAGAGAGGAAGAAGAGATTCTCCGGCAGCGTGATGACGCTCCGGAGATGGTGGTGGAGCTATTTTGGCAGGGCTTCGCCTAAGCACTATAGAAATCTGATCTAGAGGAGAAACTATGCACTGGAGGAACGGGCAGCACATGTCTAAAATTTCTATGCAAAACCCCTAAAACCACCAGTATATATAGGAGGAATAGAGGAGGAGTCTTGGCCCAAGGGCCAAGCCACAAGGAGTCGACCGAACCAGGTTGTGGAGGTGGAATCCACCTCCAATCCTAGTAGGACTAGGATTCACCCAATTTTTGCCTTTTTCCACCTTTTCTCTTTGAATTTCCTTCTCTAGCCGCATGGGCATTGTGTGGGGGTTTCCACCAGCCCACTAAGGGCTGGTATTCACTCTCCCACACCCATGAAGCCTCTTGGGTCGTAATACCCCTCCCGGAGGTCTCCCGGTACACTACCGGCACTCCCGGTACACTACCGATGAGCCCGAATCTTTTCCGGCGACCAAAACAGGACTTCCGATATATGAATCTTTACCTCCGGACCATTCCGGAGCTCCTCGTGACATCCAGGATATCATCCAGGACTCTAAACAACCTTCGGTCACCAGCATACATAACTCTATACTACTGAAACGTCACCAAACCTTAAGTGTGCAGACCCTGCGGGTTCGAGAACTATGTAGACATGATCGAGACACCTCTACGGTCAATAACCAATAGCAGGACCTAGATGCCCATATTGGTTCCTATATATTCTACGAAGATCTTTATCGGCCGAACCTCTATGTCAAGGATTCAGTTAATCCCGTATGATGTCCCCTTTGTTCTTCGGTATGTTACTTGTCCGAGATTCGATCGTCGGTATCTCCATACCTAGTTCAACCTCGTTATCAGCAAGTCTCTTTACTCATTCCGTAATAAAAGATCCCATGACTAACACTTAGACACATTGCTTGCAAGGCTCATTGTGATGTTGTATTACTGGGTGGGCTCTGAGATACCTCTCCGTCACACGGAGTAACAAATCCCAGTCTTGATCCATGCCAATTCAACAGACACCCTCGGAGATACCTATAGAGCACCTTTATAGTCACCCAGTTACGTTGCAACGTTTGATACACACAAGGCCCTCCTCCAGTATCCGTGAGTTGCATGATCTCATGGTCATAGGAACATATACTTGACATACAGAAAACGGTAGCAATAAACTGACACGATCATATGCTACGTTTGTAGTTTGGGTCTTGTCCATCACATCATTCTCCTAATGATGTGATCCCATTATCAAATGACATCACATGTCAATGGCTAGGAAACCTTGACCATATTTGATCAATGAGCTAGTTCACTAGAGGCATACTAGGGACAAAGTGTTGTCTATTTACCCACACATGTAATGTGTTTCCAATTAATACAATTATAGCATGGATAATAAACAATTATCATGAACAAGGAAATATAATAATAAAAACTTTATTTATTGCCTCTAGGGCATATTTCCAACAGTTAGTCCCAACACCTCTCACCTACATGTAGTTGTGGATGCTCAATGTTGATGAAGATCACCAAGAGTTTGGAGCATCCTTGTTGTTTCTTACTCCTCTCACCTACATGGGTTAGTCCCAACACACAAGAGACAAATACAAGGATATCTATGGACATGGAGTGCAAAGCGTATGTTATGATGTCCATTGATTAGTTGATTACCTTGTCCCTTGCTTACCTTTGAGGGAATGTGTGACTCCTTGAACTATTGCATTGAGTTGATGTTGAGTGCAAAAAGTTCTTGCCAATAATGAATGTGAGTGAATTTCATTGGCGGAGTCACCCCTCAAGAAACTTCTAGTTCTTCTTCTTGGGGACCCACATCAAGTTGATGGGGATCCTTGGTGTTGAAGTAGCCTTTGTAGTAGTTGAGCTTGAAGTAGCCTTGGGAACCCACTCCACCAAAGCTAGGGGTTCATCTTCATATGAGTCAATGTCCTCTTGAAGCTTGTTCTTTCCCTTGAGCTTGTGGTCTTGTGGTGGAAGGTCATCTTGAGTGTTTCTCCCCTTGGGAAGAGTATTTTCATACTTCTCCTTTTGAGGAACAAACTTGGGCTTGGGATATTGACCTTCTTCCCACTCAACTCCATTAGCGTTGAAGTAGCCAACACCACGATTCTTTCAGTATCCCCCGTGCTTGCGTACAATTTCCTCAAATTGCTTACATCTAGCAAGACTCTTGTAGATACCCTTTTCTATAATTCCTTTCAATAAAGCATTTTCTTGCTCAATTGAACTTGGCTAAGAGAATCATCATTAGTGGAATCAATAGAACTACAAGAAGCAACATCATTGGGTTTAGCATTTTTATTGTTGCTACTAGATGAAGAACCTTTCTTGCCTTTGTTACTAGATTGCTTAGTTTTAACTTGAGGCATGAAAGTAGACAAGAGTAGTCGTTTGGCTAGATAAGATGAAGTCTTCTTTCAGAGATCGTCATTGATAGCTTTGAGAAACTCATGCTCTTTCTCCAAGTTGAGCTTCTCGAAGTGTAGCTTCTCATGAGTTCTCACAAGCTCTCTATGATCTTCGAGAGTAGATTCATGAGCTAACTTAAGAGTGTTTAGTTCTTTAGTTAGTTGTTTTGTTTTCATCTTATCATCATCAAATGACTCATCTTGACTAGCATGAGAATTATCAAGTTCATTTTGATCAACATCACTAGTTTTATCACAAGGCAAGTCATCATCACAAAGCAAATCATCTTCATCACTATCAAAATCAAGATACTCGGGGCGTGATACCTTGGGGACTTTAGCCATGAAGCAACTTCCACTCCCTTCGTTTGGTGAATCAAATAGATCATAGGAGTTGGTAGTCACTAGAGCAATTCCGGCAACACCATCATCTTGACTATGGTCGGAGTCAGAGTGATAGCTTCTCTCAGATTTGTTGTCGGAGTCGGAGCCAAAAACCCATTCACCGACATGAGCTTGATTTCTTCTTCTTGTGTAGCTCTTGGTGTACTTGTCCTTCTTCTCCGAATCTCTACTTCTCCTTGAGTGTCTTCGTTCATAACGATCATCTCTACTCCTTCTCTCTCTTTGTGGTGACTCATTTCTTGAGCTTCGTCTTTGAGGTGACTCTTCTCTTCTTTTGTAGGGAGTCGTGCACTCATTTGAGTAGTGTCTAGGCTTCCCACAATTGTAACAATTGCGGTCACGACTTGACGAACACTTCTCTTCATATCTTGAGTTGGAGTTTCTTTCTTTGCCTCTATTCTTGTAGAACTTGTTGAATTTCTTGACCATGAGGCTTATCTCTTCATTGGTGACAAGGTTGTTGCTTGAAGTTGCGGGAGCATCACTTGTGGCTTTGTAAGCACTGCTAGACTTGTGATGAAGTTCTTCTTTATCTTTGAGTGTCATCTCATGAGCAACAATCCTTCCAATGACTTCCGTAGGCTTGATATCTTTGTAGTTTGGCATCATTTGGATTAATGTGCACATGGTGTCGTATCTCTCATCCAAAGCTCTAAGTATCTTCTTGACGATGAATTTGTCGGTCATTTCTTCGCTTCCTAAGCCGGCAATCTCATTTGTGATGAGAGATAGCCTAGAGTACATCTCTGCAACTCCTTCACCATCCTTCATCTTGAACTTGTCAAGCTGACCTTGAAGAACATTCAACTTGGATTCTCTCACGGACTTGGTTCCTTCATGCATATCAACCAAAGTATCCCAAATCTCTTTTGCATTCTCAAGACGGCTGATTTTGTTGAATTCTTCGGGGCATAAGTAGTTGAAGAGAATGTCGCATGCTTGAGCATTGAATCGCAACATCTTCAATTCATCCGCGGTCGCTTCACGATCCGGTTCTCGTCCATCCGCAAAGAACTCACATTGCAAGCCAACACGAACAACAACCCAAACGGCAGGGTTATGACCAAGAATATGCATTTTCATTTTGTGCTTCCAACTAGCAAAATTAGTGCCATCAAAGTACGGACCTCTATGGTGATAACTTCCCTCACTAGACTCCATACTTCTCCTAGGTTGTGAGACTTAACCAATGGAAACCAAAGCTCTAATACCACTTGTAGGACCGAAAGTATGTCTAGAGGGGGGGGGGGGGTGATTATACTACTTAACCAATTAAAAGTTTTGCCTATATCAATTTTTAGGGTTGACAGTTTTTAGCATTTCATGGCAAGTCAAGTACACCCTACACATGCAAGTCTAAGAGTATATAGCAGCGGAAAGTAACAACAATCATGTACAGAAGGGATAGGGCAGGAAGATCAAACGCAGTTGTAGACACGATGATTTTTCCCGTGGTTCCGATAGGTGGCGCTATCGTACATCCACGTTTATGGAGTCTTCAACCCATAGAGGGTAACGGTCGCGAGAGTCCATGGAGGGCTGTACCCACGAAGGGTTCCACGAAGAAGCAACCTTGACTATTCCATAACGGCTTCCATCCACATAGGACTAGCCTCACTATGGGTAGATCTTCACGAAGTAGGCGACCTCCTTGCCCTTAAAACTTCTTGGTTCACTACACAACAGAAAGTAGGAGGCTCCCAAGCGACACCTAACCAATCTAGGAGGCACCACCCTCCAAAAGGTAATAGGCTCGATAATGTTGATGAACTCCTTGGTCTTGTGCTTTAAGATGATAGACTCCTTAACACACAATCACTCTCTCATAGATTTGGCTATGGTGGAAGAGATTGACTGGATGGAAAGCTACTTGGGGAGGCTAGATATCAGGATTCATATGGTTGGAACGGAATGGCATGATCTCAACACATGAGTAGGAGGCTCCCAAGCGACATCTAACCAATCTAGGAGGCACCACCCTCCAAAAGGTAATAGGCTCGGTAATGACGATGAACTCCTTGCTCTTGTGCTTGAAGATGATACACTCCTCAGCACCCAATCACTCTCTCACAGATTTGGCATGGTGGAAGAGATGGGATTGGTGGAAAGCTACTTAGGGAGGCTTGAAATCAAGATCCATATGATTGGAGTGGAAGATCTTGATCTCAACACAAGGGTAGGTGGTTCTCTCTCAGAAAATCTGATAGGATAGGTATGGAATAGTTCTGAGTGCTTCCCTTTAGAGTAGGTGGTGGTGAAGGGGTATATATAGGCATCCCCAATAATCCAACCGTTACACACAAAATGACCAACTCGGTGACACCGATGTGTTAATCTCGGTGGTACCGAAGTGATCAAAAGGTGGCAACTTTTGAATCTCGGTAAAGCCGATATAGGAAACTCGGTTGCACCGAGAAGGTGACCAACGGTCAGATTTCCAATCTCGGTGACGCCGATCCAACATTCTCGGTGGGACCGAAAATGTGAATTTGTGTAACAGAAAGTTGGCAACCTAAACTCGGTGGCACCGGTATGGAATCGGTTGCACCGAAGTGGCTAGGGTTTGGCAGAGTCTGTCTAGGTTCTGGAATCGGTGGCACCGGTACGTGAAGGTTGGTTGCACCGATTTTGAGTGGTAGGTATAGAACAGACTTTGGTGGGAGAGTTCGTGGATGTTTTTGGCGACTATCACTTGTGCACGTTTGAGCATATTGTTCACCAACAAAACCTTACCCCCTTTTAATAGTATTGGCTTTCCTATGGACTCAAAGTGATTTCTCACAAATATAAAATGTAGAGTCCTCTTGCTTGAAGCTTGGCCAACCTATTTCCTTGCATCTTGGGGTATGTCCACAATCTCCTTTTGCCAATCGTATTATTGAACATTTCCTGAAATATACTTGGTGGAAACCTTAGTTCAATGACTTATATGTTGTTATTAATTACCAAAACCACCAAGGGAGGAAATGTGCTTTTAGTAGGCTACCCCACGGTTTGGAGCATATACATCGTACTCCCTGGTCTCTTCATGAGATTGCTAGAGATCACCCAAGTCTCATAGAGTGTGACGTTTAAAATCGGAGTTCATATAGGTGCGTTCTTTCAAGACTGCACTCTAGGAAAACATCTTTGCTATAATAGCCAACAAAACCACATTAAGACATGTTGCCGACCTACCTTACAGCTCTGAGAGTTGTGCATCTTCACGTAGAGACTGTAACTAATTACTCTCCTCGGTTAACCGATAGCTTGTTCTTCCCAAGTCCTAATTAACGGGATCTTCGATCACAAAGGTTGGGTTACTACTATGGTGTAAGATGTATGGGTCTCATACCCATCTCCCTCGATGCAATATCTATCAAATTTTGTGATAGTCCCTTTATATAGAGATCTGCCAGATTTTTATCTGTTTGAATATATGTAACAATTATTACTCCGGAGTTTCTCAACTTCGTGACAAACTTCAAACATCTCTTTACGTGTCTTGATGACTTCGAGTTATCCTTAGAATTGTTCACTTTAGCGATAACCGTTTGGTTGTCACAAATCGTAAGAATAGGCGCTACATGTTTTTCAACCACAAGCAAGTCCATCAAGAGCTCACACAACCATTCTTCTTCAACCGTGGATGTGTCTAAAGCAACTAGTTCTAGTTCCATTGTTGACCTCGTCAATATGGATTGTTTGCAAGAACTCCATGACACTATACCACCTCCATGAGTAAATACATACCCACTTGTGGCGTATAGTACATCAACATCGTAGATATAATTCGAATCATTGTATCGTTCTAGAACAACAAGATGCCTTGAATAGTGAATTTTGTAACTCATAGTATCTCTTAGATAGTGAAAGACCCTCTCTATTGCATGCCAATGATCATCACCCGAGGTGGAAATGAACCTACTCAGTTTTCTCATAGCAAAATAGATATCTGGCCTTGTAGCGCTCGCTAAGTACATGAGTGAACTGACAAACTGAGAATAGCTTAATTGATCTCTTGTTTCTTTCTTGTTATTTCTAAGTATCACGATGGGATCATAAGGTGTTGGAGAAGGCTTGCTATCTATAAAGCCGAACCGGCGCAAGACCTTCTCAGCATAGTGAGATTGCGTTAGGGTAATCCCACTATCATCCTTAATAATTTTAATGTTTAGAATCACATCGGCTTCTCCCAGATCTTTCATATCAAAAACCTCTTCGATAGAAAATACTTGACCTCATTGATTGTAGTAGTATTTGTATGAAAGATTAGTATCTCATTGACATACAAACATAATATAACACTATTGCCCCCACCATGGCGATAGTAAACAGACCTACCATCCTCTTAACGACAAATCCAACAGAAGTTTGAGTTCTTTCAAACTTCTCATGCCATTGTTTAGGTTCTTGTTTCAAACCATACAAATATTTTCACAAGTTGCACACATTTCTCTCTTCACTTTTACCACAAACCCATCAGGTTGATCGATATAGATTTGCTCTTCCAACTCCTCATTTAGGAAAGTATTCTTTACATCCATTTGATGAATGATAAGACCATAAGAGGCAGTCATAGAAAGTAGCACCTGAATGTGGTCATTCTAGCAACAGGTGATTATGTGTCAAAGTAATATTTGCCTTATTTTTGAGTGTATCCCTTGGCCACAAGCCGTGCCTTGTACTTATCAATAGTACCATGAAGCCTTAACTTCTTTTTGAACACCCACTCACAACCCACAAGTTTACAACCATAGGGTTGTTCAGTTAGCTCCCAAGCTCCATTAGACCGAATTGAGTCCATTTCATTATGAATTCCAGTCATCTACATCCGGAGATTCATATGCCTATGAAATAGACTTGG
This sequence comes from Hordeum marinum, assembly GCA_022496015.1. Classification (NCBI taxonomy): domain Eukaryota; kingdom Viridiplantae; phylum Streptophyta; class Magnoliopsida; order Poales; family Poaceae; genus Hordeum; species Hordeum marinum. The sequence continues at coordinate 373,478,132 of CM039673.1, forward strand.
GAGTGTTGCCTACACAGTATATAATGTAATCATCACGAATGGATTTTGCAACCCAATGTCCCTTGCTGCTCACATGATCTTAACTTTTATCCTTATTAAGGACCTCCTTAGGTGATTGTTCAAAATAGAAATCATATGTACTTGATACAGGAATTATCCACAAAGCAATGCATACTTTCATAGGAAAAATATTCTAAAAAAATGTAGCATCACAAGATTCAATTATAGTATCAACATGCATATTAGGTACCTCAGATTTGATCATGAAAACTCTATAAGCAATGTCTCGTTGAGCATAACCTGGAAAGACACAATCCACTATCTTCGATCCGAGTTTGCATTTATTAGAAATAGGAATATTGACCTTTGCTAAGCATCCCGAAGTGTGCAAATAAGAAAGTGATGGTTTTCTCCCAACCCACTCCTCATAAGGGGTTTTCTCTTTATTCTTGTTAGGAACACTATTCACAACATGACACGATGTCAATAAGGGCTCCCCCACCCTACCTTAGATAAACCTGCAGTGTCTAACATGGCATTCACCAAGTCAGTCAGCATGCGAGTTTTCCTCTCGGCAACCCTATTTGATTCGGGTAAATAAGGAAGCATCCATTGATAAGCCACAAGTTTAGGCGATTGATACTCGTGATCTGCTTTGGGTTTTTCATGAAGAGGAACGGGTTATCGCAACACAAAGTGGGTAAGTATTTCCCTCAATTATGAAACCAAGGTTTATCGAACCAAAAGGGATACCGATCCTCAACCGCCTTCAGTGGCTGCACACAAAAGAACACACAACTTGCACCCAACATGAGCAAGAGGGTTGTCAATCCCCTTGATCTCATTATTTGCAAGCAAGTGGGTTGTGTAGATAATTGTTGATAATTGTAAATTGTGAAATAAAATAAAAGGTAATAAATAACAGCAAGGTAATGATAGTATTTGTGAATATATAAGTGAATAGACCCGAGGGGCGTAGTGTTCTCTAGTGGCATCTCTCATAAGCAAAGCATATGGTGGGTAAACAAATTAGTGTTGGGCAATTGATACAATAGAGAATAATTATGCGATGTTCATGGCAATGATGATGTGTATATAGGCACCACGTCCATAATAAAATAGGCCGACTCCTGCCTGCACCTACTACTATTACTCCACTCCAAGAGCGCTTCTATGCTTGCCTCTCTACGTATTAAGTTCATGACAAACGGATTAATGCTTGGAGAACAATGACATGATGTAGACCAAGTAAACTCAATCAATATGAATCAACACCATCGTTTTATCCTTAGTAGCAACAAGACAAAGATGCAACTTGTCCCCTTATCTCACTGGGATATAGAAACTCGTCAGGTTGAACCTACTACAATGCACGAGTCCCACCGAAGAAATATAAATCTAGTTGGCCAAACTATCTCAATAGACCGGAGACCATTATGAAGCTATCATGATCATGCAAATAAGAATGTTAGTATTCAGAGGTGACTCAAATACTTTTCGTGAATAATCTGAACTTAAACTCACAATTCATTGGATCCCAATAGAAGCACCATACAAAGGGATTACATCGGATAGATCAAGGCAAAGATGTGATGAACATTGTATTGAAGATCAAGTGAGACAGAGATTGCCATATAGGTACTACCTACGGACCGTAGGTTTATGGTGAACTACTCACACATCATGGTGAGGGCAGCAAGGATGACGAAGAGGCCCTCCGAGATCGTTCCCCCCTCCGGCAGGGTGCCAACGAAGATCTAGATGGCCTCCTGTCAAAACAAAGATTTGCGGCGGCAGAAAAATTGTTTCGGGAGTGCTTCTGGAGTTTTTAGGGTAGGTGAAAATTTATAGGCCAGAGAACGACATCAGAAGGCAGCCAAGGGGGCCACCACATTTATCAGGGCGCGCCCCCCTCGTGGCACGCCCTGTTGCATGGTGCTCCCCTCGTGCACCTCCTGGTCTCCTTCCGAATCTCCTAGGTCTTGTATTAGTCCAGAAAAAATCGTCAAAAAGTATCGTGGGAATTGGACTTCGTTTGGTATTGTAACTCTAAAAAGGCAAAAACACGCAGAAAACAAGAACTAGCACTCGGCATTGGTTCAATGGGTTAGTGCTAAAATATATTATAAATTTGTAAATAAATACCCAAAAAGTATCCTATAATGATAATATATTACCATGGAACAATAAAAATTATAGATACGCTGGTGACGTATCAGCATCCCCAAGCTTAATTCCTGCTCGTCCTCGAGTAGGTAAATGATGAAAACAGAATTTTTGATTTGACATGCTACCCATTATGTAAGCTTTTGTATGTATGCGCATTGAGAAATGATGAATTAAAAAACAACATTATAGTAATATTTATAAGTATAAGAAACATGATAACTGATTTTTCAAAGTATACGATCATAAAAGAATGTTTACGCCTATTCATCTTATTATTAGCAAGGCATGACTCCGTCTTCACCCCATATATACAAATGTTAAGCACCACGGTGTCTAAGTCGGGCAACTGGATCGTACTTTTTTAATATGCATCAACTTTTTATTCTTCACGCAATACATGAGCGTGAACCATTGTACATAGCATATAGGTGGAATAGAATATGGTGGTAGGTATCAAAGGGGTAAAAATGGACAAGATAGTCTCACATCAACTAGGCATACCAACGAGCTATGGATATGCTCATCGATAGATATCAATGCAAGGAGTAGGGATTTCCATGCAAATGATGCACTAGACCTATAAGTGTATGAAAGATCAACGGAAGCTAGGTGGGGTGTGCATCCAACTTCCTTACTCATGAAGACCGACATTTGTGGAAGCCCGTCATCGGAATATACAAGCCAAGTTTAATATATGAAAAAGGTAATTCCCACTAGAATATGGAAGTGTCAATATAGGAGACTCTCTATATGAAGAACATGGTGCCATTTTGAGGCACAAGTGTCGTAAAGGATAGTAGCAAAGTCCCTTCTCTCTCATTTTTTTCATGGTGGGATTTTCTCTTTTTTTTGCCTCCCCCATTTTCTATTTTTTATATGGTGGGATCATTTGGCCTCCCCCATTTTTATTTCATTTTTCGTCCGTAGTCTGATCCCGACTTGTGGGGGAATCATAGTCTCCATCTTTCTTTCCTCGCCGGGACAATGCTCTAATAATGATGATCATCACACTTTTATTTACTTATAACTCAACATGAAGGACTGATAGGAAGGTATGACTCTATATGAATGCCTCTGGCAATGTACTATGATGTGCAATGATCTAGCTTGACATATATAAAAAATATGAAGAACGGTGGTTTTACCACAAATACTATGTCGGCTCTATATGATCATGCAAAGCATTATGATGATGAACAAACTAGTCCTGTGAAGTGATGATGGAATTTGAATGGCAATATATATCAGAATGGCTATGAAAATGCCATAATAGGTAGGTATGGTGGCTGTTTTGCAGAAGATATAATGAGGCTTATGTGCAATGGAGCGTATCATGTCACAAGGTTTGGATATAGCGGCAAATATTTGAACTGATCCTCGAAGTGAGAATGGGCTATGCACGGTACCGAAGAAGCTAGCAAACATGAGAAGGTGAAGATGTGTATGTCCATGGTGTCATATTAGTAATAAATAACTCACTTAATTATTTCAAATTTTATTAGTTTTATCATAAATCCAAGTACTCCCCGCATGCACCGAGGGAGGAAGTTGGTAGGAGTTAACCATCGCGTGCCCCCGACTCGAAACAACACTAGGATTTCAACAAGGAATAAAAATGCTCACACATCATCACCATTCCTCTATAATTTTTAGATGAATAAAAATTTAACACCTCTTAATCTCGACACTTCTACAAATCAACAATTTTGGACTCACGCGTTTTTCTTATTACCACATCAATGTCATTAACACACAACTTCTCTATATGTGCTACACGATGGTTTTGATTATCATTCATTGAATACTTAACATTCTTGGACTAGTCTTATGACCCATGCAAATTACCATCACTAATTATTAAGCTCTCAAGCAAATATAAGTGATGAATGAGAGCATAATATTTCTATAAAATCAACACGCTAGTGTGCTCAAAAAGATATAAGTGAAGTACTAGAGCAACTGCAGGCTCAAAAGATATAAGTGAAGCACATAGAGTATTCTAGAAAATTATCATGAAGGTATCTCTCTCTCAAATATGTGTTTCCATAAATTTATGATTGTGACAAACTAAAAGTAAAAGCAAACAAAAGCAAATGACGCTCCAAGCAAAACACATATCATGTGGTGAATAAAAATATAGCTCCAAGTGACATACTGATGGATTGAGACGAAAGAGGGGCATACCCTAGCTTGGATGCTTGAGTCTCCTTAGAATTATAATTGGAGTGCCTTGGGAATACCCAAGCTTATTCTCTTGCTACTCCTTATTTCGTAGTCCATCATGATCACATCCAAAACTTGAAAACTTCAATCACACAAAACTCAACAAAACTTCGTGAGATCCATTAGTATAAGAAACATATTGCATACTTGAGGTACTGTGATAAATTGATTCAAATTCATTTTTGTATAACAATTACTGTATTATAAATTTTCCATGGCTTACACAACCCGATATAGTCCATGGTATAATCAAAATAAGCAAACTATGCAAGGAAAACATAATTTGTTTAAAACAGAACAGTCTGTAGAAACTGTAAAGAACCCATACTTATGTAACTTGAAAAATTCTTAAAAATTAGAAAAATGTATATAATTATGAAAGAAATACTTTGTTAAATTTTGGATAATTATGACGTTCCAGTAAAAAATGCAAATTCCTGTACTTGAGTCAAAGTTTCTGATTTTGTTCGAGCATTGTTTCTACTCATCTTACGAGTCATGCCAAAGGCTTTATTTGGCACAAACACTTACTAAAACACAAAAACATAATAATTAGGCAAAAATCATGTTATCACAAAATAACAAAAAGAAAAAAGAAAAAGAAAGATACATATTGGGTTGCCTCCCAACAAGCGTTGTTGTTTTATGCCCCTAGCTAGGCATATTGCATAGTTTCAAGTGTTGTCTTTTTTGACATTCAACACATAAATGCCTCTCATGATTGATTAATAGGGTGTTTTAATTATATTTCTAGGTAAGTGTTCCATCCCTTTCTTTAATGGGAATCAGAATCTTATGTTTCCCTCATTCATATCAATAATTGCACCTGTAGTTCATAAAATATGGCCTCCCAAGTATTATGGGACAAGAAGGATTGCAATAAATATCAAGCACAATGAAATAAATAGGCACATAATTTTTGTTTTCAATAGTAAGCCCATAATTAATTCTACCTAAAGGTTTCTTGATGGTAGAATCCGCAAGATGCAAGTTTAAGGAACATTCTTCAATATTAGTGAGACCAAGCACATCACATAAAGTTTTAAGTATGGTTGAAACACTAGAACCAAGGTCACACAAATCATTGCATTCATATTTGTTCATATTTATTTTAATAGTAGGTTCCCACTCATCATGCAATTTTCTAGGAATAGAAGTTTCAAGCTCAAGCTTCTCATCATAGCTTCTACTATATGTTCGGTAAAAGCTTTGTTTTGTTCATAAGCATTGGGTGAGATAATAATGGATTGAAGCAAGGAAATACATTATACTAAATATCATTTATCATAATTAAAGCCCTTGTAATCCAAGATAGTGGGCACATCAAAAGTTTTGACCTCTCCAAACCCACTTTTTTAGTTTTAGCATTAGAATCATCACCCTCCAAGCAAACAGGACACTTCTCAACTAAAGTTGACTCATCTCCAGTAACTTTATCATTTATATTCAGAGAAGTAAACAAATATTAAATAGTATAAACATCAATCATTTTAAAATCTTCGCCATGATTTCGGTAAAAACTGGGTGGAAGAGCTTTTTCTAGGAATTCTCGCTTAGCTCTCAACTTGGTGGTCCTCTCCTTAATTTTATTAATAGATAGTTGGATAGATTTAATAGTCTCATTAAAATCATGCTTGGGTGGCAAAGACTTATTTTTAAGATTTTCAACATCAAGAGCAATTCTATCCATGTATTTAGCCAAAGTATCAATCATATGCAACTTTTTTTTCTGCCATAGTGTTGAAAACCTTTTTAGAATAAATAAATTCTTTAACTGTATTCGCAAGATCAGAGGGTATCCTATTAGAAATTTTATACGCATTTGCATATGAATTACCATAAGAACTTCCATAGTTGTTAGAGGAATTATCACGATACGGTCTATCATTGAAATTTCCTCTATAAGCTTTGTTGTTGAAATTATTTCGCGAGATGAAGTTCACATAAATAGCATCATTATTTTTATCAATCAAAGTAGATAAAGGCATATCATTGGGATCAACATTACTATTTTTACTAGCAACCATATTCATAAGAGCATCCAGTTTTTCACTCAAAGTAGCGATTTCTTCAACGGAATTTACCTTCTTACCATTTGGAGCTCTTTCGGTATGCCATTGAGAATAATTTGTCATAATTTTCTCTAGATGTTTTGTGGCCTCTCCTAAGGTCACATCCATAAAGGCACCACCTGCAACAGAATCTAGAATATTTCTAGACACAAAGTTTAGTCCAGCATAGAAATTTTGGATAATCATCCACAAGTTTAAGCCATGAGTTGGACAATTTCTTATTATTAATTTCATTCTCTCACAAGATTTAGAAACATGTTCTTGATTTTGCTGTTTAAAATTCATTATTTGATTTCTAAGGGAGATGATCTTAGCAGGAGGAAAATACTTGGCAATAAAAGCACCTTTACACTTATCCCACGTTCCAATACTATTATGAGGTAAAAATGAAAACCAAGCTTTAGCTTTATCTCTTAGTGAAAAAGGAAATAATTTTAATTTCACAATATCATTATACATATACTTATTCTTTTGCATATCACATAATTCAACAAAGGTATTAAGATTTGATGTGGAATCCTCATTAGAACTTCCCGAAAATTGATCTTTCATGACAAGATTCAGCAATGCAACATTAATATCAAATGCCTTCACACTAGTGGTGGGTGGTACATGAGTACTAATAAAATCATTATTATTAGTATTTGAGAAATCATACAACTTAATAGTATCTTGAGACATGGTGACCGTACTAGCAAAGTAACAAGCAATACAAGTAAACAAGCAAGTAAAGCAAACTAGAAGCAAACCAATAACTAGTAAAGATAAATATTTTTGTATTTTTGATTTTTATGAGACATACTAAATATAACAGAAAATAAAAAGAATAAAAAGCGAATGAATTTTTTTGCGAAGTTACTTGATAGTTGGTGATGGTATTCCCCGGCAACGGTGCCAGAAATCCTTCCTGATGCTCGTGATTTGTGTTGGGTTTTCCGTGAAGAGGAACGGGTTATCGCAGCACAAAGTGGGTAAGTATTTCCCTCAGTTATGAAACCAAGGTTTATCGAACCAATAGGAATACCAATCCTCAACCGTCTTCAGCGGTTGTGCACAAAATAACAAACAACTTGCGCCCAACGCCGGCAAGAGGGTTGTCAATCCCCTTGATCTCATTATTTGCAAGCAAGTGAGTTGTGTCGATAGTTGTTGATAATTGTAAATTGAAAAATAAAATAAAAGGTAATAAATAATGACAAGGTAATGATAGCGTTAGTGAATATATAACTGAATAGACCCGGGGGCGTAGAGTTCTCTAGTGGCATCTCTCATAAGCAAATCATATGGTGGGTAAACAAATTACTATTGGGCAATTGATAGAAAAGCGAATGATTATGTGATGTTCACGGAAATGATCATGTGTATATAGGAATCGCTTCCATAAGCAAATAGACCAACTCATGTCTACACCTACTACTATTACTCCACTTCAAGAGTGCTTCTATGCTTGCCTCTCTACGTATTAAGTTCATGAAAAATGGAGTAATGCTTGGAGAACAATGACATGATGTGGACAAAGCAAACTCAATAAATATGAATGAACCCCATTGTTTTATCCTTATTAGCAACAACACAAACACGCAACTTGTCCCCTTCTGTCACTGGGATACAGAAACTCCTCAGGTTGAATCTATTACAACGCACCACTCTCACTGAAGAAACATCAGTCTAATGGACCAAAGTATCTTAATAGATCAGAGAGCATTAAGAAGATATGATGATCATGCAAATAAGAATCTTAATATTCAGTGGTGACTCAAATAATTTTCATGAATAATCTGAACATAAACTCACAATTCATCAGATCCCAACAAACACACCATACAAAGGGACTACATCGGATAGATCAATGCAAAGATGCGATGAACATTGTATTTAAGAGAGAGAGAGAGAGAGATTGACATCTAGGTACTACCTGCGGACCCATAGGTATGTGGTGAATTACTCACACATCATGGTGAAGGCAGCAAGGATGATGAAGAGGCCCTCCGTGATCGACCCCCTCCGGCAGGGTACCAGAAGAGAGCTCTAGATGGCCTCCCGTCCGAAAAGAGACTTGCAGCAGTGGAAAAAGTGTTTCGGGAGCGCTTTTGGAGTTTTTAGCATAGATGAGACTTTATAGGCCATAGACCTACGTCGGGAGGTAGCCGAGGGGGCCACCACATATTAGGGCCCTGTTGTGTGGCACTCCCCTCGTGCACCACATGGCCTCCTTCCGAAGCTCCTAGGTCTTGTATAGGTCCAGAAAAAATCGTTAAAAAGTTTCGTGGCAAGTGGACTTCGTCTGGCATTGTAACTCCGAAAAGGCAAAAACACGCAGAAAACAGGAACTGTCATTGGGCACTAGGTCAATAGGTAATTTCTCAGAAATATTATAAATTGGTAAATAAATACCGAAAAACGACACACGTAGTAGAGGTAAATTCTCTCCGTAGATTTGATGAAGGTGATATTCCTTATAATAAGTATGCTAGCCAATGCTTGGATGAGTTTGATAACTTTGTTGTTAAGCAAGAAAATTTCAATGCTTATGTTAGTAGACAATTGAAACATAATGCTTACATGCTTGACCGCTTAGGTGATTAAATGAGTAGGACTATTAATGATCTTAAGCTTATTAGTGAACATGCTTCCATGGTAACTACTCAAGTAGAACAAGTACTTAAGGTACATAATGATTTACTTAATGATATGAAAAGTAAGAACAATGATCATTCTGTTAGAGTTGTGACTAGAGGTGGTAAAATGACTCAAGAACCTTTGTATCCTGAGTGCCATCCTAAGAGAATTGAGCAAGATTCTCACGGAATTAATATTGATGCACCTAGTCGTTCTAGTAATAAGAGGAAAAAGAATGATGACAGAACCTTGCATGCTGCTAGTGAACCTATTATAGATACACCTGAAAGCCCAAATGATATTTCTGTTTCTGATGCCGAGACATAATCTGGTGATGAACATGAGCCTAGTGATAATATTAATGATGATGTTCATGTTGATGCTCAACCTAGTAATGATAATGATGTGGAGATTGAACCTGCTGTTGATCTTGATAACCCACAACCTAAGAACAAAAGATATGACAAAAGAGACTTTGTTGCTAGGAAGCATGGTAAAGAAAGAGAACTATGGGTTCAGAAACCCATGTACTTTCCTCCTAAACCATCAAAGAAAAAGGATGATGAGGACTTTGAGCGTTTTGTTGAAATGCTTAGACCTGTCTTTTTGCATATGCGCTTGACTGATATTCTGAAAATATATCCTTATGCTAAGTATATGAAAGATATTGTGACTAATAAAAGAAAGATACCGGAAGTGGAGATCTCCACCATGCTTGCTAATTATACCTTAAGGGTGGAATACCAAAGAAACTAGGAGATCCCGGAGTTCCTACTATACCATGCTCTATTAGAAGAAACTATGTTAAAACTGCTTTATGTGACCTTGGAGCTGGTGTTAGTATTATGACTTTCTCTTTGTATTGTAGACTTGATTTGAATAAGTTGACACCTAGAAATCTCTTTGCAAATGGATGATAAATCAACTGCTTTACCCATCGGTATTTATGAGTTTGTACCTGTCGTAGTTGCAAATGTTACTATCCTAACGGACTTTGTTATTCTTGATATTCCTGAGGACGATAATATGTCGATCATCCTTGGTAGACCCTTTTTGAATACTGAAGGGGATGTTATTTATTTCAACAAGGGAAATGTCACTTTTCATGTTAATGGTAATGAGCATACGGTACACTTTCTGAAGAAACAACCTCAAGTTCATAGTATCAACTCCATTGAAAAAAACTTCAATGATTATTGTTGGAGATTTTGAATTCCCTCTCCCTACTGCCAAAAAGAAATATGATATACTTATTGTTGGGTATATGCATATCCCCATTGAGGTAACGTACTGTTATTAGAAAATTCTCCGGTTTCATGTTACTTGAAAGAAGTTTGTTAATAAGACTTGATCAACCTTGTTAATGAATTCCTTTTGATGAGCATGAGATGGATGAATCTAGAAAGCACAACCTTCTGCACCCAACTCTTATTTTCTATTCGTTAGAGTAAATAAAGTAAAAATGCTATTTTTTCTTCTATTTTCCAAGTTTAACATGCAATAGAAAAATGACCTGAAAATAAAAGTTCTTCAAATGCCCTAAAAATGTAGTATGCTTTTTTCTGGAATATTTAAGAATATCTTGCACTGAATACATACCAGGGGGCTGCACCAGTGGGTCACAAGCCCACGGGGCGCGACCACCCCCTGGCCCCACCCAGGTGGCTTGTGGGTCCCATGCAGGGCCCCCTCCCTTATTACAGAGCCCATCCACTTCATCTTCCTCGAGAAAAAATCCCATCATTGCTCAAACCCGTGTTCTAGCTCATTTTGCTGCAATTTTTGATCTCCTTGTGCAAAGCTCCATTTGCAAAACTATTTTAGGGGATTGTTATTCGGTATGTGACTCCTCCAATGGTCCAATTAGTTTTTCTTCTAGTGCTTTATGTATTGCAAATTTTTGCTGCTGTGGTGACCTTGTTCTTGAGCTTGCATGTCAAATTTATATGGTCCTAAGTAGTTTTGATTCATGATATAGCCTCTAGGCACTTATGGGAGTAGTTGCTATAAGTTTTGTTGAGTTTTATTCACCTTTATTTTGAGTCACTAAAAATTTCAGAACTTTTTTAGAGCAAGAAAAATGTTGAGGCGAATGTACCAAGGGGGTTCCTCGAGTAAGAAGGCCTCGAGACTTGCGATATGTGAGCCTGACCTTGAACCATCGAGGGAGGCTCATGTGCAGCCTTATGAATGGCCATCAGATCAATTCATGGCTGATGCCGGTTTCAAGGAAGAATTTTACGCATATGCACAAAATGCTGGCCTTGAAGATTTTGTTTCAGACCGGTGCAAGCAATATTATCAACTCACGGATTCTTTCGTGCGTAGGTTTGAAATTTCATCCAGGCATAATAAGCATTCTGTTTTACTAAATCGTTATGATGAATCTTATACTATGGACCTAGAGGATTTTAAACGTGCATTGTAACATCCCAAAATTTCATTTTGGAATGTTATGATATATAGCTATGCATCATCATCACATTGTTTGAATGAATATAATGGTTGAAGTGTTTCTTTTGAATTTCTGAAAGGGCACTTTCATCTTTCCCTTTTTCTTGTTTCACCTATTTGAAAACCTCTGGAAAAGTTCAAAGAAAAGAGGGGAGTAACATGACACTCCACACCAGGGGCATCTTGGTGAAATACTTGAGCAATAAAACCAGGGGTCTATTTGAAAGTTTATCTCAAAAAGGATTTAAAATCAAATAGCAATTTCTGAAAATATTTTTTTTTCAAAATATTCGATATGACAGAGGAAAAATGTTCATTGAATAGCATTATTCTCCTGATCATTTTGATATATATATTTCCTATATTTGGAAATGTTTTGAATGCTTCTAAAAGAGTTTTATTGCACTAGGTATTAAAAAGGAAACGAATTTATTCGAAATGGGCCGGCCCACAGCGTTTAATTCCCGAAACCGCTCCGAGCCGATCGACCGACGCGGTGACGCCGCCCTCCCTCTCTCTGACGCCCCGGCCCCACCGCCTGATCCCGAAGACGCCGCGGTCACCTTCCTCCTCGCGTCGACAGGACCTCGCCAGAGATCCCTCCTCTCCGGATCTCCCTCCTCTTTCCCTCCCCGACCACCACACCGGCCCTATAAATAGCCCTGACTCCCCGCACCCCGTTCCACCCGTTTTCCCCTCGTCCGACCCCCTCCTCTCACCGGAATCCCACGCCGGAGCTCCACCCCCAGCCGAAGCTCCTGGAGCTCATGCCCATCGCCTCTGTCGTCCCTAGCCCCAACCGTCGCCACCAACGGACGCCGGAGGTCCACCGCTATCAACAGGACCCCTCGGACGCCGTCCCCAACCACCGGAGTGCCGCCCCCAACGACCTCGTCGCCTTGGCCTCGCCGGAGAAGCCCCTCGCCGGCGACCCCTTCTCTGTGAGCCCCCTCTCACTCTCTTAACCGTTCGATCGTAGATCAATGTCTACGATTAGATCACTTTAATAACCGAACGGGTACGCGCTAAGCTTCGGTCACCCGCCCGCAAACGCTCGCACGCACGCCCTCTCGGCCAACCACAACCCGCCACGTAGCCCCTGTCCGATGAGTTTTATTTTCCTTTTTCCTGATTCTGTTTTAGAAAACAGAATGTTTTCAAATCTTGTTTTTGTTATATCTTTAAAATTATTTAGTGTTTTTAGTTGATTCTTTTTGCATTAGTTCACATATTTGATGCAGTTTATGTCTGTATGCTTAGATTTCAAATTTGACCTTTAAATTTTGAATCTAATCAAATTTGTTCAAATTACTAAAATCTATGTAAGTATAGTTTAAAAATATATTTTTGAGTGAATCTTTTTGCCACTGTTTGGTATTAGTTAAACCTATCATTCTACATGATTTGAGTATTTTTTGAATAAATTTAGTTACTGTTTTTAACAAAAACAGAATCTGTTTAGTTCTTAATGTAGTTTAGTTTTCTTAATTTTAATTTAATTTGAATCTGAATTAGCTTAACTTTTGTTAATAGTTTTCATAAGTTTCTGTTGTTTCAAACATTTAGGTAACATTACTTGCTAATATTTAGAATGATTGTTTAGTTTTATACCATGTTGTTATAGGAATCTTTATATATTTTTAATTAGGTATAGCTTATAAAACAATTTAGTTTTACTTTCACAAACTAGTTAGATGATTTAGTTAGATTTCTAATAAATAATTTGTAACATCCCAAACTTTGGAATGTTATAATAATATTTAGAATGATTGTTTGTTTGCTTGAGTGATTGAAAGTGAGTGAAATTTGAAACTTTTTGAAAGTTTGATGAGAGGGAATGAAATGACCTTCCCAAAACTTTCAATCTGCATTTTGATCACCAGGAATTCAAATTCATTTCATCACAAAACCCTAGAGTGAAGATGACATGACTTCTTCCATTTAAAGAAATTAAAAGGGATTTGAATTTCCATTTTGAAAATATTTCAAATTCAGAAAACTTTAAGCAACTCAATGATTTTCATGAGAGGAGATAAAATGACTTCTTCAAATTATATGAAATATGAGTTGGAAGTTTAAAATAAATCTTTGAATAGTGAATGTGAAAATCTCTGGATTTTCTTTTGGAATCATTTCATATTTGGTTCCTATTCCAATTTTCAAAGTATTCAAACCCCTGACAAAAATTCGAGAGGAGTAACATGACACTCCACACCAGGGACTTCTTGGTGATTTATTTGAATAATAAAAACCAGGGGTTATTCTGAAAAATATTTGCAAAGGGATTTAAAAGCAAAAGGGCAATTTTTGAAAATAATATTTTTTTCCAATTTATTCAAATGCCAGAATAAAAATGTCTATTAAATGGAATTTATTATTCTGTTAATTTTGATATACAATTTGACTATATTTGGAATTTATGCGAATGCATTGAACAAGTTTTATGGCTCTGGTAAAATCATAAATAGAAAACGGTAACGGTTTATAATAAAACCGGCCAACCCAACGACATTAAATGCCGAGACCGTTACCGGTCGGTCGCCCGCTGACTACGCTCGCCCTCTCTCTCTCGCTGACACCCTGGCCCCACGCGCCCGACCGAAACCGTCGCCGGTCATCACCCTCCTCCCATGCGCCCGACGCCGTCGCCGGATCCCCTCGCCGCGGACCCCCTCCCTCCTTTATTCCCCGACCACCCGCGAGCCCCTATAAGTACCCCTGCCTCTCCTCTACTCATTCCGTAGTTTTCCTCTCGTCCGAGCCCCTCTCCTCGCCGGAATAGCTCGCCGGAGACAACCGGTAGCCACCGCGCCATTTTCGACGTGCTGCTTCCCCTGCCTTCCCCGCACCCTCCCAGAGCCCACCAACCTTCCTCTCTCACTCGCCCGCACCTCCCAACCCTCTCACCCGTGTTCCACACCCACGGGAACTATCTCCCCGACGACCACCGAAGGACGGCTCCGCCTCCGAGCTCACCACCGTCGACTCCGTCACCCCCTCGCCCCACTGAAGCCACCTATCTCATCGCCGTCTTCGCCCGCATCGAGTGGTGCCTTCGCCATCGCCGAAGGGTCACTAGAGCGCCGTCCCTGACGATCTCGACATTTCGGACTCGCCGAAGAAGCCCCCGCCGGCGACCATCTCACTGTGAGCACCGCACCCCTCTCCCCCTCCGTTCGATCTAAATCCCACGGCCCCGATTAGATCTGTTTATTTGCTCGAACCGGTACGCGTTATATTCTGGTCGCTCGCCCGAAACTCCCTAGCACACGCACACTTAGACCAACCAGAGAGAGACACGTAGCCCACCTGTCCGTTAGAAACGAATTTTTTCTTTTCTGTTTTAATTTCTGTTTCCAGAATAAGTTCTGATTTTATTTTCTTTATATCTTTTAAACTACTTAATGTTTTTAATTGATTTCTTTTGCATTGGATCAAAAATTTCATCTAGTTTCTGTGAATACCAAATTTGACTATGTTTGAACATTTAAATTCGAATTTGAACAGATTTGATTTAAATTTTGTTTTCTGAATGTCTTGAGTTCTAAAATGAATTTTTGAATGATTCTTTTTCCTACTTGTAACTAGTGACCATAGTTATCATTAGGTAGAGTTTGAGAATTTTTAGAATAAACTAAAATAGTGTTTTCAACTAAAAACATAATCTGTTTAGTTTCATATTAGTTTATTTATATTGATTTACTTTGTTTTTGAAAATCTGAATATGATTTATATTAAGTTTCAGATTTCATTTAGTTTTGTTGTTCCAAACCTTAGTAATTTACTTGCTGTTAATAAAAGTTAATTTGTTTAGTTTATAAATTTTGTTGTAGGGATCTATACCCTCTTTCAAATAGGTATAGTTTATTTAAAACAAATTAGTTAGTAATAATACTTTTAACTAAAGTTTTATATAATTAGATTCTGTTTTCAAATAAAATTTCTAGTAATTCCTTTCTGTTAAGAAATGCTTAGTTAATAAAAATAATTTAGTTTTTCTCTATTATGATAGGAAACTATATTGTTCATCATTAGGTAATGTTTTATAAAACAACTTAGTATTAGTATAGATTATTTGCACAAAATTTTAAATGATTTAATTATGTTTTATAATAAATATTTTTATTATTTATTTTCTGTTAACCTAGTTGTTTTACAAATATGTTTCCTCTTAGTTTATGTCTTGTTTGTTGTTAGGTTCATTAGGCAAATACTCATGTTGTTTAGGATGTTGTTTTTATAGTTTTAGTTGTTCTTCAAAAGTAATTCTTTCTGCTAGTAAAATATTTACTAAAAACCTTTTGTATATTTTACTTTGTTTTAGGTTTTGTTTTGTTGAAAATAGTTGCTTGTAGTGGGAAATTACCTTAGTTGCTTTTATGAAAACTTTGTTGATTTTGTCTTAAGTATTTCTCTCATCATCACCTTAGTTGTGTTGATGTAGTTTTCTTGATTTTAACTTTTGTCTTAAGTATTTCCTTCATCAACCTTGTTGTTTTTGTTTCTTGTGTTACCTTTTGATTGTTAGTATTGCTTGTTAGAAGTGTTTGCTTATGAATGCAATGTTTGTTATAGATTTTCATCGGAGAGTAACGAATAGTCTATCAAGTTATTTCTGAGAGCGATCTTTATCTTCATCAACAGTACAGGCAAGTTCACTTTGACCATCTATATAATACCTATGTTTTTATTGCATGTAGTGACATCATTCAACACATCCCTCCCGTAGTGTTATTGAAATTCTTGTAGTTGAGTAGAATGCATGAGGTAGGAACCCACCACTGGTTACTAAAGCCCCGGGAACGTTAGTTACTTTTATGCTATGCTAAAGTAGATGGGGTTTGATATGAGTGTTCGTGAGTGGTGTGAAGAAGGACTCCACGTCAAAACGACGACTTCATGAAGGCTTATTCAAGAACTGCATATTCAAGACCTCAAGACTTCGGGACTCGAGAAACAAGTTTTTCAATGCACACTACTGGGTGAGGGATGGTTGAAACGGTACCCTGGAGAAACCAGTGGATTTGCCTAGGTGTTGCTGGAGATGGCCAGTATTCACGCGGAAAGCCTCACCCAGACTCAAAGGGAAGGATGAATACTTCATGCCCGGAAGCTTACCTGTGTAGCCACAAGTCATTATGGGCTCTGGCTTGGTTGATCTTTGTTGTGACTCTACTGAGCAGTGCTACGAGATGTAGTCGACGTTAGGATTGGATGGGCACTATCGGACAGTCAGGGAAACACTCTGAAAGACCATGTTTCTTTCATCCTGTTCTCAAACACCAGGTAGTGCGAGGACTTACCAGGAGGGAAAGAATCTTGTGGGTAAAGTACACAACACTCTGCAGAGTTAAACCTAATCGATTAGCCGTGTCCCCGGTTACGGACAATTTGAGCTTCTAGACATGGATCTATCTCTGAACTCTCAACACTGGACTGATAACTAATTGTGGGCAACTTATGATACTTATGGGCATTGAGACACTGGTTGGCGGAACCATGTCATGATAGGTAACTCCATAGTGAAATTCCTGATATTCCTTTGTTGTAGGAAAATAAAATCAGCTTTTACGCAAAAACTCAGACACAGAGCCACAAAGCCTTTGCATATAGAATAGTCTTTGTTCTTCTGTTCTACTATGGTGATCTTGCCAGTACATTCCATGTACTGACCTACATGGCTGCAATGTCTTATGTTGCAGATACTCTTCTACGACGGGTAAGAGTACGATTCAGGGTTACGGTCCGCACTCAACCTGCCGTTGGTGTTATTGGGACTCCACTCCCATTGACTGTATCCGCTGCTATTTTAAGGTATATATCAGTTTTACGTTAATTACATGTGATTGCACTTTGATATATACATTGATGTACTGTGTGTGCCAGCATACTGATCCAGGGATGGCACAGAAAACACAGAGGCTTGACTCGTTTTGAGTCGGGTCGCTACATAATTTTAGTAATTCTATTCTGTTAAGTAATATGATGTTAATAATATTAGTGTTAATAATATTATTGTTTTGGTTTCCTATTCCAAAGTTATAGGAACATTCTAGTTATTTTCATTTTAGTAGTGTTTCTTTACACAGAAGTTCTAGTGAATTTGATTGTGTTTACTAAAATTGATTTTTTCTTTACTATTTCTTTTCTACTCGCTATTGCTTGGTTGTTTGTCTTAAAGTAGTAGTAGTAGTAGAAGTTTTTGACACTAAAATTTTGTGAGTCAAACTTTTAATTTTTATTTTGATTCCTTTCTCTTGATTTATACTATTGAATGGTTTTAGTATTGTTTGTTTAACCTTGCTGAATTGTGTGAATTGTTTTGTGTTTATGCTTATGGTATGATCTTGTTTGATTCGTTAGATCATTCGGAGTGCGAAGCTTGTTATCTAGAGTCACTCGAGTACGAGGATCGTCAGCAAGGCAAGTCACTTTGACCATGTTTAGCCATGTTTTATTGCATTAGTTCTTCCATCACCCCAATTTCATGCAAAGTAGGTAATTGGAAACTTGGTTACTTGTTGTAGTATCATGTGGTAGGTACCCCTCAACCCTTTGACACATTGGCCCCGGGAAACGTTGTTTTACATTTTGCTATGCTATTAGTAGACGGGGTTGTTTGTGTGATTCATGAGAGTTGTGAGTTAATAATTTCAAGACCTACATGATGATCAAGTCTTCAAGACTCCAAGTTCTTCAACTTACCTCTTGGTGGATGATGGTTGAACGGCGCCCTGGAGAAACCAGTGGTTAGCCTAGATGATGCTGGAGAAGTGCCAGTATTCATGCGGAAAGGTCCACCCAGGCACAAACAGATGGATGGATGCTTCAAGACCCAAGGCTTACTTGCACAGCCACAAGCCATTATGGGCTCTGGCTTGGTTGGATATCGTGGTGACCCTGGACAGGCGGTGCTACGAGATGTAGAAGAATGGTAGGAAAGGATGGGCACCGACAGAGTCTCGGGGAAACCCTTTAGAAGACCATGTTTTGGTCATCCGTTTGTCAAACATCCTGAAGTGCGAGAAATCAAACGGAGGCGATCAAATCTTGTGGGGAACGTGTGCAAAACTCTGCAGAGTACCCAAACCTAATCGATTAGCCGTGTCCACAGTCATGGACAGTTTGAGCCAAAGGAACTGAAACTATCCGGAACTCTCAACACAATTAATTATATTGATGTGGGTTATTAATGTCAACTTGGGTATGAGAATTGGTTGTTGGAACGATCTCATTAATCAACCAATATTTTAGTAATTATGCCTTTGCCCTCTCTTGTTGTAGGAAAAATTTGGCTTTATGCAAAAAAAACTTACTACCCCACCTGCCATATTTGCATATAGACTAGATGATTACTTTACCCCCTCTCTTGTGACTTTGCCGGCATATTCAATATGCTGACCTATACGGCTGCAACGTATCATGTTGCAGCGTACTTTTCCGACCAGGAGTGAGGATACGCTCTACGCTCGGTGAGATGCCCTTGGAGTCAGATGGACTCATCTACCTTTGGAGCTTTCGCAAGATTATGGTTTAGTTTATCTCATGAGTTGGCCTTCAGCCACTTTATTGTAATCATTATTGTAAGGACTCGATATGAGATTTCGATTAATTAATGCTGTGTGATTTCCCTTTGATATATACATTGATGTATCGTGTGTGTACCAGCATGATCTTGGGACGGTACAGAAACACTGGAGATTCGACCTTTCAGGTTGGGTCGCTACATGCATGCAAAATTCCACAATGGGGTAGCCATAGTGATCCTCACAAAACTGAATATAATGATTTTCTTGCTAGCATCACTGTGGGAGAAACTAGAAATATTAGACAGGCTATCTTGGGGAGCATTCACTTTCCTGCTATACATTATTTTGCTCTCTTGATAGGTAGATGTTTTAACGGTAAAGTTGATCATAGCCACCTTTGTGTACCTGATCTTAGTATTCTTAAGTGCGGTAATGTGTGATAGACGATATAACTTGGGGGCTATTATTGTTAGGAGGTTGCATAATAATGCTAAGGATGGATATTTCTTTGGCGGGATCTATGCAACTCGTGTAGCTAATTATTTTGGGGTACCCGTAAGGGGGAATGATATTGAATTACCACCTGCTTTTCTTGATTATGAGGCTTTGGTGCGCTACCAGTTTCTTGAGAGGAACGGACAATCCCTCCAACATCGACCAATCTTTGATAGACAGTGTGCGGTCCATATTACCCTTCCCTCTCCATCCTTCTTTAACTCTGAGAAAAAGCATAGACACTTTATAACCAGAGAGGAGGCAAACGAATACGAGAGGAAGGCGGAAGCCGCTCGCCTCCACACTGCAGCCGTTCAGGCAATGTTCGTCGCGGCCCAGTACAACCCCAACTATGACTTTGGATATCATCCGGGTCAGCCATGGCCCTAGACCAACTTAGGCCAAAAGCCTAAGCTTGGGGGAGTACATATTTCTCACCGACTTTACATTCATGTTCACACATTTATTTTGGTAGTCGGTGCTTATACTCTTTCATTTGTACCATCCATGGTAGTTTATTTCTTCTTTTTGCTTTCTTATTGTGTGTTTAATTAACTTTGAGAAAAAATCCAAAAAAAAATTGTTCTAGCTTTACCTTTCAGTTTGTTTAGTTGTAGTATTAAAAGAAAACCCAAAAAGATTTCTCGTTCTTCTTTTGCTTGTTGGGAGCTTTCCCGTGTAAATAGTTTTTCTCGTTCTTGTTTTGAATTTTCTTTCTTTGGGTTGTAAGGAGAAGACCACAATGAAAATGTCGAGTGGCTCTCATATGTATTATTGTTTATCTATCAGAGAGCCCATATTACCTTGCCTTCTCCTTTGACTTATTTTTTGCAGATTCCAGCTTAGTCCAATGCACGTGCACTTTTATTATTATTCATAGCATTTGGTCGTGCAAGTGAAAGGCAATAATGATGATATATGATGACAAGATTGAGATGAGAAAAACTGGTACGAACTCGACCTATTTTGCTTTTGTAAATATGATTAGCTCATCCTTGTGAATTCAGTTCATTATGGGTGAAACATATTTGCAATGACAATTAGAGATAGTTACTCATGCCATGCTTAATTACCTAAGAGTGGATAATGGTTTGTCTTGAGTGCCAACATGCATATTAAAATGGTTGTGATGTAGTATGATAGGATGGTATCCTCCTTTGAATGATTCAAGTGGCTTGACTTGGCACATGTTCATGCATGTAGTTGAAACAAGATCAACATAGCCTCCACGATATTTATGTTCATGGTGATTTATATCCTACTCATGCTTGTATTCAATGCTGGTTAATCTCAAAGCATGTTGATGACTGTTGTCACTCTCTAGTTGGTCGCTCCCCAGTTTTGTGCTAGCCTTCACTTGTACTAAGCGGGAATTTTGCTTGTGCATCCACTTCCTTAAACCCAAAGTTGTTCCATCCGAGTCCACCATACCTACCTATATGCGGTATTCACCTGCCGTTCCAAGTATATTTGCATGTGCCAAACTCTAAACCTTCAAATAAACATTCTGTTTTGTGTGCCCAAATCACTCATGTGGAAACTAGGGGTTGTTAGTATCTTCCATGCTAGGTGGGTTATTCTCACGATATGTGTTGATTCACTATCATTCACGAGAAAGTGGTTGGTATTAGGGATGCCCAGTTCCATGCTCGAAATAAAAAGTAAAATATAATTAAAATAACTCCCCCAGAACTGTGTTTGTATGGACGGTACCCGTGGATTCGGCTAGCCATGGAGTGTGTTTGATTGGTGGAGGGGGAGTAAAAACTTTATCATTCTGTTTGGGAACCGCATATAATGTATCTAGCATGGAAGATGGTGAAATCTCTTGGTCGTTATGTGGACAATGAAAGCATGTCATTCAAAATTATTATTCATCTCTATTTTAAAAGCTCGAGCTCTAGCACCTCTGCAAATCAATGCTTCCCTCTATGAAGGGCCTATCTATTTACTTTACTGTTAGGTCATGATCCTCTTATAAAAGGCACCAGTTAGAGAGCACCACCGTCATTTGTATGCCTTGCTATTAATTGATATTGAGTATGAGTGTGACTCAATCTCTTTTACCATGAATTACAATGTCTAGTCAGTCCTTGTTCTTTAGAGGTGCTCTGCATTTATGTTTTGCGGTCTCAGAAAGGGCTAGTGAGATAACATTATATCATATTGTATCATGCATGTTTTGATAAAAGTGTTTTCATCCGAGAGTTATTATTATTGCTCGCTGATACGTCTCCAACGTATCTATAATTTATGAAGTATTCATGCCATGTTTACAATAATTCTATATGATTTTGGTATGGTTTTATTAGAACTAACCCGTACTGATGTTGTTTTCAGCAGAACTACCATGGTGTCATTTTTTGTGTAGAAATAAAAGTTTTGGAATGGGCTGAAAATTTAGTATGATATTTTTTGGACCAAAAGAGACCCCCAAAGCATTGGAGTTGGGCTAGAAGAGCCACGAGGAGGTCACAAACCTGCCAGGCACGACCACCCCCTGGCCGCGCCTAGCAGGCTTGTCACCGCCTCGTGTCCCCCCTTGATGTGAGATCAATGCCAAAAATTCCTATAAATATAGAAACCTTCGAAAATAAACCTAGATCAGGAGTTCTGCCGCCGCAATCCTCCAGAGCCACGAAAAACCAATCGGGAGCCCATTCCGGCACCCTGCCCGAGGGGGAAACCATCATCGAAGGCCATCTTCATCATCTCGACACTCTCTATGACGAGGAGGGAGTAGTTCACCCTCGGGGCTGAGGGTATGTACCAGTAGCTATGTGTTTGATCTCTCTCTCTATGTCGTGTTCTTAAGATGGCACGATCTTGATGTACGGTGAGCTTTATTGATATAGATGAATCATATGGAGTTTTCCCCTCTCTATCTAGTTGTGATGAATTGAGTTTTCCCTTTGAAGTTTTCTTATCGGATTGAGTCTTTATGGATTTGAGAACACTTGATGTATGTCTTGCGATGGGATATCCGTGGCGACAATGGGATGTTCTATCGATCCACTTGATGTAGTTTCGTGACCTTCGGAATCTATGCATAAGGGTTGGCACACGTTTTTGTCTTGACTTTCCGGTAGAAACTTTGGGCCACTCTTTGAAGTTCTTTGTGTTGGATTGAATATGATGAATCTGAAATTATGTGATGCACATCGTATAATAAAGCTCATGGGTAATTGTGGTGACATTGGAGTATCTTTGTGACATTAGGGTTTTGGTTGATGTGTATCTTAAGGTGTTATTTTAGTACAAATCCTAGGGTTGTCTGTGACACTTATAGGGATAACTCATAAGATTGATCAGAAAAGATAACTTTGACGTGGTTTCTACCCTACAATAATTTCATCATTAGTTCTCCGCTATTTGTGAATTTAGAGTGAACTCTTTGTCGCATGAGAGGTATTTACATATGATTCAACTATGTCAATAATGTTGAGAGAAATTGCACTAGTGAAAGTATGGACCCTAGGCCTTGTTTCCAAGCATTTATACAACGTTTTGCTCAATGTTTACTATTTATTACCTTGCTGTTTATATATTTTTTAGATTACAAAAACCCATATCTACCATCAATATTGCACTTGTATCACCATCTCTTCACCGAACTAGTGCACCTATACAATTTACCATTGTATTGGGTGTGTTGGGGACACAAGAGACTCTTTGTTATTTGGTTGCAAGGCTGTTTGAGAGAGACCAACATCATCCTACACCTCCCGTAGATAGATAAACCTTAGATCATCCACTTGAGGGAAAATTGCCTCTGTCCTACAAAACTCTACGCTTGGAGGCCCAACACGAGTCTACAATAAGAAGGTTGTGTAGTTGACATCAAGCTCTTTTCTGGCGCCGTTGCCGGGGAGGTGAGTGCTAGAAGGTATATCTTTAGATCTTGTAATTGAATATTTTAGTTTCTTGTTTTTTCACTAGTTTGGTTTTATAAAAGAAATTTAAAAAAATGGAATTGAGGTTGCCTCATATGCTTCATCTTTTTAATATCTTTCGTGAAAATGATGGAAAGGAAAATTATGCTCAAGTGTTAGAAGAAGAAGTTATTAAAATGTTTGGCACTAAATCTTTGAGTGATGAGCATGATAGCAATATTGTTAGTACGAATTCTCTAAATATTCATGATGCTAATGATATGCAAAGCCACAAGCTTGGGGATGCTATGTTTTATGAAGATGATATTTTTTGTACCCCAAGTTTTGATGAGCAAAACAATTATGATTATAGCATGCCTCCTATATATGATGATTATTGTGATGCACGTATACTATAAAGAGTGATAGTAACCATGAAACTTTTCATCATGATTTTAATATTGAATGTGGTTATGTCAATCAAGTTTCTCATGATAGTTATTTTGTTGAGTTTGCTCCCACTATTATGAATGAGAACAAAATTTCTTATGTGGAGAGTGACAAACTTTCTATGCTTGTAGATCATGAAAAGAATGCTTTATGTGCTGGTTATATTGTGTAATTCCTTCATGATGCTACTGAAAATTATTATGAGGGAGGAACATATGCTTGTAGGAATTGCAATAATATCAAGTTTCCTCTCTATTTATTCAATGTTTTGAAGTTATGCTTGTTTTGCCTTCCTATGCTAGATAATTCTTGTTCCCATAAATTGGTTGCTCATAAAATCCCTATGGATAGGAAGTGTGTTAGACTTAAATATTCTTGTCATGA
Source organism: Hordeum marinum (assembly GCA_022496015.1). NCBI lineage: Eukaryota > Viridiplantae > Streptophyta > Magnoliopsida > Poales > Poaceae > Hordeum > Hordeum marinum. The sequence continues at coordinate 373,502,399 of CM039673.1, forward strand.
GATTCATGATGCTCTCTTACATGTTTCAATTATTATTCCTTTGCGAGTATCATTGAAATCATCATGCCTAGCTAAAAGGCATTAAAGAAAAACGCTTGTTGGGAGACAACCCAACACTTTTACCTTCTATTTTTGTGTGTTCACATGATGAAGCTACTGTATTAATCATGTTTTGTGTCTTTTATTTCAATAAAGTGCCAAGTAAAGCCTTTGGGATAGTGTGGATACTTGCTTGTTTGATTTTGTGCAAAAACAAAAAGTTTTTCTTCCAGTATATGAACTATCTGATTTTACTGGAGCGTCAAAAACTTTTGATATTTTTAGAAAAAATTTATATGCAAATTCCTTGAGTTTTCCTAATGTTTCAGAAGTTTTATAGTTAGGTAAGTATGGTGATCATTCAGATCTTTACAGACTGTTCTATTTTTTGACAGATTCTGTTTTGCATGCATAGGTTGCTTGTTTCAAGTGTTCCTATAGCTTATATTGAGTAATATAAATTGTGGGAATTATGGAATACAGTAGGTATCATGTGAGAAAAATTATGAATCTTGTCTTTACAATACCTAAGTGAATGATCTATCTTTATTACACTAACCCTTCTCACAAAGTTTTGTTAAGTTGTGTGAGATTGAAGTTTTCAAGTTTTGGGTGAGACACCGATATGGGGAGAATAACGAGTGACATGAACCTTAGCTTGAGGATGCCCAAGGCACCCCCAAGGTAATATTCAAGGAATACTCAAGCTCCTAAGCTTGGGGATGCCCTGAAAGGCATCCCCTCCTTCGTCTTCAACACTATCGGTATATCTTACTTGGAGCTATATTTTTATTCATCACATAATATGAGATTTTCTTGGAGCGTCATTTTATTTTGTTGTTCTCTGTTAGATGTTATTTATAATCTTGTTTTTCAATAAAAATTTCCAAGAATTACCTTAGGATGCTTGCATTGCATGTTTTGATATGTGCTGGGTAAAAATAGAAACTTTTGCTGTAGAGTTTGAATTTTAATATTTTACTGGAACGTGGAAAGTTTCTGAAAAATTTACAGTGTTTTTCATATAAGTTCTATAGCATGTACACAATTTTCATAATTGTTTGAGTTACATAAGTACACTGTTTTCATAAATTACTATAGACTATTCTGTTTGGACAGATTGCTGTCATAGTTTTGTTATCTACATATTCTATAGTTTCCATAGCCTATATTTGTAGATATTGTTGGGGAATGTTGCATGGGAAACAAAAAAATTCCTACGAACACGCAAGATCTATCCATGGTGATGAGCATCTACGAGAGGGAGAGTGGATCTACATACCCTTGTAGATCGCTAAGCGGGAAGAGTTAAGAAACGCGGTTGATGTAGTCGAACGTCTTCACGATTCAATCACGATCCACCCCGCGATCTCATCACGAGCCATCGCGCAATCCGATCGTGGTCCTTCCAATATAGCTCTGAACGGACGGAACCTCCGCGTATAGCACACGTATAGCTCGATGACGATCTCCGCCTTCTTGATCCAGCAAGAGGGAGCGGAGAGGTAGATGAGTTCTCCGGTAGCACAATGGCTTGGTGGCGGCGGTGGTGGAGGGATCTCAGCAGGCCTTCACCAAGCGCCGTCGCAGACGCGTTTTGAAGGAGAAACAGATCTAGGGAGAGAGGGAGGGCAGCACCTATGCCTTAGGGTGGTCCTGCCCTCCCTCTCCCTATCTACTTATAGGAGGAAGGGGTAGGTAGGGCGCAACCTTGGCCCCTCCTCCAAGGAGGGCTGGTCGGCACAGATAGGGAGGAGTCCACCTCCCACAAGGCACCTCCCCACCTACCCTTGGGCGCAAGGGACCTATGTGGTTGGTTACCCAACCCACAATGGGCTGGTGCGCAACCACTTAGGCTCATGTGGCCCGCGGGGTGGGTGGGCCCCTCCCAGTGGACCCCCGGAACCCTTTCGTTACTTCCGGTACACTACCGGTAGTGCCCGAAACTTTTCCGGAACCCAAATACCACTTTCCTACATATCAATATTTACCTCCAGAGCTCCTCGTGATGTCTAGGATCTCATATGTTCCAAGACGTTCAAAATGTTTTGGAGCCTAAATTCTAAGCCATAATGCATGACGCACTGAACTATCAATTAGTCGTCGGACCGTGCCTGTCATATGTTCACAACACCTACAAACGATGCTAGAGGGGGTGGCGCACTGAGCGGTGCATTAAGGACATAAGCCTTCTGTGCAGCAATGAGGACAATCCTCAGATCACGGACCCAGTCCGCAATATTTCTACCATCATCTTTCAACTCTATTTCTCTAGGAACATACAAAACATTCAAGGGAGCTACAGTGTGAGCTAGTAACCTATAACATAATTTGCAAAGACATTTTGACAATGTTCATGATAATGAGTTTAGTTAATAATATTACTTAAGAACTCCCACTCAAATTGACATCCCTCCGGTCATTTGAGTGATACATGATCCAAATTCACCAACTCAAGTCCGATCATCACGTGAGTTGAGGTGGTTTCAATGCTGAACATCATCATGTTGATCATATCTACTATATGACTCATGTTCGACCTTTCGGTCTCTTGTGTTCCGAGCCCATGTCTGTACATGCTAGGCTCATCATGTTTAACCCGAGTGTTCCGCATGTGCAACACTGGCTTGCACCCATTGTATGTGAACATAGAGTCTATCACACCCGATCATCACGTGGTGTCTCGGCACGATGAACTTTTGCAACGGTGCACACTCGGGGAGAACACAATTCATCTTGAAATTTATGTGAGGGATCACCTTATAATGCTACCGTCGTCCTAAGCAAAACAAGGTGCATAAAAGGATTAACATCACATGCAAATCATAAGTGACATGATATGGACATGAACTTGTGCTTTTGATCTCCATCTATAAAGCACCGGCATGATCTCCATCGTCATCGGCATGTCACCATGATCTCCATCATCTTGATCTCCATCAACGTGTCACCATCGGGGTTGTCGCGCACACCATGCTTCTACTACTATTTATACTAATTAGCGATAAAGTAAAGCATTACATAGCGCTTCATGAGTGACACGTAGGTCATACAATAATTAAAGACAACCCTATGGTTCCTGCCGGTTGCCGTACTCATCGACATGCAAGTCATGATATTCTATACAACACATGATCATCTCATTCATCACATATATCTCATCATGTAATTGGCCATATCACATCATAACATACCCTGCAAAAACAAGTTAGACATCCTCTAATTGTTGTTGCAAGTTTTACGTGGCTGCTATGAGTATCTAGCAAGAACAATTCTTACCTACGCAAAAACCACAACGGTGATAAATAAATTTCTTTTCAACCTTCTCAAGGACCGCCTTTGTCAAATACGATCCAACTAAAGTAGGAGAAACAGGCACCCGCCAGCTATCTTTGTGCAACGAAGTTACACGTCAGTCGATGGAACCGGTCTCTCATAAGCGTACGAGTAAGGTTGGTCCGGGCCGCTTCATCCCACAATACCCCTGAACCAAAACACGAACAAGGGTGGAAACAATCTAAGCATCAACGCCCACAAACTCCTTTTTGTTTTACTCAAGATCTCATCTACGCATAGACCTAGCTCATGATGCCACTGTTGGGAAACGTTGCATGGGAAACAAAAAATTTCCTACGCGCACGCAAGATCTATCCATTGTGATGAGCATCTATGAGAGGGAGAGTGGATCTACATACCCTTGTAGAACGCTAAGCGGGAAGTGTTAAGAAACGCGGTTGATTTAGTCAAACGTCTTCATGATCCAATCATGATCCGTCTTGCGATCTCATCACTAGTTGTCCCGCGATCCCATCGTGGTCCTTCCGATCTAGCGTCGAACGGATGGCACCTCCGCGTTCAGCACATGTACAACTCGATGACGATCTCCGCCTTCTTGATCCAGCAAGAGGGAGAGGATAGGTAGATGAGTTCTCCGGCATCACAACGACATGGTGGCGGTGGTGGTGGAGCGATCTCAGCAGGGCTTCGCCAAGCGCTGTCGCAGACGAGTTTTGGAGGAGAAACAGATCTAGGGAGAGAGGGAGGGCTGCACCTATGCCTTAGGGTGGTGCTACCCTCCCTCTCCCTCTCTATTTATAGGAGGAAGGGGTAGGTAGGGCTCATCCTTGGCCCCTCCTCCAAGGAGGGCTGGCCGGCCAAGATAGGGAGTAGTCCACCTCCCACGAGGGAGGTGGGCGCCCTAGGGGGGTCTCCCTCCCCTCCAAGGCACCTACCCACCTACCCTTGGGCGCAAGGGCCATATGTGGTCAGTTTCCCAGCCCACTATGGGATGGTGCACAACCACTTAGGCACATGTGGCCCCCCGGGGTCAGTGGGCCCCTACCGGTGGACCCCCAGAACCCTTTCGTCACTCCCGGTACACTACGGGTAGTGCCCAAAACTTTTCCGGAACCAAAATACCCCTTTCCTATATATCAATCTTTACCTATGGACCATTCCGGAGCTCCTCGTGACGTCCGGGATCTCATCCGGGACTCCGAACAACCTTCAGTCACCAACATACACAACTCAATACGACCGAAACATCACCGAACCTTAAGTGTGCAGACCCTACGGGTTCGAGAACTATGTAGACATGACGGATACACCTCTATGGTCAATAACCAATAGCGGGCCCTGGATGCCCATATTGGCTCCTACATATTCTATGAAGATCTTTATCGGTTGAACCTCTATGTCAACAATTCAGATAATCCGGTATGATGTTACCTTTGTTCTTCGGGATGTTACTTGCCCGAGATTCGATCGTAGATATTTCTATACCTAGTTCTATGTCGTTACCAGCAAGTCTATTTACTCATTCCGTAATACAGGATCTCGTGGCTAACACTTTAGTCACAATGCTTGCAAGGCTTGTTGTGATGTTGTATTACCGAGTCGGCCCTAAGATACCTCTCCGTTACACGGAGTTACAAATCCTAGTCTTGATCCATGCCAACTCAACTGACAACCTTGGAGATACATGTAGAGCACCTTTATAGTCACCCATTTACGTTGCGACATTTGATACACACAAGGCACTCCTCCGGTGTCAGTGTGTTGCATGATCTAATGGTCATAGGAACAGATACTTGACATGTAGAAAACTGTAGCAATAAACTGACACGATCATATGCTATGTTTATAGTTTGGGTCTTGTCCATCACATCATTCTCCTAATGATGTGATGTCGTTATCAAATGAAATTTCATGTCTATGGATAGGAAACCTTAAACATCTTTGATCAACGAGCTAGTCCATCAAAGGCATACTAGGGACATGGTGTTGTCTATGTATCCACACATGTATCTGAGTTTCCGATCAATACAATCTAGCATGGATAATAAACAATTATCATGAACAAGGAAATATGATAATAACTAATTCTTTTTGCCTCTTGGGCATATTTCAATCACATATAAATTGTGGAAATGATATTATAAAGTACCTAATGTTTCAAATTTATTGTGCAACTTGTCTTGTCAGTACATGAATAGTTGATTTATTATTATGTGTACTAACCTATCTCACGAGTTCTTTTTGAGTTTTATGTGGATGAAGTTTTTAAGAATAGGTGAAACCATGATATGAGAGGATTAAACGAGATACAAAAGCTCAAGCTTGGGGATGCCCAAGGCACCCAAGTAAATATTTCAAGAAGTCTCAAGTATCTAAGCTTGGGGATGCTACGCATCCCATCTCTTTTCATCAGCAATTATCGGTTAGCCTATGTTGAGCCTAAATTTTAATTCGTTCACATGATGAATCTATTCTCGGAGTGCTATTTTTATTTTGCTTGTTGTTGAATAAAATACTCAGATATGAAAATCTTTATTGAGATAGAGAGAGAGAGAGAGAAAGTCCTCACGTAGCTACTTAATTGTTTGACCACTCATTGATCTTCACTTATATATTTTGGAGTAGTTTTGTCATTCACTATAGTGCTTCACTTATATCCTTTGAGTAAATGGTTGAATGAATTCAATATCATAAGTCTGAAATTATATATGTTTTATATTCTTATCCCATGGGGAGTAATGACTACACATATAATAATTATAGGTGGTAAAATTTATTGGAAGTTAGCAACCGCCGCATTGGTCACTTGAACAATTCATGAAAGAATATTGAAGGAAGAGATATTTCACATATAAATATACTATCTTGGACATCTTCTATGATTGTGAGCCCCATTAATTATTTTCAAACTTGAGCAAATTAGTTGAAGTTGGACAAGGAAGACAACGTAATGAGTTATGCTTGGGTATATTTGAATAGAAGTTATATTGTTATGGATACTCCAACATGTGGTGCTTGATTCCACCTCATATTAGCCAAAACTTCCGCACCAAGTAGAAATACTATTTGTGCATCCAAACACCCTTAAACCCAAAGTTGTTCCATATGAGTCCACCAAACGTACCTATATGTGGTATTTACCTGCCGTTTCAAGTAAATTTGCATGTGCCAAACACTAAACCTTAAAATAATATTCTGTTTTGTATGCCCAAATCGCTCATATAGTAACTAGGGGTTGTCAGTATCTTCCATGCTAGGTGGGTTATTCTCACGATATGTATTGATTCACTATCATTCACGAGAAAGTGGTTGGTGAGAGAGTCCTGGATTAGGGGGTCCTCGGATAGCCGACCTATTGTTTATGGGCCACAAGGCGAGCATCGGACGATCAAAGACCACCTACGCCAAATGGAAGCTTCGGGGATCCATGACATACTCTCCAAGTTATTAGCTGTAGTTAGGCATGTTTATCTCTTCGGCATGTAACCGACCATGTGTAAACCCAGGGCACCCTCGGCATCTATATAAGCCGGAGGGTTTAGGGGTATACACAGGACAACTCATCTAGGGTTAGCTATTCGATCTCGAGGTAGATCAACTCTGTAACCCCCATATCATCAATACAACCAAGAAGGACACAGGGTATTACCTCCATAGCAGGGCCCGAACCTGGGTAAATCTGTGTCCCCTTCGTCTCCTATTACCATTGATTCTAGTCTCATAGTTCGGGACCCCCTACCCGAGATCCGCCGGTTTTGACACCGACATTGGTGCTTTCATTGAGAGTGCCTCTATGAGCGCCAAAGGAATCGATGGATCACCTCATGGCAGCCAGCGAGATATGCATCCAGGGGACTCTCGTCCCTGATCAGAGTCTCATCGACAACGTCTTGTCGCATGCCAGCCCGATCAGTCGTCGTGGACAAACCGGAAGCTTTCCCCCCAATCAGATCATCATGTCCAGAACCTTAGAGTTCATGGCTAATTTACGGGGAATACTTGTTCTAATGGAAACTTCTACCCTCGAAGAGAAACCTGTAATACCAGATGCCTTAACGCCGAAGACATCAGGTCTTGTGGTTGGACGGAACATAGATTCGCTTCGGCGTGGCTCTGGGACCGTCCCGCCGCTTGAGGAATCCACTTGTCTTAGCGACACGCATCCTACCATTGCCTCGTTCTTAAACGAGTTGTTCGATCAGATCGAAGCTATGCGTATACCGGATGACTAGGTTCCGATCTATGATCGGCTCGGGATCAGACCCGATGATAGGGAGATTCATGTCCCCCCAGTCACCCACCTTGTCGCTACTATCGAGTGTCAGGCTGCGGATTATGCCCGACAGTCGGAATTGAAAACTGTCTATATCCTAGTCCTCAATCACCAAGACTCCGTCAGTAAGCCAGAGGCTGGGAATCACTCTAAAGCCGGACCGTCACTGGTCCAGGATCCTTCACAGGATTCGGAAACTGTAATTACGAACACTCAATGCGGTATGGAATCGAATTTTTCCCACCCACCGCACAAGATGATCATCCCGGTATCGCACCAAAGCCCGTGTCTTTGGACCTTCGGGATATCAAGCAACTATTGGAAATATGCCCTAGAGGCAATAAATAAAGTGTTTATTATTATATTTCCATGTTCATGATAACCGTTTATTGTCCATGCTATAATTGTGTTGATTGGAAACTAAATACATTGTGGGCATATAGACAAACATTGTGTCCCTAGTGTGCCTCTAGCAGGCTAGCTCGTTGATCAAAGATGGTTAAGGTTTCCTAGCCATGGACATGAGATGTCATTTGATATCGGGATCACATCATTAGAAGAATGATGTGATGGAAAAGACCCAAACTATGAACGTAGCGTATGATCAGGTCAGTTAATTGCTATTGTTTTCTGCATGTCAAGTATATGTTCCTATGACCATGAGATCATGCAACTCACTGACACCGGAGGAGTGCCTTGTGTGTATCAAACGTCGCAACGTAACTGGGTGACTATAAAGGTGCTCACAGGTATCTCCGAGGGTGTCTCTTGAGTTGGCATGGATCAATACTGGGATTTGTTACTCCGTGTGACGGAGAGGTATCTCAGGGCCCACTCGGTAATACAACATCACAACAAGCCTTGCAAGCAATGTGACTAAGTGTTATTCGCGGGATCTTGTATTACGGAACGAGTAAAGAGACTTACTGGTAACGAGATTGAACTAGGTATAGAGATACCGATGATTGTCTGAATCCTTGACATAGAGGTTCGACCAATAAAGACCTTCGTAGAACATGTAGGGAGCAACATGGGCATCCAGGTCCCGCTGTTGGTTATTGACCGTAGAGGTGTCTCGGTCATATCTATATAGTTCACAAACCCGTAGGGTGTGCACACTTAAGGTTCGGTGACGTTTTGGTATAGATGAGTTATGTGTGTTGGTGAGCGAAGCTTGTTCAGAGTCCTGGATGAGATCCCGAACATGACGAGGAGCTCTGGAATGGTCCGGAGGTGAAGATTCATATATAGGAAGTTCAGTGTTGGTTACCAGGAAAAGTTCGGGCGTCGCCGGTAACGTACCGGGGGTGCCGGGAGGGTCCCGGGGGTCCACCGGAAGGGGCCACCAGCCCCAAAGGCCTACATGGGCTGTGAGAGAGGGCACACCAACCCTTGGTGGGCTGGCCTCCCCTCCCACAAAGGCCCATGTGGCAAGGTGGTTGGTGGAAGGGCCAACCCTAGGGTTGGCGCCACCTTGCTTGGGTGACAAGCCACCCTAGGGCGCCTCCACCCTTAGCCGCCGCCCCAATGGGGAAACCCTAGGGGTTTGGGCGCACCACCCCTCTCCCTATATATATGTGAGAGGGAGGAGGGAAGCCGCACCCTAAGCCACGACGCAGCCCTTCCTCCCTCTCTGATAGCCTCTCCTCTAATAGATTGATTCGGCGCCGCTTAGCGAAGCTCTGCCGGATCAGCTCCACCACCACCACTGCCACGCCGTCGTGCTGCCGGCAAACCCATCTACCTATCTGCTCCCTCTTGCTGGATCAAGAAGACGGAGATCATCATCGAGTTGCACGTGTGCTGAATGCAAAGGTGTCGTCCCTTCGGCACTTGATCGGGAGTTCGTGGGACAGCTTGCGGTTTGGATCGCGGAGACATACCACTACATCAAACGCGTTCTTTAATGCTTCCATTTAGCGATCTACAAGGGTATGTAGAGCCAATCTCTCCTCTCATAGATGCTCATCTCCTAGATTGATCTTGGTGAAGCGTAGGAATTTTCTTGTTTCCCATGCAACATTCCCCAATAGTGGTATCAGAGCTAGGTCTATGCATAGATCAGATCTTAAGTAGAACACAAAGAGTTTGTGGGCATTGATATTCAAGTTGCTTCCTTCCTTAGTCTTTTCTTGGTTCAGCAGTATTGTGGGATGAAGCGGCTCGGACCGACTTTACTCGTGTGCTTACGAGAGACCGTGTTCCATCGACTGACATGTGACTTCATCGCATAAAGATGGCTGGCGGGTGTCTGTCTCTCCCACTTTAGTTGGATACGATTTGATTAAGGCGGCCCTTGTAGAAGGTTGAAAAGCAATCTTCATATCACCGCTGTGGTTTTGCGTACGTAAGAATCGTTCTTGCTAGATACCCATAGCAGCCACGTAAAACATGCAGCAACAATTAGAGGATGTCTAACTTGTTTTTGCAGGGTATGTTGTGATGCAATATGGCCAATTACATGATGTGATATATGTGATGTATAAGATGATCATGTTTTTGTATAGAATATCACGACTTGCGTGTCGATGAGTGAGGCAACCGGCATGAGCCATAGGGTTGTCTTTGATTATTGTATGACCTGCGTGTCAATCTTTAAGCGCTATGTAATGCTTTACTTTATCGCTAAGCGGTAGCAATAGTAGTATGAGCATGGTGGGCACGACAACCCCGATGAAGACACAATGATGGTGGTCATGATGATGGAGATCATGGTGTTATGCCGGTGACGATGGATATCATGCCGGTACGTTGGAGATGGGGATCAAAAGCACAAGTTAATGGCCAAATCATGTCACTTATGATTTGCATGTGATGTTAATCTTTTTATGCACCTTGTTTTTCTTAGGACGAGGTTAGCATTATAATGTGATCCCTCACTTAAATTTCCAGATGAATTGTGTTCTCCCCAAGTGTGCACCGTTGCAAAAGTTCGTCGTGTCGAGACACCATGTGATGATCGGGTGTGATAGACTCTACGTTCGCATACAACGGGTGCAAGCCAGTGTTGCACATGCAGAACACTCGGGTTAAACTTGACGAGCCTAGCATGTACAGACATGGGCTCGGAACACAAGAGACCGAAAGGTCTAGCATGAGTCATATAGTAGATATGATCAACATGATGATGTTCACCATTGAAACCACCTTAACTCACATAATGATCGGACTTGAGTTGGTGAATATGGATCATGTATCACTCAAATGACATGAGGGATGTCAATTTGAGTGGGAGCTTTAGTGATTTGATTAACTAAACTCATTATCTTAAACAATAGTCTTAGTAACCTTTGCTTATTTATGTTGTAGATCAATGGCTCGCGTAGTAGCACCCTTGAATATTAATGCGTTCCAAGAGAAATCTAGGTTGAAAGATGATGGAAGTAACTTTGTTGACTGGGCCCGTAATATGAGGATTATCCTCACGGCTTCCGAGAAGGCTTATGTCCTTGATGCACCGCTTGGTGACCCACCCGCTCCCGTGTCATCCGAAGATGTTAAGAACGCTTGGGAGGAACGTTCTAGAGATTACTCAATAGTTCAATGTGCAATGTTGTATGGCTTAGAACTGGGACTTCAAAGACATTTTGAACGTCATGGAGCATTTGATATGTTCCAAGAGTTGGAGTTTATCTTTAAGAAGAATGCCCAGATCGAGAGGTATGAGACCTCCGATAAGTTCTATGCTTGCAAGATGGAGGAGAACGGGTCTATCAGTGAACATATACTTAGAATGTCTGGGTATTCGACCTGTCTGTTGGAGTTAGGGATGCCCCTTCCGCTGGAGGCGATCACTGACAGAGTTCTTCAATCATTGCCACCTAGCTACAAGAGCTCCGTGTTGAACTATAACATGCACGGGATGAACAAGTCAGTCGCCGAGCTCTTTGCGATGCTAAAAGTCGTTGAGTCTGAAATCCAGAGAGAACATCAAGTGTTGATGGTCAATAAAACCACTAGTTTCAAGAAACATGGCAAGGGCAAGAAGGGTAACTACAAGAAGGGTCGCAAAGCATTTGCTCCTCCCATGAAGAAACCCAAGGCTGAACCCAAGCTAGAAACTGAGTGCTTTCATTGCAAGGAAACTGGTCATTAGAAGTGCAACTGCCCCAAGTATCTGGCCGGCAAGAAGGCGGCCAACACCAAAGAAGGTATATATGATATACATGTTATTGATGTGTACCTTACTAGCTCTCGTTGTAATGCCTGGGTATTTGATACTGGTTAGGTTTCTCACATTTGTAACTTAAAGCAAGACCTACGGAATAGACAGAGGCTGGCTAAGGATGAAGTGACGATGCGTGTGGGAAATGGTTCCAAGGTTGATGTGATCGCCGTCGGCACGCTCGCTCTACGACTACCATCGGGATTTGTGATGAACCTGAATAATTGTTATTTAGTGCCTGTGTTAAGCATGCACATTATATCTAGATCTTGTTTATTGCGAGACGGTTACTCATTTAAATCAGAGAATAATGGTTGTTCTATTTATATGAGTAATATCTTTTATGGTCTTGCACCCAATGTGAGGGGTTTATTCTTATTGAATCTCGATAGTGATGATACAGATGTTCATAGAATTGATGCCAAAAGATGTAGAGTTGATAATGATAGTACCACTTTCTTATGGCACTGCCGTTTGGGTCATATTGGTGTAAAACGCATGAGGAAGCTCCATGCTGATGGACTTTTGGAGTCACTTGATTTTGAATCACTTGGCACATGTGAATCATGCCTCATGGGCAAGATGACTAAAACGTCGTTCTCTGGAACAATGGAACGGGCGAGTGATTTGTTGGAAATCATATATACTGACATGTGTGGTCCGATGAATATTGAGGCGCGCGGTGGATATCGTTCTTTTCTCACCTTCACTAATGACTTAAGTAGATATCGATATATTAACTTAATGAAACAAAAGTCTAACACATTTGAAATGTTCAAGCAATTTTAGAGTGAACTTGAGAATCATCGTAACAAGAAGATTAAATTCCTACGATCTGATCAAGGAGGAGAATATCTGAGTTATGAGTTTGGCAGTCACTTAAGACAGTGTGGAATTGTTTCACAATTGCCACCACCTTGAACACCACAGCGTAATGGTGTGTCCATACGTCGTAATCGAACCTTATTAGATATGATGCATTCTATGATGTCTCTTGTCGATTTGCCACTATCGTTTTGGGGTTATGCATTAGAGACAACTGCATTCACTTTAAATAGGGCACCATTGAAATCCTTTGAGACGACACCATATGAATTGTGGTTTGGCAAGATGCCAAAGTTGTCGTTTATTAAAGTTTGGGGATCTGATGGTTATGTCAAAAAGCTTCAGTCTGAAAAGTTGGAACCCAAAGCGGAGAAATGCGTCTTCATAGGATACCCAAAAGGGATCGTTGGGTATACCTTCTATCTCAGATCCGAAGGAAAAGTGTTTGTCTCTAAGAACGAAACATTTCTTGAGAAAGAGTTTCTCTCAAAAGAATTGAGTGGGAGGAAAGTAGAACTTGATGAGGTTATTGGACCTTCACTTCAACCAAAGAGTAGCGCAATGCAGAAAGATGTTTCTATGGAGCCAACGAAGGTTGAAGAGGAAGTTAATCATGATGATCATGAAACTTTGGATCAAGTTACTATTGAACCCCGTAGGTCGACAAGGACGCGTACTGCTCCTGAGTGGTACGGCAACCCTGTCTCAGAGGTCATGTTGGTAGACAACAATGAAGCTACGAGCTATGGAGGAGCGATGATGGGCCCGGATTCTGAGAAATGGTTAGAGGCCATGAAATCCGAGATGGGATCCATGTATGAAAACAAAGTATGGACTTTGGAAGTATTACCTGAAGGGTGAAAGGCCATTCAGAATAAATGGATCTTTAAGAAGAAGACGGACGCAGACGGTAATGTCACCGTTTATAAAGCTTGACTTGTGGCAAAGGGTTTTTCACAAGTTCAAGGAGTTGACTATGATGAGACCTTCTCACCTGTAGCGATGCTTAAGTCTGTCAGAATCATGTTAGCAATAGCTGCATATTTTGACTATGAAATTTGGTAGATGGATGTCAAAACACCGTTCCTTAACGGTTTCCTTGAGGAAGAGTTGTATATGATGCAACTGGAAGGTTTTGTCAATCCAAAGAATGCTGACAATTTTCAAACTCCAGCGATCCATTTATGGACTGGTGCAAGCATCTCAGAGTTGGAATAAGTGCTTTGATGAGGTGATCAAAGCGTTTGGGTTTATAGAAGTTTACGGAGAAGCTTGTATTTACAACAAAGTGAGTGGGAGTTCTATAGCATTTCTAATATTATATCTGTATGACATATTGCTGATTGAAAACAATATAGAAATGCTAGAAAGCATGAAGGAATATTTGAACAAGAGTTTTTCAATGAAGGACCTAGGAGAAGCTGCTTTCATATTAGGCATTAAGATCTATAGAGATAGATCGAGACGCTTGATAGCACTTTCACAAAGCACATACCTTGATAAAGTTTTGAAGAAGTTCAATACGGATCAGTCTAAGAAAGGGTTCTTACCTATGTTACAAGGTGTGAAGTTGAGTAAGACTCAATGCCCAGTGACTGTAGAAGATAGGGAAAAGATGAGTGTCGTCCCCTATGCTTCAGCCATAGGCTCAATCATGTATGCGATGTTGTGCACAAGACCCGATGTCATCCTTTCCATAAGCATGGCCGGAAGGTTTCAAAGTGATCCTGGAATGGAGCCCTAGATGGTGGTCAAGAATATCCTTAAGTACCTGAAAAGGACTAAGGAAATGTTTCTCGTTTATGGAGGTGATCAAGAGCTCGTCGTAAAGGGTTACGTCGATGCAAGCTTTGACACTGCTCCGAATGACTCCAAGTCGCAGACCGGATACGAATTTATTCTCAATGGGGGAGTGACAAGCTGGTGTAGTTCCAAGCAAAGCGTGGTAGCCGATTCTACATGCGAAGCGGAGTACATCGTAACCTAGGAGGCAGGGAAGGAAGGTGTCTGGATGAAGCAGTTCATGACAGATTTTGGAGTAGTGCCCAGTGCACTGAATCCAATGGCTCTGTTTTGTGACAACACTGGTGCCATTGCTCTGACCAAGAAACCAAGATTTCACAAGAGGACCAGACACATAAAGCGACGCTTCAATTCCATCCGCGATTACGTCGAGGAGAAGGACATAAATATTTGCACAGTGCAGACGGATCTGAATGTTACAGACCCGTTGACTAAACCTCTTCCAAGGGCTAAACATGATCAACACCAGAACTGCATGGGTGTTCGATTCATTACAATGTAAATCACATAGTGATGTGAACTAGATTATTGACTCTAGTGCAACTGGGAGACTATTGGAAATATTCCCTAGAGGCAATAAATAAAGTGTTTATTATGATATTTCCTTGTTCATGATAATCGTTTATTGTCCATGCTCTAATTGTGTTGATTGGAAACTAAATACATGTGTGGGCATATAGACAAACATTGTGTCCCTAGTGTGCCTCTAGCAGGCTAGCTCGTTGATCAAAGATGGTTAAGTTTCCTGGAGATGGACATGAGATGTCATTTGATATCGGGATCACATCATTAGAAGAATGATGTGATGGACAAGACCCAAACTATAAACGTAGCATATGATCGTGTCAGTTTATTGCTACTGTTTTCTCCATGTCAAGTATTTGTTCCTATGATCATGAGATCATGCAACTCACTGACACCGGAGGAGTGCCTTGTGTATATCAAACGTCACAACGTAACTGGGTGACTATAAAGGTGCTCTATAGGTATCTCCGAGGGTGTCTGTTGAGTTGGCATGGATCAATACTTGGATTTGTTATTCCATGTGACGGAAAGGTATCTCAGGGCCCACTCGGTAATACAACATCACAACAAGCCTTGCAAGCAATGTGACTAAGTGTTAGTCACGGGATCTTGTATTACGGAACGAGTAAAGAGACTTGCTGGTAACGATATTAAACTAGGTATAGAGATACCGACGATCGAATCGCGGGCAAGTAACATAAGGAAGAACAAAGGGAACGACATACGGGATTGTCTGAATCCTTGACATAAAGGTTCGACTGATAAAGATATTCATATAACATATAGGGAGAAACATGGGCATCCAGCTCCCACAGTTGGTTATTGACCGTAGAGGTGTCTCGGTCATGTCTACATAGTTCACGAACCCGCAGGGTCTGCATAGTTAAGGTTCGGTGACATTTTGGTATAGATGAGTTATGTGTGTTGGTGACTGAAGGTTGTTCGGCATCCCGGATGAGATCTAGGACATGACGAGGAGCTCTGGAATGGTCCGGAGGTGAAAATTCATATATAGGAAGTTCGCTATTGGTTACCAGGAAAAGTCCGGGCGTCGCCGGTAACGTACCGACGGTGCTGGGAGGGTCCCGGGGGTCCACCGGAAGGGGCCACCAGCCCCAAAGGCCTACATGGGATGTGAGAGAGAGCACACCAGCCCCTGGTGGGCTGGCCACCCCTCCCGCAAAGGCCCATGCGGCAAGGGGGGTGGTGGGAGGGCCAACCCTAGGGTTGGCTCCACCTTGCTTGGGTGGCAAGTCACCCCAGGGCGCCTCCGCCCTTGGCCGCCGCCCCAAGGGGGAAACCCTAGGGGTTTGGGAGAACCACACCTCCCCCTATATATATGTGAAAGGGAGGAGGGCAGCCGCACCCTAAGCCATGGCGCAGCCCTTCCTCCCTCTCCGATAGCCTCTCCTCTAATAGATTGATTCGGCGCCGCTTAGCGAAGCTCAGCCGGATCAGCTCCACCACCACCGCCGCCATGCCTTCATGCTGCTGACGAACCAATCTACCTCTCCACTCCCTCTTGCTGGATCAAGAAGGCAGAGATCTTCATCGAGCTACACGTGTGCTGAATGTAGATGTGCCGTCCTTTCGGCACTTGATCGGGAGTTCGTGGGACGGCTTGCGATTTGGATCGCGGAGACGTACCACTACATCAACCGCATTCTTTAATGCTTCCGCTTAGCGATCTACAAGGGTACATAGATCCAATCTCTCCTCTCATAGATGCTCATCTCCTAGATTGATCTTTGTGAAGCGTAGGAAATTTTTTGTTTCCCATGCAACGTTCCCCAATAGCAACTACAAAGATAATCAGTCCATCGATAATCAGTCCATCACTTTTGGGCCAGACTCCTACTCGATAGAAGCAGAGTAAGAGGTCTTAGTGACCAATATATGATGGAAATTTTCATGTCAATTGGCATGTTGAAGGGATTCTTAATGCCCTGCCCCGCCGACACATAAGCAACTTTTTGGAGTTATCCGATTTGGTGCAAAAGTACTATGCCTTGCAGGGCGTCTGGCAATCCGAACAGTTGTTCTCGGAACCAATTTTCCCCGAACACCCTACAGGAGCTTGGAAAAGTGGATACCTCCAAAGCGGCCAGCCAGGTACGAACCCGTCGAAAAAAGAAATAAGCCCCTTTTAGGGACCGTCACTGTCCTCAACGGACTATTGGACAAGCCTTGCCCTATACATTCCGTGCTGCTAAACACAAACCTGACTCACAGCCTTAGAGCTTGCTGGGTTGTCAGGCAAGTCGCAAAAAGCGGCGAGGCCATCCTTGAAACACTCCCGTCGAGTAGGCGCTCTCCTTCGTCCCCCGAATACAATGCCAAAGACCTGACGGTCTATGATACCTTCCCCTCAAGGAACATGCATAAAAGAGCTCTTCGGGAACTCAGGTCTACCATGTGGTAGCCACTAGCCCATGGGCAGGCATACCGATTACTTTTGGGGACACTGATTAGCCGACCATTCTTCCCGGTCACTCACCGGCCGCACTAGTCTTGAACCCCATCATTGATGGATACAGGCTACATAAAGTGCTAATGGACGGCGATAGTGATCTAAACCTTATATACGAAGCCACCCTGGAAAAAATGCAGTTCGACCGATCCCGCATCCAACATAGCAACACAACCTTTCGGGGAATTATCCCAAGGAAAGAGGCATGTTGTTCCGGATGTATCATCCTGGATGCGGTGTTCAGCACGCCCGAAAAACTACCGATCCGAAGAACTTCTCTTCCACATCGTCCCCTTCCCGAGTGGCTATCACGCCCTATTGGGACGTGACACCTTTACAAAGTTCCAGGCTATACCCCGTTACGGGTACATGAAACTCAAAATGCTAGAACCAAACGGAGTGATCACGATTGCCAGTGATCGGAACATAGCCCTTCGGGTCGAAAATAAAATGGCAGCGCTCACCCTCGAGGCATTAGCGGAGACTTTCACTGCCGAAGAATTCACTACATTATGTTCGACAGTTAATAAGGACGACATGATCCTTAGATAAAGGCCCAAGTCCACATCCTTTAAACCCACAGATGAAATCCTCAAATTTCAGGTACACCCGACGGACCCCAATAAGACAGCGTCCATCGGTACCCATCTTGATCCCCTCGTGGTTGAAGCGCTGCGGAATTTCCTTCGCGAAAATTGGGACATTTTTGCCCGACATTCGTTTGATATGCACGGGATCCCACGACGGCTTGCCAAACACAATCCAAACATTATCCCAGGCTTTAAGCCCGTGAAACAGACTCTGTGCCGCTTCTCTGAGCCCAAATGGCAAGCCATGGGTGAAGAATTAGCTAAAGTGCTCGAGGTTGGATTTATTTGGGATATTAAACACCTCGAGTGGCTGGCAAACGTGGTAGTGGTACCCAAGAAAGATAAGTCCTAGAGGTTGTGTGTCAATTTCAAAGACCCTTTCCCCTTACCACGCATAGACCAGATCATTGATGCCACAACCGGACATGATTCGTTGTGTTTCCTCGACGCTTACTCCGGATACCACCAAACTAAAAAGAAGGAATCTGATCCAGCGGCTACTGCATTCATCACCCCTTATGGGCCAATCTGCTTCAATATGATGCCTTTTGGGCTTAAAAACATTGGAGCCACATACCAGCGCATGATCCAAACCTGTCTCGCAACACAAGTCGGTAAGACTGTTGAGGCATACGTGGATGATGTGGTAATCAAAACCAAACATGTCAGCCAGTTGATTGATGACCTACGGCAGACCTTTGGCAGTCTACGTGAATATGACATACGACTCAACCCGGAAAAATGTGTATTTGGAGTTCCCTCCGGTAAAGTTCTTGGATTCATGAGGAATAGAGGCAAATGCAGCTAAAATCCGTGCTCTATCAGAACTTGCAATTCCCATAAAGCTGAAGCACGTCCAGAGGCTAGATGGGTGCGTAGCGACATTAAACCGCTTTATCTCCCGCCTCGGTGAAAAGTCTTTGCCTCTCTATGAGCTGCTGAAGCAGACCAACAAGTTCGAATGGACGGATGAGGCAGCGACTGCGTTAGAAGAAATCAAAAAACTACTGGCAACCAATCCCATACTCACGGCACCAGGCGCCGGTGAGCCCATGTTATTATACATATCGGCCGCCAACAAAGTTCTCAGCGCGGTGCTCGTTGTTGAACGAGATGAGGATGGACACAAATTCCAGACTCAGAAACCGGGGTATTATGTGTCATATGTGCTAACGCAGTGCAAGTCCAGATACCCACATTACCAAAAAAATAGCCAATACAGTATTTATGGCGTCGAGGAAACTCAGACACTACTTCCAGACATCTGCGGCAACAGTGGCATCTGAGGTCCCCCTGAATGATATAATCAAGAACAGGGACGCCATCGGCCGCATAGACAAATGGGACATTGAGCTCCTTCCCTTTGAAATAACTTACAAGCCATGTTGTGCCATTAAATCTTAGGTATTGGAGGACTTCTTGGCTGAATGGACAAAGGCCAAGCTCCCCAAGGAATACATTGCATACTCCTATTGGAAAATGTACTTTGATGGATCCAAGACCTTGGCCGGACTGGGGGCTGGAGTTATCCTCACATCCCCCATAGGAGACAACATGCGATACGTGTTGCAAATCATGTATGCTGACTCCAACAATGCAGCCGAATACAAAGTTCTCCTTCATGGTCTTCGGATGGCGGTATCAATGGGTATACGACGGCTAGAGGTATGGGGAGACTCAAACTTGGCCATATCCCAAATTAACAGGAATTCGACGCCAAAAACCTGAAGATGGCGGAATATAGAAATGCGGCCTCAAAATATCTGCTCGGTTCGAGGGGTTGGAATTCCACCATGTCGCTCGTGACAACAACCAAGCCGCCGACATACTGGCCCGTATGGGAGCCAAGCGCGATCCCGTCACGAGAAACACCTTCCTGGAGCAGCTCTTTAAGCCCTCCGTAGCATGGCAGGACGACGAAAATGTTGTCGGTCCAAATACGGCGGACGAAGTTGTTCCCCCCATAAACGAACCAGACGATGGCATTATGGGCAGCACCGTAATGAATGAAATGCCCTCGGCTCATGAGGTAATGGCAGTAATAGCGTCATGGATATAGCCCTTCCTCGCTTACCTTCTTCACAAGGAACTCCCCGACGATCAAACCAAGGCACGCCACATAATTTGGCGATCCAAGGCCTACAAAGTACTTGAGGGTGAGTTATACTAGAAAAGCACAACCGGAATATTACAGTGGTGTATATCCGAGGAAGAAGGACGGGAGCTCCTCGCCAAAATCCACACAGGCATGGGCAGCCATCACACCGCGGCAAGAGCCCTTGTCAGCAAGGCCTTTCGAGCTGGTTTCTTTTGGCCCATAGCTCGGACGGACGCCCGGTCACTTGTTTAGCATTGCGTAGGGTGTCAACTCTTCGCAAATCAAAGTCACATGCCCCCAATAGCTCTTTGGACAATCCCGATCACTTGGCCTTTCGCGGTCTGGGGGCTGGACATGGTTGGACCACTTAAAGGGGGGACCAAGAAAAATAAATACCTATTGGTCATGGTTGACAAGTTCACCAAATGGATAGAATCAAAGCCCGTCAAGTCGACTAAATCCGTACTAGTGATCAACTTTATATCCAGCATGGTACACTGTTATGGTGTCCCGCATAGTATAATAACAGATAACAGATCCAACTTCATGACCCAAGAGGTCAAGGACTAGTGCGCAAAAATGGGCATAAAGCTCGATTACACGTCAGTATATCATCCACTAACCAATGGAAAGATCGAATGAGCAAACGGTCTCATTATGTGCAGCATTAAGCCACGTTTGGTCCGGTCTCTTCATGAGTCCGACTATGATTGGGTGGAGGAACTCGACTCTGTTCTATGGGGCCTGTGCACTACCCCGAACAAATCAACAGGTTACACACCGTTATTTATGGTCTATGGGGCAGAGGTAGTCCTTCCTTGCGACATTATTCACGACGCACCAAGAGTGCGTACGTACGAGGAAAAGGAGGCCGAGTTGGATCGGTGGGACGAATTAGATGCCTTGGAGGGAGAGCGCGACATAGCTCTGGTTTGCTCAACTTTTTACCAATAGCAAGATCGACGTTACCAAAGTAGGGAGGTCAGGGCCAAAGCATACAATGTAGGTGAACTCGTCCTACCACTCCCAGAGAAGCAGAAGCATAAACTCAACCCCAAATGGGAGGGTCCTTTCATCATCGACAAAGTACTCGTGGGAGGTGCCTATCATCTTCGGAGTCCATCCGATAACCGATTTGAACCGAACCCATGGAACTCAACTCGTCTTCTGCGCTTCTACGAATAAACCAGTGTCGTCTAACTCCCCTATATTTTTTCCTTTTTCCTCTTGTTATTTTTTCCTTTTTTTCTTCCCCTCCCATTTTGTTGTTTGACAGGGCCAATTTCTTTTCTTTCCCTATATTTGGTTGAACCATCTTGTACTAAAGATTATTAGCATACACCATAAAGTGTTAAATCCGAACACAACACGTGGGGGCTTCTGCTAGTAGCCTACTTTTTCATATTACAAGTATTTGCTCACACCTATCGTGCGCACATGTTTCTTTTGTCATGTTCTACTCATCATATGCATCAATTCGAACTAAGACTTTGCCAAGCTGGGTTGCCTCGCTCCTGTGATTACCCTCTACATTCCCGATTGTTCGGCTAGAGAGTAAAGGGAGCACCTCTGCGATTGTTACGATCGGGTTATCCGGACACGTACCTGAGACGGGTGAAATCGAAAGCTAGTTATCTTACATAGACAATTGGTCGGCTGTGATGGAAACACCTTATACGGCTCCGGTCGTTATCACCGTTGTGTGGGTCTTTTCTTCCCAAAGAACAATTAGCCACATACTAAAAGTATGTGGACTTCTATCTACGATCTTCGTAGAGCCCCGATGAGAGATACCGATAAAGGTACTATTTTCCTTGAAAGATGTTTCTTACGCTAAGCAGTAATATAACATATCTTTCTATGTGCTTTCTGTCTATTCGCACCGCATTGTCGGATTGCGTGGTTCCCCGAATACAGTTCGCTCTTTTGGAGGGACAAATAAGGAGGAACACTCCCGAGATCTTCGCATGGGGGGGAGAAGCCGACGACCGGTTAAGACAAAGTTTACAACACAAATTGTTTATACACAAGTACATATAAATTACATGTGCGGCTGCTGATCGAGATTATCGATTATGGTGTCAAGGGGACAGTCCTCTTGTGAGAGACGGGCGGCAGGCATCACCTGGTCATACACCAGGCGGAGTGGCACTTCTTTTCCATCCGATCCCATGGGACCAACCCGCGCCATATGCTCAGGATTAAGTCCGGTGAAACGGGTCTTGATCATTGCCCATGCATCCCGTGCTCCCTCATGGCAAGCCAAAGTCTTCCACAACTCGAACCTATTCCAAGCCCCCTTGAATTGATCCACAAGTTTGGCTAGCCCTTCAGGTGGTTGTTTGACAGGCCATAGTTCCTTCACCATTCCTTTCATTGCTTTCCGCACACGCCCATGGAGAGAGGTCATCCCTTTCAGCGGGTCCCCCTGGTATGATCCGATCTCCTCTTCAGGACGCGCGAATAGGAGGCTTGTACATGAGGCAACAGCGTGCTTACTATTATTTCCTACATCAGAAATATTTGCTAGTAACAGAATCACACTTACCGAACATGCCCCTTTAAAGCTTTCGGTTTTCCTCTTGATCTTGGGCCAATTGAACATACCACTAAGAGTCTCGGGCTTCCTCCAACTGCCTTTCCATGTGCCCTATTGATTCGGCTACTACAGGGAATCTGCATGTCAGGCATGATGATACATTAAGATTAGCAGTAAAGGTACACTCATCATGGGCCTCCTGCGTGAAGCTCTTTACTTGTGCCAGTTCGGCCTTCACGGATTGCACTTCCTTGCAGCTCTCCTCGAGCTCCTTGGCCAATTGCTCAGCCTGTTGCTTTGAATCCTACTTCAGCACTCAAATAGTGCGGTGATCCTTAATTCATTTGTCTCAAACCAAATTAAGGCTCAGGGGCTAATGGGCTTACATGAGTGTTCGGATCCTATAAAAACCGATCACTTGCGTCTATGCTGGTTGATATCAACTTCATAGCTTCGCCGAACCCATCTCAGGCAGCACCAAGGTGCGCATCCGTTGAGCGTAAGGCGCCGAACTCCTCTTCGGAGAATATTGGGTGCCGCATGGTGAAAGCACATTTGCTCCCATGGTGGTTTTGGTAATTAATAACAACATATAAGTCATTGAACTAATATCTTCATCAAGTATATTTTCGGAAAAGTTCAATGATGGGAATGGAAAAAGGATTGTGGAATTACCCCAAGATGCAAGGAAATAGGTTGGCCAAGCTTCAAGCAAGAGGACTCTACATTTTGCATTTGTGAGAAATCACTTTGAGTCTATAGGAAAGCCAATACTATTAAAAGGGGGGTAAAGTTTTGATGGTGAACAATATGCTCAAACGTGCACAAGTGAAAGTCACCAAATCATCCACATACTCTCCCACCAAAGTCTGTCCTAAGCCCAACATGCCAAATCGGTGCAACCAACTTTCCCATCCTGATGCCACCGAGTTCCAAACCCTAGACAGACTCAGCCAAACCCTAACACTTCAGTGTAGTCGACACTGCACTCGGTGCCTCCGAGTTGGGTTGCCAACTTTATGCTACGCAAATTCACGTTTTTGGTCCGACCAAGAATGGTGAATCGGCGTCACCGAGACTGGTAAATCTAACCATTGGTCACCTTGTCGGTGCAACCCAGAGTTGTATATCGGTCCCTCCAAGATTCAAAAGTTGCCACTTTTTTAAGAACAGTTGGATGCCGACAAAATCATCAAAGAGTGGTATTCTTTATTTCGATTCAACAAAGTGCCAATAGCTTCTTGATGTTGGCTAAGTGATTCAATCTTCTCCTTGGAATAAAAAGAATTGATATTGGCGCGATCTTTAATACTATGCCCAATTCCGAAGTTAGTTCGATACATGTAACTGACAATGAGAAAAATAAATGCAATAGCTAAATGATGGTGAGCCATATCAGTCAGGCACAAACTTTGTGTTTGTGGAGGGAATCCCCCAAGAAGAGTTAGGATTTTAGTTCCCGCTCCTTGAGCGGTACCAAATAAATGATTACTCGAATCAGGGTTTTGGGCATAAAGATTCCACTGACCCGTCAAAAGGGGTCCCAACCCCTGGGGATAGGGTACACTTTGGTACCACCGAGATTTACACATCGGTGTCACCAAGTCTGACTTACTGTGTGTAATGGTTGGATTTTTGGGGACACCAAGTAGGGATTTCGGAGAAGAAGGACAAGCACACCAAGATCTACTCAAGAAGAAAGCATCAAGCTCATGTTAGTGAACGGTTTTCCGGCTCTGACTCTGACAACCACTCCGAGAGAAGCTATCACTCGAAATCCGACTATAGTCAAGATGATGGTGTTGCCGGAATTGCACTAGTGACAACCAACTCCTATGATCTATTTGATTCACCAAATGAAGGAGGTGGAAGTTGCTTCATGGCTAAAGGCCCCAAGGTGTCACACCCCGAATATCTTGATTTCGATAGTGATGAAGATGATTTTTTTACGATGATGACTTGCTATGTGATAAAACTAGTGATGTTAATCATAATGAACTTGATATTTCTCATACTAATCAAGATAAGTCAATTGACAATGATAAGATGAAAATAGAAGAACTAACTAAAGAACTCAACACTCTTAAGTTAGCTCATGAATCTACTCTTCAAAATCATAGAGAGCTTGTAAGAACTCATGAGAAGCTATGCTTCGAGAAGCTCAATTTGGACCCAGAACATGAATTTCTTCAAGCTATCAATGATGATCTCCAAAATAAGACTTCATCTTATATTACCAAACGACTACTCTTGTCTACATTCATGCCACAAGTCAAATCTAAGCAAAGTTGTAACAAAGGAATGAAAGGTTGTTCATCTAGTAGCAACAATAAAAATGCTAAACCCAATGATGTTGCTCCTAGCAGTTCTATTGATTCCACTAATGATGATTCTCTTATCCAAGTTACAATTGAGAAAGAAAATGCTTTATTGAAAGGAATTATAGAGAAAGTTATCTACAAGAGTCTAGAAGGGTACAGACAATTTGATGAGATGGTACGCAAGCACAGAGGATACCGGAGGAATCGCGGTGTTGGCTACTTCAACGCTAATGGAGTTGAATGGGAAGAAGGTCAATATCCCAATCCCAAGTTTGCTCATGAAAAGGAGAAGTATGCGAATACTCTTACCAAGGGGACAAACACTCAAGATGACCTTCCACCACAAGACACCAAGCTCAAGGGCAAGAAAATCTCCAAGAGGACTTTGACTCTTATGAAGATGAACCCCGAGCTTTGGTGAAATGGGTTCCCAAGGCTACTACAAGCTCAACTTCTACAAGTTCTACTTCAACACCAAGGATCCCCATCAACTTGATGTGTATTACCAAGAAGAAGAACTAGAAAGTTCTTGAGGGGTGACCCCGCCAATGAAATTCACTCACATTCATTATTGGCAAGATCTATTTGCAATCGACATCAACCTTATGCAATAGATCAAGGAGTCACACATTCCCTCAAAGGTAAGCAAGGGACAAGGTAATCAACAAATCAATGGACATCATCATATATTCTTTGCACTCCACGTCCATAGATATCCTTCTATTTGTCTCTTCTGTGTTGGGACTAACCCATGTAGGTGAGAAGATTAATGAAACAACAAGGATGCTCCTAACTCTTGGTGATCTTCATCAACTTTGAGCATCCACCACTACCTCACCAACATGAAGTCTTCATCAACCAAACCCAAGGTTAGTTTATCCCTCCTATGAGGGGATGTCACATCAAGGGAGGGATTTACTCTAAGACTTGAGTCCAAGCATCTCATAGTATGTGACAAACATTAAATGGTTTATGTAAAAATAGGACCACTTCTTTAGCTATCAATGCTTTCTCACCTCATACTCTATTCATGTTGCATCACAAAAATTGAACAAGTGCTTTTCGATCCCTCTGTGTGTGGAGCACTCGGAGTTTCGTATCGACAAGGACTGATGATTAAAACCTCCCAAGTGCATCTCGGTGGAACCAACATCAAAATCTCGGTCTCACAGAATGCATAGGGTTGATGTAGTTTTTCAATCTTGGTACCACCGATTCCACTTTCTCGGTAACACCGAGTGTCCCTATCAGCTGACAGTTGAGGCACTCGGTGACACCAAAAAATTAGAATTAGTGTCACCGACAGTGCTGGGTATATAAAGCCGGACCCCGACGCTTTGAAATTCAATCTTCATACGTCGCTCTCCAAAAGCCTAAGTTGTCACTCCGAAGACCCCTGGTCATTGCCCTTGCCTCCCTGCGCTTCTCCGCCGCAGACGAAATCCACTCCCTCATCGCTACCGTAGAGGATCCGCACCAAGCTAGGGTATGGGTTCAATCTCTAGTGTGCTCCCCGTCCGATTCTTGTGCATTAGATTCTTGTTTATCATCATTGCATCCCTTGCACATGTTCCCATCCTCTCAAAACACCATAATCTCGCGTTAGATGGATTTTCTAGGGTTTTGTCGTCCGCCCGATACATCTTGGTGGAACTGAAACGGAAATATCGGTCTTCGATATGCTTTTCTGTGAGGTTGAGAACTGACTCGGTGGAACCAAGTTGCTCTTTTTGGTTTGACCAAAAAGGCTGTCAAGTTTTGGTTAAGAGAGTCAGTCAGTCTTGGCCCCACCAATTTTTTTGTTTTGGCTGCACCAATATCTATTTGATAGATTGCAAAAGTCTTGAAAATTCATTGCTCTAATTTCAAAAACCAGCCTCATTTTGTGATGACTCATCTTCTTTTGCTCTCCTATACTCTATTCGAAGGGTTAGTATGTCAGGCTCAGAGGACAGTCATAATTTGCCAGAGCAGGGAGTTGATATGAGTTCTGGAACAAGCCGAGAAAAGCCAGTTCTTTCCCAGATCCAGGAACGAGCAAATGGATCTTCTGATCTCAGCCATCCAAGGCATGCAGAAGGATATCAAAGGGATTCTAGAGAACCAGAACAACCTTGTGAGGATCTTCGAGTCGAGGATCAAAGTGCTTGGGGACAAGGTGGACAAAGTTACAAAGACTATGATAGAGCTCCAGAAGGAAGTTGATTCCGTGCACATTCCCTGGGTCTCTTCTACCTGTTCTTCTGGTGATGAGGAGGAGGAGGAGGAGGAAGAATCACCTCTCGGGCCAGGCACCCAGTTCACCACTCAAATGAGATCAGCCACAGTGCCTGCACCAGAATCGAGGCCTTCTTCATCAGCTCCAGCTACTGTCAGCACAGCTCCTGCTCCATCAGCTCCAGTTCCACTAGTGTCTACTCTAGCTCCTTCGACGACATATGCAGAGATCTTCGCCGACGCCGTGCTCTCGACTCCTTCATCGATAACTGGAGGAGATCAGCCCAAGAACACTTAGATAGATACCTTTGAACTTTTTGGTAACTTGTTGCCAAAGGGAGAGAAGTGTATATAGATCATTAGGCTTCTAGAGAGAGAGCGTTTGGTGTGTGCTATTTTTTTTAAAACAACTACTTTTGGTTGTTGTGATGCTCTTTTGTCTTGCTTGTGATACACACTCAATGATGTTTGATCATACGCTTTAATGTGTGATGCTACTATTTCCTATCATCTTAAATGCTTATGTGATGATCATTCATCTTTGGTTGATTGTGTTGTGCTATAATATTCATTTCAATTACTCTCGCACACCACCAACTGGTATGTGACATGTGAGAAGTGACCCATGTACCTAATCGATTGTGCATTTGCATTCAAATGCAAATCTAAAATAATGCACAAATTTAGGGGGAGCTCTTACTTACCACATGGTTCTCAAAGCGACGAATATATTATATGATTATATCTTTGTCGAAGCTTTGATCTATATGTTGTCATCAATTATCAAAAAGGGGGAGATTGGAAGCACATTTGCTCCCTTGGTGGTTTTGGTAATTAATAACAACATATAAGTCATTGAACTAATATCTTCATGAAGTATATTTCAGGAAAAGTTCAATGGTGGGAACGGCAAAAGGATTGTGGAATTACCCCAAGATGCAAGGAAATAGGTTGGCCAAGCTTCAAGCAAGAGGACTCTACAATTTTCATTTGTGAGAAATCACTTTGAGTCTATAGGAAAGGCAATACTATTAAAAGGGGGTAAAGTTTTGGTGGTGAACAATATTCTCAAATGTGCACAAGTGAAAGTCACCAAAACATCCACATACTCTCCCACCAAAGTCTGTCCTAAACCAAACATGCCAAATCGGTGCAACCAACTTTCCCATCCCGGTGCCACCGAGTTCCAAACCCTAGACAGACTCAGCCAAACTCTAACATTTCGGTGCAGCCGACACTTCACTCGGTGCCACCGAGTTGGGTTGCCAACTTTCTGTTACGCAAATTCACATTTTCGGTCCGACCGAGAATGGTGAATCGGCGTCACCGAGACAAGTCAATCTGACCGTTGGTCACCTTGTAGGTGCAACCGAGAGTTGTATATCGGTCCCTTCGAGATTCAAAAGTTGCCACTTTTTGTCACTTCGGTACCACCGAGATTTACACATCGGTGTCACCGAGTCTGACTTATTGTGTGTACCGGTTGGATTTTTGGGGATGCCTATATATACCCCTTCACCACCACCCACTCGAAAGAGAAGCACTCAGAACTATTCCACACCTATCCTACTCAGTTTTCTGAGAGAGAACCACCTACCCTTGTGTTGAGGTCAAGATCTTCCACTCCAACCATATGGATCTTTATTTCTAGCGTCCCCAAGTTGCTTTCCACCAATCCCATCACTTCTGCCAAGACAAATCTGTGTGAGAGAGACTGTGTGTTGAGGAGTCTATCATCTTGAAGCACGAGAGCAAGGAGTTCATCGTCACTACCGAGCCTATTACCTTTTGGAGGGTGGTGCCTCCTAGATTGGTTAGGTGTCGCTTGGGAGCCTCCTACTTCGTCTTGTGGAGTGAACCAAGAAGTTTTTAAGGGCAAGGAGATCACCTACTTCGTGAAGATCTACCCATAGTGAGGCTAGTCCTTCGTGGACGGAAGCCCCATGGAATAGTCAATGTTGCTTCTTCGTGGAACCCTCCGTGGGTAGAGCCCTCCATGGACTCTCGCGACCGTTACCCTTCGTGGGTTGAAGACTCCATCGACATGGACGTACGATAGCACCACCTATCGGAACCACGGGAAAAATCATCGTGTCATCACTTGTGTTTGCATTCCTAGCCCTATCTTTACTTACATGTGCAATGTCTTTATTTTCTGCTGCCACACTCTTAGACATGAATGTGTAGGGTGTTACTTGATATGCTATGAATGCTAAAACTTGCCAAGAATTAAAATTAGGAAAAAGGCAAAACTTTTATTTGGTCAAGTTGTCTAATCACCCCCCTCTAGACCTACTTTCGATCCTACACATGGCCTCCTATCGTTGCCGGTGATTCATGGCACTCTCCACCTCAGATTTGGTGACGGATACACCATCATCAGAATTGGCAGGCATCAGATTGGCCCTGGGGGCTTCTGTAGCAGAAGCCACATCGGCAATTTTGGGCATCTCCAGACACCCGGGTAACCTCTTCAGCATGAGAGGACTGGGCGTTTCACCTAAGTATTTTAATGATACAAACTGCCGTAAGACTTTATTGATTGCAACAATAAGAGGATAACCGAACAATGTACCTTTGGGATAAGAGGGCAGGTGGATTCGTCCCCATGACCGTATCTTTCGCAAGATCCTTGTTGGCCTCTGACTCGGCCGCGGCTTCGGCTGCCGGTGTATGGCGTGCTGATCGGCGGCATTTGGGAGTCGGGACCGGCACATCCAGGGCGCTGTTGGTAGCTGGCCTCTTGCGGGAAGAGCTTTTGTTCTTGCCCGTTGTAGGTGTGGAGAATGACCCGCGGTAATCAACTATGATAGCCACCGGGATTGGACCATGCTATCCTAGAGATAGACTCAGTCTTCAAAGTCAAGTAGAAGATTCGGGTCCTCATTGAAACCCGCATTGTCGTCGCGTGAATGGTTGTCGAGTTGAGGAGCTAGACAGTGGACTGTCTCGATGAAACTCCTCCATTCATGTTCATGCAAGGCTTTGGCTAAATAAAGTGTGGAACGGAAACCCCAAACTATTTTCATGTTTGAGAGAGAAAGGCATACCCAGTCGATAGTATTGTGGGCCAAATATCCTTCCTTGGTTGTCCGCCAAACAAAGTCTTCTTGCTCTCCTTTGTACAGATCAGTAAGTGTGGCGACCAATGCCGTCAGATTGTCGGGCCCTAGCTTTTGGGAGCGCGTGGTGTCGCTCGTTCCATTGTATTGCCACAAGGGGTGCAAGCTTTGTTGAAGGGGCTGTATGCATCGTGAGATGGCGGCAGCCATGACATCGATCATGGTCAGTTGGTGGTGGGCGAGCATTCGCACCTCAGCTGCTAGGCGCCGCACTTCGACGCTTTTCTCCTGGGACGAACTCCTTGGACGCCAATTGTATCTCTACTTTGGGAGGGCATCGGAGTATTCGGGAAGACCTGTTCGAGTTGGCTCAAACAGGGGGACGTCTTCAGTATGAAACCATTCTGATGTCCACTCTTCAGACTTCTTCAGTGTGCCCTTCGGATACCCCGTCCCTGCTATGCGACACACTTCGGCTCCGCCGACCTCCAAGATCGTCTTGTCCCGAGTTCTGGGGACGAGACAGAAGTATTTACTCCACAAATCAAAGTGCACCTCGCACCCCAGGAACATCTCGCAGAGAGCAACGAAGCCCGAGATGTGTAAGAGGGACCCTGGAGTAAGTTGGTGGACTTGGATCCCGTAGAACTCTAGCAACCCCCTGAGGAACGGATGGATTGGAAACCAAAGACCCTAGAGGAGAAAGGAGATGAAGCATACGTGTTCCTCCTTGTTAGGATTGGGGAAACGCTCGATGAAAACTTCGTCGCCGTAAGAGAGCAGACCTGCGCGGGTCGCCGTCATATCTGAAGAAGGGAGATACCCCTGGGTCTTGAGATTGCGGAGCCGTAGGAGTGTAACGGAACAGCTGGTCCAGTCCCTTGGGTATGAGCCATAGGGATGCGTGGAGGAGCTGGGGGCGTTAGCCATGTTCTATGTGGATCTTCCGCTAGGAGTTTCTTTCGATGGGGAAGAAGAGGATGTGGTCTGAGCCATGGTTTTGTTTGATTAAATGAATGGTGCCTCCTTTACGGAGGGGTAGGATTGTAAAAATCGCTGACCACTCGCCTCCCCATGACACGCGAAAATCGAGGAACATGCACAGTTATTATAAGGAACATGCACCCACGATGCTTGGGATCTTACCGAAGACTGGTCGGTTGCCGAACAAAGTGGGATGATGGACTCATCTCGCAAGCCGAAGATGACGACATCAGGAGATCGACCAGATATATAACGGTGTTGAAGGCTAGCCCGAGGGCTACTGAGGGAGTCCTGGATTAGGGGGTCCTCGGATAGCCAACCTATTGTTTATGGGCCGGACTATATGGGCCGCAAGGCGAGCATCGGACGATCGAAGACCACCTATGCCAGATGGAAGCTTCGAGGAGCCATGACGTGCTCTCCAAGTCATTAGCTGTAGTTAGGCATGTTTATATCTTCAGCATGTAACTAACCATGTGTAAACCCGAGGCACCCTCGGCGTCTATATAAGCCGGAGGATTTAGGGGTATAGACAGGACAACTCATTTAGGGTTAGCTATTCTATCTCAAGGTAGATCAACTCTGTAACCCCTCATATCATCAATACAACCAAGCAGGATGTAGGGTATTACCTCCATAGGAGGGCCCGAACCTGGGTGAATTTGTGTCCCCTTCGTCTCATGTTACCATTGATTCTAGTCTCACAGTTCGGGACCCCCTACCCAAGATCCGCCGGTTTTGACACCGACAGCTGGTAATAGGGATTCCCAGTACCGAAATCAAAGATTTTTTTGAAATAATTGAACAAAACTCCCCAAGGAATGCTGTTGGTATGGACGGTCCCCATGGATTCAGCTCTCCATGAAGTGTGATTGATTGGTGGAGGGGGAGTAAAAAACTTTACCATTCTGTTTGGGAACCGCCTATAATTTATCTAGCATGGAAGATACCGAGATCTCTCGGTTGTTATGGTGACAATGAAAGCATACCGCTCAAAATTATTATTCATCTCTGTTTTAAAAGCTCGAACTCTGGCACCTCTGCAAATCAATGCTTCCCTCTGCGAAAGGCCTATCTTTTACTTTCTAGTACTTACCTTTATGCAAGAGTCATGGTGATCTTCACTACTTCCTATATTTCGCCTTTTTCTCTTGGCAAGCTTCATGTGTTGGGGAAAGATCCAAGAATATATGGCCATTCAAATATATTTGATCATGAATTATTATTGCTGACAATTATCTATATGATAAATAAGTTGGGAGGCAAAACTTTAAGCCTCTATCTTTCTTTGTGTTCGACGAATGCCATTTGCTCTAAAAATATGCTTTGAGTGTTAGAAATCATGGAAGACTATATGATAGTTGAGTATGTGGAATTTGCTAAATCAAAGCTCTTACATCGACCCTTCCTGAAAATAACATGAATTGCAATTGTTTGGTGACTGAAGGCATAGTTTGTTAGTCTATACTTTAACATGTGGATAGCTTATTACTTCATCATGAGAAGTTTTATGAGATGAGCTACTATTTATGATATATAATGATGCTAGAAAAAGTGTTTGGAATTATCATTGATCAAACTTGTGCAATTCCTAGCATTCACACTTCATAAATTATTTCTTTTATCATTTACCTACTCGAGGACGAACATGAATTAAGCTTGGGGATGCTGATACGTCTCCAACGTATCTATAATTTATGAAGTATTCATGCCATGTTTACAATAATTCTATATGATTTTGGTACGATTTTATTAGAACTAACCCAGATTGACTCTCTTTTCAGCAGAACTACCATGGTGTCGTTTTTTGTGCAGAAATAGAAGTTCTCGGAATGGGCTGAAAATTTAGTATGATTTTTTTGACCAAAAGAGACCCCCAAAGCATTAGAGTTGGGCCAGAAGATCCACGAGGAGGTCACAAGCTTGCCAGGCACGACCACCTCCTGGCTACGCCTAGCAGGCTTGTCACCGCCTCGTGGCCCCCCATGACGTGAGATTGACGCCAAAAATTCCTATAAATATAGAAACCTCCGAAAAGAAACATAGATCGGGAGTTCCGCTGCCGCAAGCCTCCAAAGCCACGAAAAACCAATTGGGAGCCCATTCTGGCACCCTACCGGAGGGGGAAACCATCATCGGAGGCCATCTTCATCATCATAGCACTCTCCATGACGAGGAGGGAGTAGTTCACCCTCGGGACTGAGGGTATGTACCAGTAGCTATGTGTTTGTTCTCTCTCTCTCTCTCGTGTTCTTGAGATGACATGATCTTGATGTACCGCGAGCTTTATTAATATAGATGAATCATATGGAGTTTTCCCCGCTCTATCTTCTTGTGATGAATTGAGTTTTCCCTTTGAAGTTTTCTTATTAGATTGAGTCTTTAAGGATTTGAGAACACTTGATGTATGTCTTGCGATGGGATATCCGTGGTGACAATGGGATGTTCTATTGATCCACTTGATGTATGTTTTGGTGATCAACTTGCGGGTCCCGTGACCTTGGGAATCTATGCATAGGGGTTGGCACACGTTTTTGTCTTGACTTTCCGGTAGAAACTTTGGGGCACTATTTGAAGTTCTTTGTGTTGGATTGAATATGATAAATCTGAAATTATGTGATGCACATCATATAATCAAGCCCATGGGTACTTGTGGTGACATTGGAGTATCTAGGTGATATTAGGGTTTTGGTTGATGTGTATCTTAAGGTGTTATTTTAGTACGAACTCTAGGGTTGTCTGTGACACTTATAGGGATAGATCATAAGATTGATCAGAAAAGATATCTTTGAAGTGGTTTCATACCCTACAATAATTTCTTCGTTAGTTCTCCGCTATATATGACTTTGGAGTGAACTCTTTGTCGCACGAGTGAAATCACATTTGCTCCCTTGGTGGTTTTGGTAATTAATAACAACATATAAGTCACTGAACTAATGTTTCCACCAAGTATATTTCAGGAAATGTTCAACGATAGGATTGGCAAAAGGATATTGTGGAGATACCCCAAGATGCAAGGAAATAGGTTGGCCAAGCTTCAAGCAAGAGGACTCTACATTTTATATTTGTGAAAAATCACTTTGAGTCCATAGGAAAGCCAATACTATTAAAAGGGGGTAAGGTTTTGTTGGTGAACAATTTTCTCAATGTGCACAAGTGAAAGTCGCCAAAAACATCCACAAACTCTCCAACCAAAGTCTTTTCTATACCTAACACTCAAAATCGGTGCAACCAACTTTCCCATACCGGTGCCACTGATTCCAGAACCTAGACAGACTCAGCCAAACCCTAGCCACTTCAGTGCAACCGATTCCATACCGGTGCCACCGAGTTTAGGTTGCCAACTTTCTGTTACGCAAATTCACATTGTCGGTACCATCAAGAATGTTGGATCAGCATCACCGAGATTGGAAATCTAACCATTGGTCACCTTATCGGTGCAACCGAGTTTCCTATATCGGTCTCACCAAGATTCAAAAGTTGCCACCTTTTGGTCACTTTGGTACCACCGAGATTAACACATCGGTGTCACCGAGTTGGTCATTTTGTGTGTAACGGTTGGGTTTTTGGGGATGCCTATATATACCCCTTCACCACCACCTACTCGAAAGAGAAGCACTCAGAACTATTCCACACTTGCCCCATCCAGTTTTCTGAGAGAGAACCACCTACCCTTGTGTTGAGGTCAAGATCTTCCACTCCAATCATATGGATCTTGATCTCTAGCCTCCCCAAGTAGCTTTCCACCAATCCCATCTCTTCCACCATGCCAAATCTTTGAGAGAGTGATTGGGTGCTGAGGAGTCTATCATCTTGAAGCAGAAGAGCAAGGAGTTCATCGTCATTACCGAACCTATTACCTTTTGGAGGGTAGTGCCTCCTAGATTGGTTAGGTGTCGCTTGGGAGCCTCCTACTTCGTCTTGTGGAGTGAACCAAGAAGTTTTTAAGGGCAAGGAGATCGCCTACTTCGTGAAGATCTACCCATAGTGAGGCTAGTCCTTCGTGGACGGAAGCCGTTATGGAATAGTGAAGGTTGCTACTTCGTGGACCCTTTTGGGTGGAGCCCTTCGTGGACTCTCATGATTTTTACCATCCGTGGGTTAAAGATTCCATAAACGTGGATGTACGATAGCGCCACCTATCGGAACCACAGGAAAAATCATCGTGTCTACAATTGCGTTTGATCTTCCTACCATATCCCCTCTATACATGCTTGCTGTTACTTTCCACTGCTATATACTCTTAGACTTGCATGTGTAGGGTGTACTTGACTTGCCATGAAATGCTAAAAACTATCAAACCTAAAACTTGGTATAGGCAAAACTTTTATTTGGTCAAGTAGTCTAATCACCCCCCTCTAGACATACTTTCGGTCCTACAAGTGGTATCAGAGCTTTGGTCTCTATTGCTTAGGTCTCACAACCTAGGAGAGTATGGCGTCTAGCCAGGGAAGTTATCACCGTAGAGGTTCGTACTTTGATGGCACTAATTTTGCTAGTTGGAAGCACAAAATGAAAATGCATATTCTTGGTCATAACCCCGCCGTTTGGGTTGTTGTTCGTGTTGGCTTGCAAGGTGAGTTCTTTGCGGATGGACGGGAACCAGATCGTGAAGCGACCGCATATGAGTTGAAGATTTTGCAACTCAATGCTTAAGTATGCGACATTCTCTTCAACTGCTTATGCCCCGAAGAATTCAACAAAATCAGCCGTCTTGAGAATGCAAAAGAGATTTGGGATACTTTGGTTAATATGCACGAAGGAACCGAGTCCGTGAGAGAATCCAAGTTAGATGTTCTTCAAGGTCAGCTTGACAAGTTCAATATGAAGGATGGTGAAGGAGTTGCAGAGATGTACTCTAGGCTAGCTCTCATCACCAATGAGATTGCCGGCTTAGGAAGCGAAGAAATAACCGACAAATTCATCATCAAGAAGATACTTAGAGCTTTGGAT
This sequence comes from Hordeum marinum, assembly GCA_022496015.1. Taxonomy (NCBI): domain Eukaryota; kingdom Viridiplantae; phylum Streptophyta; class Magnoliopsida; order Poales; family Poaceae; genus Hordeum; species Hordeum marinum. Next base: position 373,538,560 of record CM039673.1, read on the forward strand.
GAGAGATACGACACCATGTGTACATTGATCCAAATAATGCCACACTACAAAGATCTCAAGCCTACGGAAGTCATTGGATGGATTGTTGCTCATGAGATCACACTCAAAGATAAGGAAGAACTTCATCACAAGTCTAGTGGTGCTTACAAAGCCACAAGAGATGCTCCTGCAACTTCAAGCAACAACCTTGTCATCAATGAAGAGATAAGCCTCATGGTCAAGAAATTCAACAAGTTCTACAAGAATAGAGGCAAAGAAAGAAGCTCCAACTCAAGATATGATGAGAAGCATTCGTCAAGTCGTGACCGCAATTGCTACAATTGTGGGAAGCCCGGACACTACTCAAATGAGTGCACGGCTCCCTACAAAAGAATATTAGAGTCACCTCGAAGACGAAGCTCAAGGAATGAATCACCACAAAGAGAGAGAAGGAGTAGAGATGATCGTTATGAACGAAGACACTCAAGGAGAAGTGGAGATTCGAAGAAGAAGGAGAAGTACACCAAGAGATACACAAGAATAAAACATCAAGCTCATGTTGGTGAATGGGTTTCCGGCTCCGACTCCGACAACAACTCTAAGAGAAGCTATCACTTCGACTCCGACTATAGTCAAGATGATGGTGTTGCCGGACTTGCTTTAGTGACTACCAACTCCTACGATCTATTTGATTCACCAAACGAAGGGAGTGGAAGTTGCTTCATGGCTAAAGGCCCCAAGGTATCACACCCCGAGTATCTTGACTTTGATAGTGATGAAGATGATTTGCTTTGTGATGATGACTTGCTTTGTGATAAAACTAGTGATGTTGATCAAAATGAACTTGATAATTCTCATGCTAGTCAAGATGAGTCATTTGATGATGACAAGATGAAAATAGAACAACTGACTAAAGAACTAAACACTCTTAAGTTAGCTCATGAATCTACTCTTGAAGATCATAGAGAGCTTGTGAGAACTCATGAGAAGCTACGCTTCGAGAATCTCAACTTGGAGCAAGAGCATGAGTTTCTCAAAGCTATCAATGACGATCTCCGAAAGAAGACTTCATCTTATCTAGACAAACGACTACTCTTGTCTACTTTCATGCCTCAAGTTAAAACTAAGCAATCTAGTAACAAAGGCAAGAAAGGTTCTTCATCTAGTAGCAACAATAAGAATGCTAAACCCAATGATGTTGCTTCTAGTAGTTATATTGATTCCACTAATGATGATTCTCTTAGCCAAGTTACACTTGAGCAAGAAAATGCTTTATTGAAAGGAATTATAGAAAAATGTATCTACAAGAGTCTTGCCGGATGTAAGCAATTTGAGGAAATTGTATGCAAGCATGGAGGATACCGGAAGAATCGTGGTGTTGGCTGCTTCAACACTAATGGAGTTGAGTGGGAAGATGGTCAACCCAAGCACAAGTTTGTTCCTCAAAAGGAGAAGTATGAAAATACTCTTCCCAAGGGGACAAACACTCAAGATGACCTTCCACCACAAGACCACAAGCTCAAGGGAAAGAACAAGCTTCAAGAGGACATTGACTCATATGAAGATGAACCCCTAGCTTTGGTGGAGTGGGTTCCCACGGCTACTTCAAGCGCAACTACTACAAAGGCTACTTCAACACCTAGGATCCCCATCAACTTGATGTGGGTCCCCAAGAAGAAGAACTAGAAGGTTCTTGAGGGGTGACTCCGCCAATGACATTCATTATTGGTAGGAACTTTTTGCACTCAACATCAACTCAATTCAATAGTTCAAGGAGTCACACATTCCCTCAAAGGTAAGCAAGGGACAAGGTAATCAACTAATCAATGGACATCATAACATATGATTTGCACTCCATGTCCATAGATATCCTTGTATTTGTCTCTTGTGTGTTGGGACTAACCCATGTAGGTGAGAGGAGTAAGAAACAACAAGGATGCTCCAAACTCTTGGTGATCTTCATCAACATTGAGCATCCACAACTACCTCACCAACATGAAGTCTTCATTGACAAAACCCAAGGTTAGTTTATCCCTCTTATGGGGGATGTCACATCAAGGGGGAGCTTTACTCTAAGAATTGAGTCAAAGCATCTCTTAGCATGTGACAATATTAAATGCTTTATGTAAAAGTGGTAACCCCACTTGTGCTTAAACGATGAGTATGACCTATGATCAAGTAGTCTTACTTGGATCCTAAGTCAAATACTCATATATAGATGACTTCGTCATCGCCCAAGTGCTTGTTAGATGCTAGTGTGTTTTGCATGTTTGTCATGATTTCTTTTGACATCTTATTGTGTCAGCATGTTGGTCTGCATTTATTTTCTCATTCGAGGACATCCAATTGTTGCTATTTGGTTATTGATTTTCTCTTTTGCCAATTGGATGGACAAGAATGCCTAGGATCACTCTTTAGCTATCTATGCTTTCTCACCTCATATTCCATTCATGCTGCATCACGAAATTTGAAGAAGTGCTTTTCGATCCCTCTATGTGTGGAGCACCCGGAGTTCCATATCGACAAGGACTGACCATTAAGACCACCCAAGTGCATCTCGGTGGAACCAACCCCACAATCTCGGTCTCATCGAATGCCTAGGGTTGATCTATTTTTTGATCTCGGTACTGCAAATTTCATATTCTCGGTTACACCGAGTTTCCTTGTCAGCTGACAGTTGTGGAACTCGCTGAGACCAAAAACATAAAATCGGTATCACCAACAGTGGAGGGTATATATACTATGGACCCGACATTTTCAAATTCATCCTCAGAACTGTCGCACCTTAGAATCCTAAGCTGCCGCTTCGAGACCCCTGGTCGTCGCCCTTGTCTTCATGTGCTCCTCCGCCGCTGGGAATCACCGCCGTCGACGAAATATGCTCCATCGTCGCCGCCGTAGCGGATCCGCACCAAGTTAGGTTACATATTCGCCCTCCTTTGCGCTCCCTTATGACTCTTGCGCATTGGATCTACTTTCCTTCTTATGCCACCTATTGCATTGCTTCTTATCCACCAGGAAATCCTACACTGTTAGCATTGCTAGCAAACCATCGATTTTCTAGGGTTTGCCTACCGTCTGACGCAACTCGGTAGAACCGAATCAAGAAAATCGGTAGCACCGATTTTCGTTTCTGTGTTGCTGAGAACTATCTTGGTGAAACCGAGCACTCCTTTTCGGTCTCACCGAAAATGGTGCCAAGTTTCTGTTAAAAGGGATAGTCAGTCTTGGTGTCACCGAAAATTTTGCTTCAGCCTTACCGATTTGTTTCTGACAGAATGCAAAACTTTGGAAATATTTTGTTCAAAATTTCAAAAACCAGCTGATAATTTTGTGATGACTCATCAACTTATGCTCATCTATATTCCATTCACAGGGTCAGTATGTCAGATGCAGAGGACAGTCATAATGACCCGAGAGAGCAAAGTGTTGAGATGGATTCAGGCACTAGTCCTGAGTCTAGTTCATCTTCTGACCCAGGCACTCCCAGTTCCCATGGTTTGCCCAAGGCTGCTACTAGGTCTAGGAAGAAGCTGAATTCTGATGAAGAAGATTCAGACTTCGTTCCAGAAGAGATTCTTGCTAAGAAGCAAGAGAAGGCTGCCAAGGAGTCAGCAACTAAAGCTACTTCCTCTCGAAGAGTTGTCAGCAAAGTTTATGCACCTGCTTCAACCTTCAAAGCTCATGAGACTGCTAGAGCCACTATGTCTATTGATCCCCCAAGGAAGTCTATGCCTAAGAAGGCAGGGGAGAAGAAAGCCAGAAAGAGGATTATTCATGTGACTGGCAGGCCTACTTCCATGTATGAAGATCCAGAGGAAGCAACTGGTGCTAATGCTGAGGAAGAGGAGGATGAGCCAGCTACAAAGGCTCCTCCCAAGAAGAAGGCCAAGAAGCTTATGGCTGATGCTATGCCAAAGACTAGCGCATCCAAGAGCACCAAGTCTACATCCAAGAAGGCTGCTACTGAGAAGCCTAAGAGGACATCCAGGCATATTCCAACTTCTGAGAAAAACAAAGGGACTGCTTCCAGAGTTGAAGATGATGATGACTTCACAACTTTGATGAAGCTCAGACCACATCTTCCAGTACATAATGCCACCTACCCACTAGCTGAGGATATGAAGAAGAGGAATTCAGGATTGAGGGAATGGAGAGCTGCTGATCCATATGCCTTCAGAAAGAAGACAACTATGGAGTACAAATTTTATACCAAGGAGCAACAGGATTTCTATGAGACTGCGCTTTTTGACAAGAGTCCAGCTGTGAGTGATATGTGGTATGTTGACTGGAAATTCATCGAGGAAAACAAGGACTACTTTCCAAGTGTCCAAGACAATTTCCACTGCAAAGGTTTGGATGAGTTTGTTGTCAGAGAATTCACTGCTTGGAATGATGAGATGATCATGTAAATCTACTCCACTACACATTTCTATGGATATGGTAGAATTGTATGGATGACTGAAGGTGCAAGGTATGAATCGACTGTTGAAGAATGGGCTGCTATCTTAGGAGTTCCAGAAGCATAGGATGGTGACTTGGATGTATACTCAGAATCCAAGGAGAGCCACAATGCTATGGAAAATATGTACAAGGAGATCCCTGCTGCCAATGTGAAGTCTCACAAGCTAGGATCTATCTACTTTCTTCAGGATGGCCTCCACATAATGAACACCATTCTGAGGCATACTTTGATGTCCAAGTCAGGAGATGACAAGATGATCAGAGGCTACTCTATCAATATGTTGATCCACCTTGACAAACACACCAGGATCAGAGTCATGGATTTGATTGTTGAGACAATCAAGAGGGTTGCTGCTGACCAGAAGCGCTCTTGCTGTTATGCACCCTACATCCAGATGCTTATCAATTCAAAGTTGGAGAAGCACATTTTTGCTCTAGATCGTCCACATTTACCCCTTCAGCCAGATCTCGAGGACAATGTTGTGGTGATGAACCCAGATCATACCACTTCAGCTGCAGCTCAGGCAGAAGCAGAGGCAGCTCGAGCCGCTAGTGCTCAGGTCCCTAGATCCAGGAATGAGCAAATGGATCTTCTGATTTCATCTATCCAAGGAATGGAGGATGACATTAAGGGGATTCTGGAAAATTGGAACAGTCTTGTCAGGATGTTTGAGAACAGGATCAAAAGCCTTAATGATAAGGTGGATGGGTTGACTAAGACAGTCAATGAGCTCAAGAAGGAAGTTGACTCAGTGCCTCTTCCTCCAACTACTTCTTCAGATGATGATGAGGAGGAGGATGGATCACCTCTCAGGACATGCACACAGTTTCATACCCAGGCCAGATCAGCCACTATGCCAGCTCTAGACTTGAGGCCCTCTTCATCAGCTCCTGCTACTGTCACCTCAGCTCCTGCTCCATCTGCTCCAGTTCCTCCAACTGCCACTCCAACTCCATCCACGACATCTGCAGAGATCTTTGCCGACGCTGTTCTCTCAACTCCTTCATCACCAATCGGAGGAGATCAGCCCAAGAACGATTAGACGTATGCCTTTGAACTTTTTGGTAACTTGTTGCCAAACGGGGAGAAGTGTATATAAATCTTTAGGCTTCGAGTGAGAGAGTGTTTTGGTGTTTGTTGCTTTTCAAAACATTTGGTCTTTTGGTTGCTTGTGTTGAACGTATGTGTTATGCTACTATTTTACGCTTTATGTGCGATGCTACTATTTCCTATCATCTTAATGCTTATGAGATGATCATTCACCTTTGCTTGATTGTGTTGTGCTTTGTTATTCATTCTAATTATTCTCGCACACCACCAAGTAATATGTGACATGGAAGAAGTGCCCCATATACCTAATCGATTGTGCATTTGCATTCAAACACAAATTCAAAATAATGCGAAAATTTAGGGGGGAGCTCTTGCTTATCACATACCTCTCAAAGCGACGATTATATTCATTGATTTTATCATATGTCGAAGCTTTTATCTATATGTTGTCATCAATTACCAAAAATGGGGAGATTGAAAGCACATTTGCTCCCTTGGTGGTTTTGGTAATTAATAACAACATATAAGTCATTGAACTAATGTTTCCACCAAGTATATTTCAGGAAATGTTCAAGATAGGATTGGCAAAAGGAGATTGTGGAGATACCCCAAGATGCAAGGAAATAGGTTGGCCAAGCTTCAAGCAAGAGGACTCTACATTTTATATTTGTGAGAAATCACTTTGAGTCCATAGGAAAGCCAATACTATTAAAAGGCGGTAAGGTTTTGTTGGTGAATAATATGCTCAAACGTGCACAAGTGATAGTCACAAAGAACATCCACAAACTCTCCAACGAAAGTATGTTCTATACCTAACACTCAAAATCGGTGCAACCAACTTTCCCGTACCGGTGCCACTGATTCCAGAACGTAGATAGACTCAGCCAAACACTAGCCACTTCGGTGCAACCGATTCCATACCAGTGCCACCGAGTTTAGGTTGCCAACTTTCTGTTACGCAAGTTCACATTGTCGGTACCATCGAGAATGTTGGATCAGCATCACCGAGATTGGAAATCTGACCGTTAGTCACCTTATCGGTGCAACCGAGTTTCCTATATCGGTCTCACCAAGATTCAAAAGTTGTCACCTTTTGGTCACTTCAGTACCATCGAGATTAACACATCGGTGGCACTGAGTTGGTCATTTTGTGTGTAACGGTTGGGTTTTTGGGGATTCCTATATATACCCCTTCACCACCACCTACTCTAAAGAGAAGCACTCAGAACTATTCCACACTTGCCCCATCCAGTTTTCTGAGAGAGAACCACCTACCCTTGTGTGGAGGTCAAGATCTTCCACTCCAATCATATGGATCTTGATCTCTAGCCTCCCCAAGTAGCTTTCCACCAATCCCATCTCTTCCACCATGCCAAATCTTTGAGAGAGTGATTGGGTGCTGAGGAGTCTATCATCTTGAAGCACAAGAGCAAGGAGTTCATCGTCATTACCGAGCCTATTACCTTTTGGAGGGTAGTGCCTCCTAGATTGGTTAGGTGTCGCTTGGGAGCCTCCTACTTTGTGTTGTGGAGTGAACCAAGAAGTTTTTAAGGGCAAGGAGATCACCTACTTCATGAAGATCTACCCATAGTGAGGCTAGTCCTTCGTGGACGGAAGCCGTTATGGAATAGTCAAGGTTGCTACTTCGTGGACCCTTTTGGGTGGAGCCCTCCGTGGACTCTCGCGACCGTTACCCTCCGTGGGTTGAAGACTTCATAAATGTGGATGTACGATAGAGCCTCCTATCGGAACCCGGGAAAAATCATCATGTCTACAACTGCGTTTGATCTTCCTACGCTATCCCCTCTATATGTGCTTGTTGTTACTTTCCCCAGCTATATATAATTAGACTTGCATCTATAGGGTGTACTTGACTTGCCATGAAATGCTAAAAACTGTCAACCCTAAAACATGGTATAGGAAAAACTTTTATTTCGTCAAGTAGTCTAATCACCCCCCTCTAGACATACTTTGGTCCTACAATGAGAGATATTTACATATGATTCAACTATGTCAATAATGTTGAGAGAAATTGCACTAGTGAAAGTATGGACCCTAGGCCTTGTTTCCAAGCATTTATACAACGTTTTGCTTGCTGTTTACTATTTGTTACCTTACTACTTTTATATATTTCAGATTATAAAATCCTATATCTACCATCCATATTGCACTTGTATCACCATCTCTTCGCCGAACTAGTGCACCTATACAATTTACCATTGTATTGCGTGTGTTGGAGACACCAGAGACTCTTTGTTATTTGGTTGCAGGGTTGTTTGAGAGAGACCATCTTCATCCTACACCTCCCACGAATTGACAAACCTTAGGTCATCCACTTGAGGGAAAAATGATGTTGTCCTACAAAACTCAACGCTTGGAGGCCCAACACGAGTCTACAAGAAGAAGGTTGTGTAGTAGACATCACTCGCTAGTTGGTTATGCCATTGATATAAGTAAATGTGAGACCTAAATGTTATTATGAACATGGTTAGTCTATAATCTTTACTACAAATCTGAACATCAATTAGACATATTAGCAACAACAAGATCTAACAGAGTTTGTAAAAGTTTTTCTTTATCACTGTTAGTTTATCAACTGAATTGCTTGAGGACAAGCAATGGGTTAAGCTTGGGGGTGTTGATATGTGTCCATCGTATCCACTTTTGCAAACTCTTTTGACCTTGTTTTGGACTCTAATTTGCATGATTTGAATGGAACTAACCTGGACTGATGCTGCTTTCAGCAGAATTGCCTTGGTGTTATTTTTGTTCACAAATGAAATTTCATGGATTGACCTGAAAATTTACGAAGATTATTTTTGGAATTAATAAAAAATACTTGCGAAAGAATCAACCAGAGGGGGGCCACCCACAGGGCACAAGCCAGGGGCGCGACCACCCCCCTGGCCGCGCCTAGCAGGCTTGTACCCCCCTGGAGCTCCACCGACCTCGATTCCAACTCTATATATTCCTATTTTGGGAGAAAAATATCAGGGAGAAGAGTTATCGCGTTTCACGACACGGAGCTGCCGCCACCTCCTGTTCTTCCTCGGGAGGCCAGATCTAGAGTCATCGACGCCATCGTCTGTTGGAAATATTCCCTAGAGCCAATAAATAAAGTGTTTATTATTATATTTCCTTGTTCATGATAATCGTTTATTGTCCATGCTATAATTGTGTTGATTGGACACTAAATACATGTGTGGGCATATAGACAAACATTGTGTCCCTAGTGTACCTCTAGCAGGCTAGCTCATTGATCAAAGATGGTTAAGGTTTCCTGGCCATGGACATGAGATGTCATTTGATATCGAGATCACATCATTAGAATAACGATGTGATGGACAAGACCCAAACTATGAATGTAGCATATGATCGTGTCAGTTTATTGCTACTGTTTTCTGCATGTAAAGTATCTGTTCCTATGACCATGAGATCATGCAACTCACTGACACCGTAGGAGTGCCTTGTGTGTATCAAACGTCGCACCATAACTAGGTGACTATAAAGGTGCTCTACAGGTATCTCCGAGGGTGTCTGTTGAGTTGGCATGGATCAATACAGGGATTTGTTACGCCGTGTGTCGGAGAGGTATCTCAGGGCCCACTCGGTAATACAACATCACAACAAGCCTTGCAAGCAATGTGACTAAGTGTTAGTAGTTGGATCTTGTATTACGGAATGAGTAAAGATACTTGCTGATAACGAGATTGAACTAAGTATAGAGATATTGACAACCGAGTCTAGGGCAAGTAACATACTGAAGAACAAAGGGAACGACATACGGGATTGTCTGAATCCTTGACATAGAGGTTCGACCGACAAATATCTGTGTAGAACATGTAGGGAGCAACATGGGCATCCAGGTCCCGCTATTGGTTATTGACCGTAGAGGTATCTCGGTCATGTCTACATAGTTCACGAACCCACAGGGTCTGCACACTTAAGGTTTGGTGACATTTGGGTATAGATGTGTTATGTGTGTTGGTGACTGAAGGTTGTTCGGAGTCCCGGATGAGATCCCAGATGTGACTAGGAGCTCCGGAATGGTCCAGAGGTGAAGATTCATATATAGGAAGTTCCGTGTTGGTTACCGATAAAAGTTCGGGCATCGCCGGTAACGTACCAGGGGTGCCAGGAGGGTCCCGGGGGTCCACCGGAAGGAGCCACCAGCCCGAAAGGCCTACATGGGCTGTGAGAGAGGGCACACCAGCCCCTGGTGGACTGGATGCCCCTCCCACAAAGGCCCATGTGGCAAGGGGGTTGGTGGGAGGGCCAACCCTTGGGTTGGCGCCACCTTGCTTGGGTGGCAAGCCACCCTAGGGCGCCTCCACCCTTGGCTGCCGCCCCAAGGGGGAAATCCTAGGGGTTTGGGCACACCACCCCTCCCCCTATATATATGTGAGAGGGAGGAGGTCAGCCGCACCCTAAGCCACGACGCATCCCTTCCTCCCTCTCCGATAGCCTCTCCTCTAATAGATTGATTTGGCACCGCTTAGCGAAGCTCTACCGGATCCGCTCCACCACCACGGACACCATACCGTCGTGCTGCCGACGAACCCATCTACCTCTCCGCTCCCTCTTGCTGGATCAAGAAGGCGGAGATCTTCATCGAGCTGCACGTGTGCTGAACGCGGAGGTGCCGTCCATTTGGCACTTGATGGGGAGTTCGTGGGGCGGCTTGCGATTTGGATCGTGGAGACGTACCACTACATCAACCGCGTTCTTTAATGCTTCCGCTTAGCAATCTACAAGGGTACGTAGATCCAATCTTTCCTCTCATAGATGCTCATCTCCTAGATTGATCTTGGTGAAGCGTTGAATTTTTTTGTTTCCCATGCAACGTTCCCCAACAGTGGCTTCATGAGCTAGGCCTATGCGTAGATGAGATCTTGAGTAGAACACAAAGAGTTTATGGGGGTTGATATTCAGATTGCTTCCTTCCTTAGTCTTTTCCTGGTTCAGCAGTATTGTGGGATGAAGCGGCTTGGACCGACTTTACTCGTACGCCTACAAGAGATCGTGTTCCATCGACTGACATGTGACTTCATCGCATAAAGATGGTTGGTGGGTGTTTGTCTCTCCCACTTTAGTTGGATCGGATTTGATTAAGGTGGTCCTTGTAGAAGGTTGAAAAGCAATCTTCCTATAACCGTTGTGGTTTTGTGTAGGTAAGAATCGTTCTTACTAGATACCCATGGCAGCAACGTAAAAGACGCAACAACAATTAGAGGACGTCTAACTTGTTTTTGTAGGGTATGTTGTGATGTGATATGGACAATTACATGATGTGATATATGTGATGTATGAGATGATCATGTTTTTGTATAGACTATCACGACTTGGATGTCGATGAGTACAGCAACCGACACGAGCGGTTGTCTTTGATTATTGTATGACCTGCGTGTCAATATTTAAGTGCTATGTAATGCTTTACTTTATCACTAAGCGATAGCAATAGTAGTATGATAATGATGGGCACGACAACCCCAATGACGACACAATGATGGAGATCATGGTGTTATGCCGGTGATGATGGAGATCATGCCGGTGCTTTGGAGATGGAGATCAAAAGCACAAGTTCATGGCCATATCATGTCACTTATAATTTGCATGTGATGTTAATATTTTTATGCACCTTGTTTTCCTTAGGATGATGGTAGCATTATAAGGTGATCCCTTACTTAAATTTCAAGATGAATTGTGTTCTCCCTGAGTGTGCACCATTGCGAAAGTTTGTCGTGTCGATACACCACGTGATGATTGCATGTGATAGACTCTACGTTCGCATACATAGGGTGCAAACCAGTGTTGCTCATGTGGAACACTCGGGTTAAACTTGACGAGCCTAGCATGTACAAACATGGCCTCGGAACACAAGAGACCGAAAGGTCGAGCAGGAGTCATATAGTAGATATGATCAACATGATGATGTTCACCATTGAAACCACCTTAACACACGTGATGATCGGACTTTAGTTGGTGAATATGGATCATGTATCACTCAGATGACCTGAGGGATATCAATTTGAGTGGGAGCTTTAGTGATTTGATTAACTAAACTCATTATCTTGAACAATAGTCTTAGTAACCTTTACTTATTTATGTTGTAGATCAATGACTCGTGCAATAGCACCCCTGAATTTTAATGCGTTCCTAGAGAAAGCTAAGTTGAAAGATGATGGAAGTAACTTAGTTGACTTGGCCCGTAATCTGAGAATTGTCCTCATGGCTTCCTAGAAGGCTTATGTCCTTGATGCACCGCTTGGTGACCCACCCGTTCCCATGTCATCTGAAGACGTTAAGAACGCTTGGGAGGCACGTTCTGGAGATTACTCAATAGTTGAATGTACAATGTTGTATGGCTTAGAACCGGGACTTCAAAGACGTTTGGAACGTCATGGAGCATGTGAGATGTTCCAAGATTTGGAGTTTATCTTTAAGAAGAATGCCCGAATCGAGAGGTATGAGACCTCCGATAAGTTCTATGCTTGCAAGATCGAGGAGAACAAGTCTATCAGTGAACATATACTTAGAATGTCTAGGTATTCGACCTGTCTTGCGGAGTTAGGGATGCCCCTTCCGTCGGAGGTGATCACTGACAGAGTTCTTCAATCATTGCCACCTAGCTACAAGAGCTTCATGTTGAAATATAGCATGCACGGGATGAACAAGTCAATCGCCGAGCTATTTGCAATGCTGAAAGTCGCTGAGTCTGAAATCCAGAAAAAAACATCAAGTGTTGATGGTCAATAAAACCAATAGTTTCAAGAAGAATGGCAAGGGCAAGAAGGGTAACTCCAAGAAGGGTGGCTAAGTAGTTGCTCCTCTCGTGAAGAAACCCAAGGCTCAACCCAAGCCAGAAACTGAGTGCTTTCATTGCAAAGGAACTGGTCACTGGAAGCAGAACTGCCCCAAGTATCTGACCGACAAGAAGGCGGCCAACACCAAAGAAGGTATATATGATATACATGTTATTGATGTGTACCTTACAAGCTCTCGTTGTAGTGCATGGGTTTTTGATACCAGTTCGGTTGCTCACGTTTTCAACTCAAAGCAGGATCTACGGATAGATGGAGGCTGCTAAGGATGAAGTGACGATGCGCGTCGGAAATGGTTCCAAGGTTGATGTGGTCGCCGTCGGCACGCTCGCTCCTCAACTACCATCGGGATTAGTGATGAACCTGAATAATTGTTATTTGGTGCCTGCATTAAGCATGAACATTATATCTGAATCTTGTTTATTGCGAGACGGTTGCTCATTTAAATCAGAGAACAATGGTTGTTGTATTTATATGAGTAATATCTTTTTATGGTCATGCAGCCAATGTGAGGGTTTTATTCTTATTGAATCTCGATAGTGATGATACACATGTTCATAGCATTGATGCCAAAAGATGTAGAGTTGATAATGATAGTACCACTTTCTTGTGGCACTGCCGTTTGGGTCATATTGGTGTAAAATTCATGAGGAAGCTCCATGCCGATGGACTTTGGGAGTCACTTGATTTTGAATCACTTAACATGTGAACCATGCCTTATGGGCAAGATGACTAAAACGCCATTCTCTGGAACAATGGAACGGACGAGTGATTTGTTGGAAATCATACACACTAATGTCATGTGTGCGGTCCGATGAACATTGAGGTGTGCGGTGGATATCGTTATTTCCTCACCTTCACTGATGACTTAAGTAGATATGAATATATTTACTTAATGAAAGACAAGTCTGAAACATTTGAATAGTTCAAGCAATTTCAGAGTGAAGTTGAGAATCATCGTAACAAGCAGATTAAATTCCTACAATATGATCGCGGAGGAGAATATCTAAGTTATGAGTTTGGCAGTCACTTAAGATAGTGTGGAATTGTTTCACAATTGACACCGCCTGGAACACCATAGCGTAATGGTGTGTACGAACGTCGTAACCGAACCTTATTAGATATGGTGCATTCTTTTATGTCTCTTGCCGATTTGCCACTATCATTTTGGGGTTATGCATTGGAGACGGTTGCATTCACTTTAAATAGGGCACCATCAAAATCCTTTGAGACCACACCATACGAATTGTGGTTTGGCAAGAAGCCAAAGTTGTCGTTTCTTAAAGTTTGGGAATGTGATGCTTATGTCAAAAACTTCAGCCTGAAAAGCTGGAACCCAAAGCAAAGAAATGCGTCTTCATAGGATACCCAAAAGAGACAGTTGGGTATAGCTTCTAACTCAGATCCGAAGGAAAAGCGTTTCGAATATTATATGTGGCTGACATATTGTTGATTGGAAACAATATAGAAATGCTGGAAAGCGTGAAGGAATATTTGAACAAGAGTTTTTCAATGAAGGACCTAGGAGAAGTTGCTTTCATATTAGGCATTAAGATCTATACATATAGATCGAGACGCTTGATAGCACTTTCACAAAGCACATACCTTGATAAAGTTTTGAAGAAGTTCAAAATGGATCAGTCTAAGAAAGGGTTCTTACCTGTGTTACAAGGTCTGAAGTTGAGTAAGACTCAATGCCCAATGACTGTAGAAGATAAAGAAAAGATGAGTGTCGTCCCCTATGCTTCAGCCATAGGCTCTATCATGTATGCGATGTTGTGCACAAGACCCGATGTCAGCCTTGCCATAAGTATGGCCGGAAGGTTTCAAAGTGATCCTGGAATGGAGCACTGGACGGCGGTTAAAAATATCCTTAAGTACCTAAAAAGGACTAAGGAAATGTTTCTCGTTTATGGAGGTGATCAAGAGCTCGTCGTAAAGGGTTACGTTGATGCAAGCTTTGACACTGATCCAGATGACTCCAAGTCGCAAACCAGATACGTATTTTTTCTCAATGGGGGAGCGGTAAGCTGGTGCAGTTCCAAGCAAAGCGTGGTAGCCGATTCTACATGCAAAGCGGAGTACATCGCAGCCTCAGAGGAAGCGAAGGAAGGTGTCTCGATGAAGCAGTTCATGACAGATCTTGGAGTAGTGCCTAGTGCACTGAATCCAATGGCTCTGTTCTGTGACAACACTGGTGCCATTGCTCTGACCAAGGAACCAAGGTTTCACAAGAGGACCAGACACATAAAGCGATGCTTCAATTCCATCCACGATTACGTCAAGGAGAAGGACATAAATATTTGCAAAGTGCACACGGATCTGAATGTTGCAGACTCGTTGACTAAACCTCTTACAAGGGCTAAACATGATCAATACTAGAACCGCATGTGTGTTTGATTCATTACAATGTAAATCACGTAGTGATGTGAACTAGATTATTCACTCTAGTGCAAGTGGGAGACTATTAAAAATATGCCCTAGAGGCAATAAATATAGTGTTTATTATTATATTTCCTTGTTCATGATAATCGTTTATTGTCCATGCTATAATTGTGTTGATTGGAAACTAAATACATGTGTGGGCATATAGACAAATATTGTGTCCCTGGTGTGCCTCTAGCAGGCTAGCTCGTTGATCAAAGATGGTTAAGGTTTCCTGGCCATGGACATGAGATGTCATTTGATATCGGGATCACGTCATTAGAAGAATGATGTGGTGGTAAAAACCCAAACTATGAATGTATCATATGATCGTGTCAGTTTATTGCTACTATTTTCTTCATGTCAAGTATCTGTTCCTATGACCATGAGATCATGCAACTCATTGACACCGGAGGAGTGCCTTGTGTGTATCAAACGTCGCAACGTAACTGGGTGACTATAAAGGTGCTCTACAGGTATCTCCGAGGGTGTCTGTTGAGTTGGCATGGATCAATACTGGAATTTGTTACTCCGTGTGATGGAGAGGTATCTTAGGGCCCACTCGGTAATACAATATCACAACAAGCTTTGCAAGCAATGTGACTAAGTGTTAGTCGTGGGATCTTGTATTACGGAACGAGTGAAGAGACTTTCTGGTAACGAGATTGAACTAGGTCTAGAGATACCGACGATCGAATCTCGGGCAAGTAACATACCGAAGAACAAAGCGAACGACATACGGGGTTGTCTGAATCCTTGACATAGAGGTTCGACCAATAAAGTTCTTCATAGAACATGTAGGGAGCAACATGGGCATCCAGGTCCCGCTGTTGGTTATTGACCGTAGAGGTGTCTCGGTCATGTCTACATAGTTCACGAACCCGCAGGGTCTACACACATAAGGTTCGGTGAAGTTTTGGTATAGATGAGTTATGTGTGTTGGTGATCGAAGGTTGTTCAGAGTCCCAGAAGAGATCCCGAGCATAACGAGGAGCTCCGGAATGGTCCGGAGGTGAAGATTCATATATAGGAAGTTCCGTGTTGGTTACCGGGAAAAGTTCGTACGTCGCCGGTAACGTACCGGGGATGCCGGGAGGGTCCCGGGGGTCCACCGGAAGGGGCCACCAGCCCCAAAGGCCTACATGGGCTGTGAGAGAGAGCACACCATCCCCTGGTGGGCTGTCCGCCCCTCCCACAAAGGCCCATGCGGCAAGGGGGTTGGTTGGAGGGCCAACCCTAGGGTTGGCGCCACCTTGCTTGGGTGGCAAGCCAGCCTAGGGCGCCTCCATCCTTGGCCGCCGCCCAAAGGGGAAACCCTAGGGTTTTGGGCGCGCCACCCCTCCCCCTATATATATGTGAGAGGGAGGAGGGTAGTCTCATGCTAAGCCACGGCGCAGCCTTTCCTCCCTCTCCGATATCCTCTCCTCTAATAGATTGACTCGGCGCCGCTTAGCGAAGCTCTCTGGATCAGCTCCACCACCACCGCCGCCATGTCGTCGTGCTACCGGCGAACCCATCTACCTCTCTGCTCCCTCTTGCTGGATCAAGAAGGCGGATATCTTCATCGAGCTGCACGTGTGCTGAACGCGGAGGTGCCGTCCGTTCGGCACTTGATCGGGAGTTCATGGGACGGCTTGCAATTTGGATCACGGAGACGTACCACTACATCAACCACGTTCTTTAACGCTTCCTCTTAGCGATCTACAAGGGTACATAGATCCAGTATCTCCTCTCATAGATGCTCATCTCCTAGATTGATCTTGGTGAAGCGTATGGAACTTTTTGTTTCCCATGCAACGTTCCCCAAAAATCGTCATCACCAACCATCCTTCATCACCAACTCCATGATGCTCTCTTCCGTTCGTGAGTAATTTCATCGTAGGCTTGCTGGATGGTGATGGGTTGGATGAGATTTACCATTTAATCGAGTTAGTTTTGTTAGGGTTTGATCCCTAGTATCCACTATGTTCTGAGATTGATGTTGTTATGATTTTGCTATGCTTAATGCTTGTCATTAGGGCCCGAGTGCCATGATTTCAGATCTGAAGCTATGATGTTTTCATGAATATATATGTGTTCTTGATCCTATTTTGCAAGTTGTAGACACCTATTGCGAGTTATGATCCGCATCCCCAGGGTGACAATAACTGGGATTCTTTCCGGTGATTACCGTAGTTTGAGGAGTTTATGTATTCACTAAGTGCTAATGCTTTGGTCCGGTTCTCTATTAAAAGGAGGCCTTAATATCCCTTAGTTTCCATTAGGACTCCGCTATCATGGGAGGGTAGGTCAAAATATGTCATGCAAGATCTTTTTCATAAGCACGTATGACTATATATGGAATACATGCCTACATTACATTGATGAATTGGAGCTAGTTCTGTGTCACCCTATGTTATAACTATTGCATGATGAATGCCATCCGACATAATTATCCATCACTGATCAATTGCCTATGAGCTTTCCACATATTGATCCCTACTAAGTTACTTTTACGTTGCTACTGTTACAATCACTACAAAACGGCTACTGTCACTTTTGCCTTCGTTACTGTCACTTCCATACTACTTTACTACTAAATACTTTGCTGCAGATATTAAGTCTTTTAGGTGTGGTTGAATTGACAACTCAGCTAGTAATACTCAAAAATATTATTTGGCTCCCCTTGTGTCGAATCAATAAATTTGGGTTGAATACTCTACCCTCGAAAACTGTTGCAATCCCCTATACTTGTGGGTTGTCAGGAGGCTCTCCAGGGTTTTCCAGATACTAGAGAATTTATAGGCCAGAGAACGATGCTAGAGAGTCTAGGGAGGTTGTCCCAAGCGCCCTGGTGGCTTGGGGGCACTTCGTGTGCCCTCCAGTCTTCCTCCAAAGCTTCCAGATCTTATTTTGGTTCAGAAAAATCATCAAAAAGTTTTGAGGTATTTGGACTTCGTTTGGTACAGTATTCCTGAAAAGCCAAAAACATGTAGAAAAAAACAACTGGCACTTGGCACTGGATTAATAGGTTAGTGCTCAAAATGGTATTAAAGAACAAGTAATTGTCTAAAAAGTATCCTAGAATGGTTATATGATAGCATGGGACAATAAAAAATTACAGATACGTTGGAAACGTGTCAACCGTGGCGAAGGCCTAAAGACGGGCGGGCGCACAACACAGATGACGTCGTGGGCGGAGATTTACAAACCTCCCTACTACTATGACGCCAAGCAGCCCGGCACTCTAGCCGGTTAGGTGTCTTACATTGCCGATGTCAATGCAACACAACTCTTCTTCAAGTATTCTTCGCCACGGCTGTAATGTGTGCGGCCGGTGCTAGTAGAGCAGATGGGTGCATGCACGCTATTCGCTGCATTGTCTAGAGTGGGGGAACCGATGTACCATGCGAGCAGGGAGATTCTTGAAATCATCCATGACAGAGGCGAGGGAGGGGGAGGGGGCTATGAGGACGGGCAGGTGGAAGACTCGGATCCCACTTAGTCTGGCAACTACCAATTGTAGTCCTACACCCAAACGGCCACACAACAGACGTACACCTAGACTGGCGATGGCACAAAGCAACGGTGATGACCCACAAGTATAGGGTATCTATCATAGTCCTTTTCATATGTAAGATTGTCCAACCCAACGAGGAGTAGAAGGAAATGACAAGCGGTTTCTAGTAAGGTATTCTGTGTAAGCACTAAAATTATCGGTAACACATAGTTTTGTGATAAGATAATTTGTAACGAGTAACAAGTAACAAGTGTAGAAGAGGTGCAGCAAGGTAGCCTGATCCTTCTGTTAGCAAAGACAAGCCTGGAGAAACTCTTATATAAAGCAAAGCGCTCCCGAGGACACATGGGAATTTTTGTCAAGCTAGTTTTCATCATGCTCATTTGATTCGCGTTTGTTACTTTGATAATTTGATATGTGGGTGGACCGGTGCTTGGGTGCTTCACTTACTTGGACAAACCTCCCACTTATGATTCACCCCTATCGCAAGCATCCGCAACTACGAAAGAAGAATTAAGATAAATCTAACCATAGCATGAAACGTGTGGATCCAAATCATCCCCTTACGAAGCAACGCATAAACTAGGGTTTAAGCTTCTGTCACTCTAGCAACCCATCATCTACTTATTTCTTCCCAATGCCTTCCCCTAGGGCCAAATAATGGTGAAGTGTTATGTATTCGATGTTCACATAACACCACTAGAGGAGAGACAACATACATCTCATCAAAACATCGAACGAATACCAAATTCACATGATTACTTATAACAAGACTTATCCCATGTCCTCGGGAACAAACGTAACTACTCACAAAACATGATCATGTTCATAATAAGAGGAGTATTAATTATCATAAAGGATCTGAACATATGATCTTCCACCAAGTAAACCAACTAGCATCAACTACAAGGAGTAATCAAAACTACTAGCAACCCACAGGTACCAATCTGAGGTTTGAGACAAAGATCGAATACAAGAGATGAACTCGGGTTTGTAGAAGAGATGGTGCTGGTGAATATGTTTACAAAGATTGACCCCCTCTCGATGAGAGGATCGTTGGTGATGACGATGGCTTCGATTTCCCCCTCCGGGAGGGAAGTTTCCCCCGCAGAACAGCCGTGTCGGAGCTCTAGATTGGTTATCTCCAAGTTTCGCCTCGAGACGGTGTCGCTTCATCCCGAAAGATCCCCTATGATTTTTTCTAGGTCAAAAGCCTCCATATAGCAGAAGATGGGCATCGGGGGCCTACCGGGTGGGTCACAAGCCTGCTAGGCATTGCTAGGCGGGTGGTCGTGCGTGGCAGGCTTGCCACCTCCTGGTGGCCCCCCTCTGGCATCCGTTTAGCCCAATAATTTTTATATATTCCAAAATAATTCTCCATAAATTTTCAGGACTTTTGGAGTTGTGCAGAATAGGTATCTCAGATTTGCTCCTTTTCCAGTCTAGATTCTAGCTGCCGGCATTATGCTTCTTCATGTAAACCTTGTAAAATAAGAGAGAAAAGGCATAAGTATTGTACCATAATGTGTAATAACAGCCCATAATTTAATAAATATCAACATAAAAGCATGATGCAAAATGGACGTATCAACTCTCCCAAGCTTAGACCTCGCTTGCCCTCAAGTGAAAGCCGAGATCGATAAATATGTCCACATGTTTAGAGATAGAGCTGTCAATAAATTATAATACAGATATGAGGGCATCATGAACATATCTAGAACATCAATACTTATTGTATAAGATTTCTTATGCTAGAGTAACAATTCATTGACAATATAAAGTATGAACCAAGAACTCTATTGACAACCAACAAACTATGATCTTAGTCACTGAAGCAATTGGCAATTTATCATAACATCGGAAAGAGTCAATATAATAGCTTGTAAAGCAAACCCACATACTCAATCGTCTTTTAGTCTTTCACAATTTCTAACACTCACGCGGTACTCATGAGATCAAAGCTTCAACCGGACACCGAGAAAAATAGGAGGTTATAGTTCTGCCTCCCAACTATTCACCTCAAGGGTGATGTCAACAATAATAACTCATGATCACCCACATTCAAGTGGATATATGTGTCTATATCATTCCCCAACACATAATGCTTGCTAAGCGAGAGGCGAAATGTAGGGAGTGGTGGGGATCACCGTGACTCTTGCATAAAGGTAAGTACTTAAAAGTAAAAGTAACAGATAGGCCCTTCGCAGAGGGAAGCAAAGGTTGTCATGCGCTTTTTGTTTTGGGATGCACAAACCCTTAGTGCAAAGGAACGCCGCGTTGTATTGCCCTTTGTGATAGCAACCTTTATTATGCAGTCCATCGCTTTTATTTCTTTACTATCACAAGTTCGTACAACGCTTATTTCCCTTACTATAAAAGATCACACATATTTAGCAGCAATTTTTATTGCCTTTTGCACTGATGACAACTTACTTGAAGGATCTTATTCAATCCATATGTAGGTATGGTGGACTCTCGTGGCAAAACTGGTTTGAGGTGTTTGGATGCACAAGTAGCATCTCTACTTGGTGAGGAAGTTTTGGCTAATATGAGGTGGAAGCAAGCACTACATGTTGGAGGATCTAAAACCATATAACTTCTATCCGGAGACAAGCAAACATAACCCATTATGTTGTCTTCCTTGTCCAACATCAACTTCTTGGCATTTAATATTTTAATGAGTGGTCATAATCATAAAAGATGTCCAAGATAATATATTTATATGTGAATCTCTCTTTCTTTATCACTTCCTTTTCAATTGCACCAATGACCAATTACTATGTTTGTTAACTCCCACCAAATTTCAATCGACATACTTTTTATATGTGAAGTCATCACTCCCCATAAGATCATTATGTATACTCTTTGCCTTTATTTTATTCTTCTTTATTTGTTACTCTCAAGAGCATAGTAATCTAGCAGAGCCCTCACATCAAAACTACCTTTTATTATATAACTCTCGGACTTGCTTACATAAGGGGAACAAAAAGCAAAAACTAAAAGCTAGATCATACTAAAACTTTATTCTACTAGATCAAAACAAAATCAAAAATGATCACACTAAGAAAAACAAGAAAAATAAAAAAATAAAAAAGGTATGATGGTGATACGATACCGGGGCACCTCCCCCAAGCTTGGCACAAGCCAAGGGGAGTGCCTATACCCATGTGCTCAGGTGTCCTTCTTTGGAGGTGATGGTGGTGGAGTTGTTGATGAGGATGGAAGCTTGTCCTCTGTCTTCGGCTCACCATCGTAAAAAGATGAACGAGTCTCCGGAATCCTCAAATCTATAGCCAAACTCGTTCTCTTAAATATTTATTCGTACTCATAGTTTTGGTTTTGCAGATCATAGATCTGGGCTTGGAGATGCTCAATTTTCTCGCAAAGCTTGAACATGTGCTCCCCAATGTTCTTGGTGTCCAGCTTGTTTTTATGGGTAAACTCCGAGATCATCATATGATTGGCATTGAGTCCATGTTCCACCATCCCTTGGCATTGGAATACTTGTTGCTCCATTGCTTCGAGCCTTGTTTCCATGCTTCCAGTCTTCTTTGGCCCCTCAATGTCACGGATGTGCAGCACCCCCTCATGCATCTCAATCGTTTGAGGGTGTTGCAGCACCTCCACAAGATAAGGGTTGATGACCTTCTCGGAAAACTTGTCCTTCGGAGCACCGGGGGACGCCATGACGATCTAAATCTGCTGAAGAAATAGCTCAAACGAAAACAGGAGGTATTGTCATGATACGAAAGTGCAAACCTTCAGGATATTATATAATGATTTTTTGTCGACCCAAAGGGTTGTACCACAAGAAAACAGAGTCCGAAGGGCGCACGACGTGGTGTCAAGCCTCATAGGTGTGGCCAGGGGTGGTGTCCGTGCCTAGCAGGCTTATCGCCTCCCCGTGCGTCCTTTCGACTACCTTTCATTTTCCTAATTTTTTAAATATTCCAAAACTGAGTAAAATTGCTATTGTGAAAGTTTTGGAGTCGGTTTACTTACCGTACCACATACATATTCCTTTTCGGAGTCTAAAACATTTCGGTAGGTCTACCTAATATGCTCTTCCAGAGTTATCATATTGATAACATTGGTTTCAACATTCATGGGAGTACCTGAGATATAATGTTTGATTCTTTGCCCGTTTACCACCTTCGGATTTGTGCCTTCGGCGTTGTTGATCTTGATGGTGCCAGAACGATATACTTCCTCGACGATGTAAGGCCCTTCCCATTTAGAGAGAAGTTTTCCTGCAAAAAATCTTAACCGACAATTGTATAGAAAGACATGATCACCTACATTGAATTCACGCTTGTGTATCCTTTTATCATGCCATATCTTAACTTTTTCTTTAAACAACTTGGCATTCTCATAAGCCTGGGTTCTCCATTCATCAAGTGAGCTAATATCAATAACCTCTTTGATGGGGTTATTACCCCTAGGTAGGCCAAAGCAATGGGGTATCCCCCCTTTCGCTTCGAAGAATAACTACGTGGCCGGCTGGAGGACGTCCGGCACAAGCCGGTGCCGGCTAGTGCCTCGGACGGTTGGTTGAGGAGCCGGCTGGACCCTCGACCGGCTGGGCGTGGACGGCTGCCTCTAGGCTGGCTCTTCCGTTGACCTTGGGACGGACATGCGATGTCCCGTCCCTTTGCGCACAGGTACGACGACGCGACGCGACCGGCACGACGGGCGGCCTTCTGGCTATAGTGGCCGCTAACGCACTACAGCACGTGGCTATAGTCCAACCGTCCCGGCCATTGACCTCGGCGAGCACGACCGGGCATGGGAACAGTGCCAGCACGCCCTTGCCACTCGATTTCTTACCCCGGCGTGGCTACAGCGTGGCCGTCCGTACCGGAGACTTCGGCCGGCTGGTGCTAGACGACGCCCCCGGGCGACCCGTGCCGCGACAGGTGGGCGAGGGCCAATCGCAGGGCTGGCTGGCGGGCCCGAACGAGAGAGGGGACCGCTTGGCCAGCGGACCCCACCAACAATGAGACGCCACGAATGGCGGGACCCTCTGGCCAGCTGGAGTGACTGCCAACCGGGTCCCCCCACCTTTGTACTTAGAACATATTATAAGAACCAGGGGGTTGGCCTATAAAAAACCCCAAGCCCCCATGGACGTACGGACGGATAGATGATCATCTTCACACACACACACAACCCCTTCTAGCAGTGGAGGAAGAGCAGACGGCTGCCCCTTCTTCCTCCTCTAAACACAGCTCCAGAAGCACCATTGTATTTATACCCATCCATCCAACTAAAGCAAGCAGGACTAGGGGTATTACCTCCTCCGGAGGGCCCTGAATCTGAGTACATCGTGTGTCATCACCGCTTGTGCCCAGTCTCGCACCCGGAGCCCGTCGGTGTCCTTCGGCCCCAACCACCTACGATAAGCCACCCTATGGCATCTGTCGTGAGAAAACGACGACAGTTGGCACCCATCGTTAGGCCGTACGCGGCGCCGGTCGGATTCATGCTCCGGGCAGGACCCCTCGCCATTCCTCGCCGTCACCGCACGTCCAGGCGAAACGGCAGGCTCGTGGGGCTTGCTCCAGCACGCCCTACCGGGACATCTTCGCATGGTCCCTCAAGGACATGCCGGGTGTTCTAAGGAAGTTCGCCGAGCACAAACTACACGTCCGGACGGATGTCAAGCTGGTCAAGCAACCCCTGTGTCGCTTCTCCGAGGAGAAGCAGCATACTATAGGCGAAGAGATCACCTGGCTGCTCGCAGCTGGGTTCATCATGGAAGTGTTCCACCCAGACTGGCTGGCCAATCCAGTCCTGGTGCTGAAGAAAAACAAGACCTGGCGCATGTGCATCGACTACACCAGCCTGAACAAGGCATGTCCCAGGGACCCCTTCGCCCTGCCGCGGATCGATCAGGTCATCAACTTCACGGTCGGCTGTGACTTGTTGTCCTTCCTGGACGCCTACTCAGGCTACCACCAGATCAAGCTAGACCCACAAGACCGGCTCAAGACCTCCTTCATCACGCCCTTCGGGGCCTACTGCTACATCACCATGTCCTTTGGCCTGAAGAACGCAGGCGCCACCTTTCAACGGTGTATGCAAAAGTGCCTCCTGCCTCAGATAGGCAGGAATGTCCACATCTCCATCGATGACATCGTCGTCAAGACCAAGAAGCATTTCAGCCTCCTCGACGATCTTTGGGAGACCTTCGCGAACTTGCACGAGTATAGGATCAAGCTCAACCCGGAGAAGTGTGTCTTTAGCGTCCCTGCCGGCCAACTCTTGGGTTTCTTCGTGTCTGCACGTGGCATGGAAGCTAACCCCGAGAAGATCAGCGTGATCGAGCTCATGCCGAAGCCGACCCGGCTCCGCAACGTCCAGAAGTTCATCGGCTGCCTCGCCTCGCTTAGCCGGTTCATCAGCCGGCTGGGGGAGAAGGTCCTGCCCCTCTACGAGCTCCTCCGCAAGACGGCTCTGATTGAGCCCTGCCACACCAAGAAACCGGGCATGTTCAATTGGCCTGACGAGGCGGACGAGGCCTTCCGCGGCCTCAAGAAGGCGCTCACCCGCGCGCCCATCCTGGCCGTGCCGGCTGAGAAGGAACCGCTGCTCGCCTACATCATGGCGACCACCCGCGTCATGAGCGTCATCCTGGTGGTCGAGCGGACGGAGGAGGGCAAGTCTCTGCCAGTCCAACGGCCCGTCTACTACCTCAGCAAGGTCCTCTCCGCGTCCAAGCAGAACTATCCCCACTACCAGAAGATGTGCTATGGCATATACTTTGCTGCCAAGAAGGTCAAGCAATACTTCCAGGAGCATACCATTACCGTGGTGAGTACGGCCCCGCTCGGCGAGATCATGAGTGGCCGGGACTCCACCGGACAGATCGCCAAATGGGTCATCGCCCTCGCTGATCATGAGATCCGGTACAAGCTAAGAACCGCCATCAAGTCACAGGCGTTGGCGGACTTCCTCGTCGACTGGGCGGAGATGGAGTTCATTCCGCCTCCCCCAAACTCCACGCATTGGCGCATGCACTTCGATGGCTCAAAAATGAGGACCAGCCTGGGTGCCGACATAGTCCTCTCCTCCCCGAAAGGTGATCAGCTCAAATACACCCTCCAGATCCACTTCGCCAACTCCAACAACGTGGCCAAGTACGAGGCCATCGTCCATGGCCTCCGGCTCGCCAAGGAGATCGGCATCAGGCGCATCCTCTACTTCAGCGACTCCGACCTCGTGGTGCAGCAAGTCTCCGGCGAATGGGACGCCAGGGATGCCAACATGGCCAGCTACCGCTTCCTTGTACAACAACTCACCAGCTCCTTCAAGGCCTGTGAGTTTCATCACGTCCCACGGGCGGACAACGAGGTGGCACATGCGCTGGCAAAGATCGGCTCCACCCGGCAGGCCATCCCAGTCGGCGTCTCCCTCGAATGGCTGCTCAAGCCGTCGATCAAGCCTTCCCCGGAGTCGGAGTCAATCTTCGTACCGGCGGATGTCGCCGGCCCGTCGATGGCCCCGGCCGCCCCTCTGGTGCCTTCACCACCGGCTCCCGCACCACCGACCACCCCGCCGGCACTTATCGAGACAGTTGCGCCCGAGCCGGCCGGCCCCGGCAACGCGGCCGTCATGATGATCATCGACGAGCCGGACCCGGGGGCTAACCAACCAGTCCCGGAGGCTCCCGAGCTAGTCCCGGGGGCTAATCAACCAGTCCCGGGGGATCCCAAGCCAGCCCCCGTCTCGGCCCCCTCATGGGCCCAACCCATCCTAGCGTTTATTCTACGGGGCGAGCTGCCTCCGGACGAGGCTTTGGCAAGGCAAACCCAGCACCGGGCCATGGCCTACAGCATCATCAACAACGAGCTTGTCCACCACAGCACCATTGGTGTCTTCCAGCGATGCGTCGAGCCGGAAAAGGGTCTGGAGTTCCTCCTCGACATCCACCAGGGTGAGTGCGGGCACCACGCCGCCTCTAGGACCCTGGTGGCCAAGGCTTTCCGCCACAGTTTCTTCTGGCCAACTGCTCTCGAGGCAGCCAAGAAGTTGGTTGACGAGTGCGAGGGCTGCCAACGCTTCAGCACGCAGATCCACCTGCCGGCAACAGCCCTCCAAACCATCCCCCGCTCGTGGCCTTTAGCCGTTTGGGGGCTGGACATGGTGGGCCCATTCAAGACCGCTTGAGGTGGCATGACACACTTGCTGGTGGTCGTAGACAAATTCACCAAGTGGATCGAGGCGCGACCAATCAAGAAGTTGGATGGCCCTACTGCTGTCCGGTTCATCGACGACATCATGGTGCGCTACGGCGTTCCCCATAGCATCATCATCGACAACAACACGAACTTAGCCAAGGGCGCACTCGCGCGCTTCTGCTCCAAACAAGGGATCCAACTCGATCTGGCCTCCGTCGCTCATCCGTAGTCAAACGGCCAGGTCAAGAGGGCAAATGGCCTTATCCTGTCCGGCATCAAGCCTCGGCTCGTAACGCCGCTGGTAAGGTCGGTCGGCTGCTGGATCGACGAGTTGTCGGTCGTCCTTTGGAGTCTCCGAACCACCCCAAACTGTTCAACTGGCTACACACCTTTCTTCCTTGTGTACGGGTCCGAGGCGATCATCCCCACTGACATGAAGTTCGATTCGCCTCGGGTCGCCCTATACATGGAGAAGTACGCAAAAGAAGCAAGAGAAGATGGCGTTGACCTACTCGAGGAAGCTCGTGAACTGGCCTTGAGCCGGACGGCAATCTACTAGCAGAAGCTCCGGCACTACCATAGCAAGCGGATTCGGCCACTCTCATTTCGCGAGGGAGACCTGGTCCTTAGGCGGATCCAGCGGACGGCTGACAACACAAGTTGTCCTCCCCATGGGAGGGCCCATTCATCATCAGCAAGGCACTGCACAACAACGCATACTATCTAATAGATGCCCAGAAGCCACAGAAGCGCAAAAGAGATGCCTCTAGACAGGAGACATAGCGCCCATGGAACGCGGCCCTTCTGCGCCCATTTTACTGCTGAAGAAACCAGCGTATGTATGTATCCCCACCCTTTTGGGCTTATGAATGCAATGGGCGCCCCAAGCCGGCTCTTAGGGCGTGCCTCGTTTCATTTCCCTCAAAAGTGTTCCTCACTCACCAGCTCCCCGACCCGGCTCCCCAACCCGGGGGCTAGCCAGCTGGACCTAGAGCGCATCTCCCAGAAGTTGGCTAAGTAATGTGAGTCGGCCAAACCTCCCCACCCCTACCAGCTATAGAACTGGCTCCCGGCTGTCCGGCTGACAGGGCGTCGAGCGGCAAAGTTTGGCTCACATGAAAGGTCAAAACAAAGGGAGACCCCGGCTAGGCCCATCCGGACCATCGCCGTGTCTCTACCACTCTACTTATCCCGAAAAGCCCTTGTGATTCCTATGTTTTGAACCGGCTCCATTGAGGCAGACGCCCCAACCCAGCTATAGACTGGTTCCCAGCAGGCGGGCTGGCGGGGCCGAAACCAAAGGGGAAAAGGAGTAGAAATGAAAAGAGTCGAGCGGGCAAAAAAGGATAAGGATGAGGCGGCATGAGTAACAAGGCAAACTATTCATGGCATAAATGTTAAGGCAAAAGCGGCCCACGGCCAGCATTAGTTCATTACATAAACACCCACAGTGGGTGGATTCAAGCTTAACAGGCAGGGAGAAAAAAGAAAAAAAGAAAAAACGCCCAAGGGCTCAGGCCACCAGCGTGCCCCCAGCCGGCGCATCGCTAGGTGGCTCGGCTCTTGCCTCAGAGGTGGTCGCGGCCTTCGGGTCAACCTCCTTGGCCTTCAAGGTGGGACCCTCGATCTCGGCCGTCTTGCCGATCGAGTCGGTGCTCTCGTCGGCAACTTCATCATTCGTCGGGCCTTGGGGGATGCCAAAGGAGTCCTCGGGTAGCGGCTCGCCATCCTCGCCAAGGGCCGGCAGGAACTCGTCCACGTCGACATACAATGCGAGCTCGTTGGCCGTGGACAAGGGCCGGCTCGCGGACCTCCCGCTCTGCGGCTGGCACATCCCGCATGGTCGCCAGCCGGCCCAGATCCACGCCGCGATACCACAATGTGACGAACCAGAGCACCATCTACGCCCCGGCTCGGGCAGCCGACGCCTTCCAGCCTTCGAGGCGGGGGATGGCGTGCTCTAGCCACTGAGCCACACGGTGCGTCGGAGCTCGCCCGCGGCCCGGCCACAGCACGGCGATGACCTCTTTGCCGGCAGTCTTGAGCCGCTCCACGCTCCGCTCAAGATGGGTCATCCGCATCTCAATGGCGAGCCCGATCTCGTCCACGTCCCACACGGCCTCCTCTTCGATGGTGTGACTGCACTCCGAAGGTATTCCCGGTGCTCCTAAACGGCGCGCGCAGCATGGCGCTGAGTTTTCGGGAAGCACCCTGGAAGAAAGAAGAAGAGAAGGAAAGAAAGGCAAGGTGAAAAGACAAAATAAAGGAGCAACCGGTTGAAGAAGAGAAAAACCAGCACCTACCTACGATCGCGTCGTCCACCCCAAGGGCGAAGTTGAGCGCCGCCTTGCACTCCGACGCTAGGGCCGCCTCCGAGGTGGCGAGGGAATCCTTGACCTCCTCCAGCGTCCTCTCGAGGCTGGTCACCTAGACTTGAAGGGCGGCGGTCCTCGTAGCAGCATCAGCTGCCTCCTTGATGACCGCCTCCCAGGCCGCCACCTCCTTCGCCGCCTCGTCCTTGAGCCGGTCCCGGACCGCCTCCCCATCTACCAACAGTGCGGACAGCCGGTCCGTCTCCTGTGTTGCCACCTGGACGTCTCGCGCCAGCCGGTCTTGCTCGGAGACAAGCCCGGTCTTCTCCCCCTGAAGCGCGGTCAGCTCACCTGCAAGACACAACCAGCGTCAGCCGACTCCCTGGGGCTATGTGCCCCTCCCACGAAGTGCAACTGACCTTGCACGCAAGTCAACTCCTTCTCCAGGTGGTAGAAGCCGTATTTGTCGTGGTCGTGGATAGGGACCGCCTCCGCGAATAGCTTATTCCGCAGGGAGGCTCCTTCCTGCCACAAAAAGGCAAAGGTCAAGACACGCTCAAAAGAGATTTGGCCCGGCTGTCCGTCAGCCGGCCAGCCGGCCCGCATCTCGGGGGCTACACCCAGTGGGTGCGCTAGCGCGCCCCCATTGAAAACTCTAAGACAAAGCTATCAAGCTTACCTCCGCATGCTACAATGCGGCGTCTGCCGCCTCCGCAAATCGGGCCAACTCCTACCGGCACTGGTCCAAGACGCTCCCCAAGTCCCCGAAGGAGGGGACCGGGCCACCCGCCTAGGGAGCCAGCAGGGCTGGCACATGGGCACCTCCTGGTCTCAGTCTCGGAGCACCTCCTGCATCGACCGCAGGGTCCTCCGGGCCTGGCCGCCATGGCCACCCGGGCTCGCCGCGGCTCTAGCTGCCGGGGGCGGGTTGATGACGGCAAGGGGCCGGGAGTCGCTTCTCACCAGCCCCCCACCTAGCACCGTCACCACCTCCTCTTCCTGCTGCTCCGGCACGACGGTCGTGACGGAGGGCACCTCCACCTCCATGGACGCCACCTCTGGCGTCGCCTCTGGGGCCACCGGGGCCTCTGGCACCTCTACCCGGGCCAGCTCGGCGGCAGGCGGAGTCACCTCCGGCACCTCGGGCCGGGCCGCCTCGGGAGCCGGCTCCGCCGTCGTCGCCCTCACTTGGGCCGCCTCCTGCGTGGACGGGGGCGCCGACGGATCCATGGCCGCTCCTTGCGGTTCTCTCGACGGAGGCCTCGACATACGGGTCGACTCCGTCGTTGAGTCCGACGCTCGCGAGGGATCCACCGACCTCCTCCGCCTCCGGCTGCTCAAGGTCCCGGAGTGCGAGGCCCCTCCTCGCGTCCCAGACTTGGAGGCTCGCAGCTTCGTGAGCCTCCTCTTCTCCTCCCGCCAGGTGGTCGCGTGCTCGCGGGCTAGCCGGCTAGCGGCATCTGTTGGCTCCCCCGCCGGCTCCTCCTCGTGGAGCTCGATGGGGTCACTGCAGTGCCCAAGGATTAGTCAGTTACCGGCTGGCAATCAGAATCATCAAGTCGTCATCATTATCATCGTCATCCGTTCAGTCTTTGATCGAGGGGGCAAGAGGGAACTTACCCGCTCTGCTGGGCTCCCCTACTGCATCGGACCCTCCGGCTCCACCGGGAGCACCGCCTCGTGGGTCCGCCGGCTCGTTGGCTCCTCCCAAGGAGCCCACTCTCTCCTCCGCGGGGCCCCCGTCTTGTAGTCTTCGAAGTCGGAGGTATCGCGCCCCGCCTCGAAGATTTGCAGTGCGGGCCATCCGGCATGTTTTGTCGCACCAACAGCTGCGGTCAGCACATCAAAGTAAGTTCTCCAGCCGGCTGCCGGCTAGGGAATATCAAACAAAAGGAAACCGCCTCGACGAAAAACATACCAGGGGAGGACGGTTGATGTGGTCATACGGCTCCATGCCGAAGGACCACGAGGCGGGATTCAGCTTGAACGTCGTAAGGGCGTTCACCCGCTTCGCCACCTGAGTCGGCATCAGCTCGATGATGGACAGCCGGCAGGGGTCGCGCCAGCCGGATAGGTCACAGATCCAGTGCGGCCTCAGCTCGAGGGGCGACACCCGACACGAGATAAAGGCCGCCACCAGGTCGACAGCGACTAGCCCCTCAGAGCTCTTTACCTGCGAGAGCCGGCCAAGCTCCTCCAAGGCCACGCCGCATGGAACAGCAGCCAGTTTAACTGGGTGGACTGCCTGTCGTCAAATGGCGGCAGCCGGATGTAGTACGTCTTCGGGTCGGCGTTCTTCATGTAGAAGAACGTCCAGTGCCACCCCTTGACGGAGTCGATAAGGGAAAGAGGAGGAAAGCGAGCGACGCCGCGGCAGCACACCATCGTGCCCTCGCAGGCGTCGCTTTTCAATGGCTTGAGATAGAAAAGCGCGTTGAAGAATTCGATGAAGGGAAGAATGCCAAGGTACCCCTCGCACAACGTCAAGAAGGCATAAAGGTATAGAATCGAGTTTGGGCCGAGGTTGTGCGGTTGGAGGTCGAAGGTATCAAGGAGGAGGCAAAAGAAGATACTAACCGAGAGCCCGAAGCCCCGGGAGAAGTGCCAGAGGAACACGACGTGTTACCCTGGCTGTGGTGCCGGCGCTATCTCATCGCCCGGAGCTCGTGCGACCACCCGCTCCTCCGGCGGCAGCATGCACGCGCGGCGAAGCTCAGCGATGTCCGTCTCGACCACGATGGAGCCAGCCCAGCTTCCACCGCGTCCATCGGCCATCGCGGCGGCGGTACGAAGCGGATGCATGCTCGGGTGCGGTGGGACGCGAGGAAGGCAGGGAGGCAACAAAGACGGGCAATGAGGGGGCAAGTGAGGCGCGGGTACCTCCGCCTCCTGCCCTTCCAACCCTTTATAGGGGAGGCCACGATCGGGGGACGTGGGATTGATTGCTCCCACTCCCCCCGGAAACTCCGCACGTGCGTGGGTGACCCCGGGCCGTAACGGCCGCTTCGGGGCGCAGAGGATCCTAGCCTGTGCCCTAAGGCCTACTGGGCTACGCCTGGGGCCTAGCGGGCTAGGCCCAGGCGACGTCCCGTTTCCCCACGTGCGCGGGACCCACCGCATCATTACTCGCCGCATGGTGTGTCGCGTGCCGACGTGGGTCTCGGGGCGGCGCGCCGGTACCCGAGGCGTCGGGTCCGATGACCGACCTGGCATCCCTTTCGCCTTCGAGCCGGAGGCGCGTATCGCTGAGGGGAAGCCACTGGCTCCACACCGTCTCCCGGACGCGGGCCCCCGCCGGCTTCGTGGACTACTGACGGGGTTATTACCCTTAGGTAGGCCAAAGCAACGGGGTCTCCCCCTTTCGCTTCGAAGAATAACTACTCGGCCGGCTGGCCGTGGCCGGCTGGAGGACGTCCGACACAAGCCGGTGCCGGCTAGTGCCCCAGATGGTTGGTGAGGAGCCGGCTGGACCCTCGACCGGCTGGGCATGGCCGGCTGCCTCCAAGCCGGCTCTTCCATTGACCTTGGGACGGACATGCGACGTCCCGTCCATCTGCGCACAGGTATGACAACGCAACGCGACCGGCACGACGGGCGGCCCTGTGGCTACAGTGGCCGCTAACACACTACAGCGCGTGGCTACAGTCCAACTGTCCCGGCCGCTGACCTCGGCGAGCGCGACCGGGCATGGGAACAGTGCTGGCACGCCCTCGCCACTCGATTACTTACCTCGACGTGGCTACAGCGCGGTCAGTCGTACCGGAGACTTCGGCCGGCTGGCGCTAGACGATGCCCCCCGGGCGACCCATGCCACGGCAGGTGGGCGAGGGCCAATCGCAGAGCCAGCTGGCGGGCCCCAACGGGAGATGGGACCGCTCGGCCGGCGGACCCCACCAACGACAAGATGACACGAATGGCGGGACCCTCTGGCTAGCCGGAGTGACTGCTAGCCGGGTCCTCCACATTTGTACTTAGAACATATTATAGGAGCCAGGGGGTTGGCCTATAAAAAACCCCGAGCCCCCCATGGACGGACGGACGGACAAATGATCATCTTCACACACACACACACACAACCCCTTCTAGCAGTGGAGGAAGAGCAGTTGGCTGCCCCTTCTTCCTCCTCTAGACATAGCTCCAGGAGCACCATTTTATTTATACCCATCCATCCAACTAAACCAAGCAGGACTAGGGGTATTACCTCCTCCGGAGGGCCCTGAACCTGGGTACATCGTGTGTCATCACCGCTTGTGCCCAATCTCGCACCCGGAGCCCGTCGGCGTCCTTCGTCCCCAACCACCTACGATAAGACACCCTATGGCATCTGTCGTGAGAAAACAACGACACTCTTCTCACCAGCAAGTTTGAAATCATAGTTGAGCTCTTTGATTTCCCAATAAGCTTTGTGCTATACCTCTAGAGGTAAGTGACATGTTTTACCATAAACCATTTTATACGGAGACATACCCATAGGATTCTTGTAAGCAGTTCTATAAGCCCATAATGCATCGTCAAGTTTCTTAGACCAATTCTTCCTGGATCTATTAACCATCTTTTGCAAGATCAATTTAATTTCTCTATTACTTAATTCTACTTGACCACTAGATTGAGGATGATAAGGAGATGCAATTCTACGATTAACATCATACTTAGCAAGCAATTTATGGAAAGCACCATGAATAAAATGTGAACCCCCATCAGTAATCAAATATCTGGGGATTCCAAATCTAGGGAAAAGAACTTCTTTAAGCATCTTAATAGAGGTGTTATGATCAGCACTACTAGTTGGAATAGCTTCTACCCACTTAGTAACATAATCAACAACAACTAATATATGAGTATACCCGTTGGACGTTGGAAAAGGTCCCATATAATCAAAACCCCAAACATCAAATGGTTCAATAACAAGAGAGTAATTCATAGGCATTTCCTAACGTCTACTAATATTGCCGACAAGACAAACTTACGAGCATCCTTGAACAGAGTAGGACAATAAAAACTAGATTGTAATACCTTATGTGCAGTTCTATCTCCGACGTGGTGCCCTCCGTAGGCCTCGGAATGACACTTGCGTAGGATCTATTCCTGTTCACGCTTAGGCACACAACGTCTAATAACACCATCTACTCCTTATTTATAAAGGTGTGGGTCATTCCAGAAGTAATGTCTTAAATCATAGAAGAACTTTTTCTTTGGTTGGTATGTGAAACTATGCGGTATAAATTTAGCGACAATGTAATTAGCATAATCAGCATACCAAGGAGCATTACAAGAAGCATTTATGACAATCAATTGTTCATGAGGAAAGCTATCATCAATAGGTAGTGGGTCATCAAGGACATTCTATAACCTAGACAAGTTATCTGCTACGGGGTTATCAACACCCTTTCTATCAAGAATATGCAAATCAAATTCTTGTAGCAGAAGAACCCACCTGATAAGTCTAGGTTTAGCATCTTTCTTTTCCATAAGATATTTAATAGCAGCATGATAAGTGTGAACAGTTACTTTAGAATCAACAATATAGGGTCTAAACTTATTACAAGCGAACACAACTGCTAAAAATTCTTT
Organism: Hordeum marinum; assembly: GCA_022496015.1. Lineage (NCBI taxonomy): Eukaryota > Viridiplantae > Streptophyta > Magnoliopsida > Poales > Poaceae > Hordeum > Hordeum marinum. Next base: position 373,572,861 of record CM039673.1, read on the forward strand.
AAGTGGTAGCATAGTTTCTTTGAGCATTGTCTAGAGTTTTGCTAGCATAATGAATAATATTTAATTTCTTATCAAATATTTGTCCTAGAATAGCACCAATGACATAATTACTATCATCACACATGATTTCAAAGGGTAGGTTCCAATCAGGTGGTTGAACAACGGGTGCATAAATCAAGGCATTCTTAAGAATTTCAAAAGCTTCTACACAATCATCATAAAAAACGAATGGAACATATTTTTGCAAGAGATTAGTGAGCGGCCTAAAAATCTTAGAGAAGTCTTTAATAAATCTCATATAGAAACCAGCATGACCAAGGAAACTTCGTATACCTCTGATATTCGTAGGACACGCCATTTTTCAATAGCATCAACTTTAGCCTTGTCAACTTCAATACCTCTTTCGGAAATTTAATGTCCCAAGGCAATGCCTTCATTCACCATAAAGTGGCACTTCTCCCAATTCAAGACAAGATTAGTTTCTTCACATCTTTGCAAAATTAGATCAAGGTTGCTCAAACAATCATAAAAAGAAGTTCGTAAACGGAAAAATCATCCATGAAAACCTCAACAATCCTTTCACAAAAATTAGAGAATATAGCAGTCATGCATCTTTGAAAGGTAGCAGGTGCATTGCATAAACCAAAGGGCATACGTCTATAAGCAAAGGTACCAAAAGGGTAGGTAAAGGTGGTCTTCTCTTGGTCCTCTTTTGACACAGGTATTTGAGAGAAACCAGAATGACCATCTAGAAAGCAGAAATGTGTGTGTTTGGATAGTCTTTCTAGCATTTGATCAATAAAAGTTAGAGGGTAATGATCTTTTCTAGTAGCTTTATTCAATTTCCTGAAATCAATTACCATTCTATATCCTGTAACAATTCTCTGCGGGATAAATTCATTTTTATCATTAGGAACTACGGTAATACCTCCTTTCTTAGGGACACAATGAACGGGACTAACCATCTACTATCAGCAATAGGGTAAATGATACCTGCCTCGAGAAGCTTTGATATTTAATTTCTTACCACTTCCTTGATTTTAGGATTGAACCGTCTTTGGTGATCAACAGTTGGTTTAGCATCAGGCTCCATTTTAATTTTGTGCTGACATAGAGTGGGGCTAATGGCCTTAAGATCATCAAGAGTATATCCAATAGCAGTATGGTGCTTCCTCGGAGTTTTCAATAATCTTTGTTCTTCATGCTCTAAAAGGTTAGCACTAATAATAACAGGATATATCTTCTTTTCATGAAGATAAGCATGTTTCGGAGTATCTGGTAATTGTTTAAGCTCAAACACGGGATCACCCTTGGGTGGAGGAGGATCCCCAAGTATTTCAACACGCAAGTTGTGTTTCAGAATAGGATGCTGATCAAAGAAAATCTTATCTATTTCATTCCTTTCATTCATATGCATATCATTTTCATGGTCTATCAAATATTGCTCTAAAGGATCAATAGGAGGCACAACAACAGAAGCAAGACCAATAATTTCATCCTTACTAGGCAATTCTTTATAATGGGGTTGTCCATGAAATTTAGAGAAATTAAACTCATGAGACGTATCCCCAAAACTTACGGGAACCGTTTCCTTCTCACAATCTATCTTGGCATTAACGGTATTCAAGAAGGGTCTACCAAATATAATGGGACAAAAATCATCTTGGGGGAGCCAAGAACAAGAAAATCAGTAGGATATTTTATTTTCCCACATAAGACTTCAACATCTCTAATAATCCCCACTAGTGATATAGTATCTCTATTAGCAAGCTTAATTGTAACATCAATTTCCTCTAACTCAGCTAGTGCAATATCATTCATAATCTCTTTATATAAGGTAAAGGGAAATGCACTCACACTAGCACCCATATCACATAATCCATGATAACAATGATCTCCTATTTTAACAGAAACAATAGGCATGCCAACAATGGGTCTATGTTTATCTTTAGCATCGGGTTTAGCAATTCTAGTGGCTTCATCACAAAATTGAATAACATGCCCATCAATATTATCAACCAAGAGATCCTTAACCATAGAAATACTAGGATCAAATTTAATTTGTTTGGGGGGTGTAGGTGTTCTATCATAGCTCTTATGAACCACAGTTGAAGCTTTAGCATGTTCCTTTATTCTAACAGGGAAAGGTGGTTTCTCAATATAAGCAGCATGAATAACAGGATCAACATTATAAGTAATAGTTTCTTCTTCAACTTTAATTGGTTCAACTACTTTCACTTCAATAGGAGGATGATATTTAAACCACTTTTCCTTAGGGAGATCAACATGAGCAACAAAAGATTCACAAAAATAAGCTACTATCTCAGAGTCAAGTCCATATTTAGTGCTAAATTCACGAAAAGAATTGGTTTCTATGAAGGATTTAACACAATCAAACTTAAGTTTCATACCTGACTCCTTACCTTCATCGAGTTCCCAATCTTCAGAGTTGCATTTAATTCTTTCCAATAAATCCCATTTGAAGTCAAAATCTTTCTTCGTATAGGAACCAGCACAAGAAGTATCAAGCATGGATTGATCATTACGAGAAAGTCGAGCATAAAAATTCTGAATAATAATTTCTCTCGAGAGCTCATGATTGGGGCATGAACATAACATTGACTTAAGCCTCCCCCAAGCTTGAGCGCTTCTTTCTCCTTCACGAGGCCAAAAATTATAAATATAATTCCGATCACGATGAACTAGATGCATAGGATAGAACTTCTCATGAAATTCCATTTTCAATCGGTTGTAGCTCCATGATCCAATATCATCACATAGCATATACCATGTCAATGCCTTCTCCTTCAAAGATAAAGGAAAGACCTTCTTCTTGATGTGATCCTCGGGGAGACCTGCAAGCTTAAATAATCCACAAACTTCATCCACATAGATTATATGCAAATCAGGATGTAGTGTTCCATCTCCTGCATAAGGATTAGCCAGCAGTTTCTTTATCATACCCAAAGGAATTTCATAATAAATATTTTATGTAGGTTGAGGGACAACTCTTTGTGTTTCCGGTCAAGGTGAAGATACCCCGAACAAGCCCCTCAAAGGATTACTTTCCATAGTAACAAGTGACAGTAAATTTTAGCACACTATATAAATTTTTCCTTACCAGATTCCACTTACCAAAGGCGCTTCACTCCCCGACAACGGCGCCACAAAAGAGTCTTGATGACCCAAAAGTATAGGGGATCTATCTTAGTCCTTTCGATAAGTAAGAGTGTCGAACCCAATGAGGAGCAGAAGGAATTGACAAGCGGTTTCTAGTAAGGTATTCTCCGCAAGCACTGAAATTATCTGTAACAGATAGTTTTGTGATAAGATAATTTGTAACAACTAAAAAGTAACAAGTGTAGCAAAGGTGCAGCAAGGTAGCCCAATCCTTTTTGTAGCAAAGGACAAGCCTGGACAAACTCTTATATAAAGCAAAGCGCTCCCAAGGACACATGGGAATTTCTGTCAAGCTAGTTATCATCATGCTCATTTGATTCACGTTCGTTACTTTGATAATTTGATATGTGGGTGGACCGGTGCTTGAGTGCTTACCTTACTTGGAAAAACCTCCCACTTATGATTCACCCCTATCGCAAGCATCCACAACTACGAAAGAAGAATTAAGATAAATCTAACCATAGCATGAAACGTGTGGATCCAAATCAGCCCCTTACGAAGCAACGCATAAACTAGGGTTTAAGCTTCGGTCACTCTAACAACCCATCATCTACTTATCACTTCCCAATGCCTTCCACTAGTCCCAAATAATGGTGAAGTGTTATGTAGTCGACGTTCACATAACACCACTAGAGGAGAGACAACATACATCTCATCAAAACATCGAACGAATACCAAATTCACATGATTACTTATAACAAGACTTATCCCATGTCCTCCGGAACAAACATAACTACTCACAAAATATGTTCATGTTCATAATCAGAGGAGCATTAATTGTCATAAAGGATCTGAACATATGTTCCAACAAGGAGTGATCAACACTACTAGCAACCCACAGGTACCAATCTGAGGTTTGAGACAAAGATTGGATACAAGAGATGAACTCGGGTTTGTAGAGGAGATGGTGCTGGTGAAGATGTTTACAAAGATTGACGCCCTCTCGATGAGAGGATCGTTGGTGATGACGATGGCTTCAATTTCCCCCTTGGGAGGGAAGTTTCCCCCGCAGAACAGCCCTGCCGGAGCTCTAGATTGGTTATCTCCAAGTTCCGCCTCGAGACGGTGTCACTTCGTCCTGAAAGCTCCCCTATAATTTTTTCCAGGTCAAAAACCTCTATACAGCAGAAGATGGACGTCGGGGGCCTGCCAGGTGGGTCACAAGCCTGCTAGGCACTGCCAAGGGGGTGGTCGTGCCTCGCAGGCTTGCCACCTCTTGGTGGGCCCCCTCTGGCATTTGTTTGTCCCAATAATTTTTTATATATTCCAAAATAATTCTCCGTAAATTTTCAGGACTTTTGGAGTTGTGCAGAATAGGTATCTCAGATTTGCTCCTTTTCCAGTCTAGAATTCCACCTGCCGGCATTATGCTTCTTCATGTAAACCTTGTAAAATAAGAGAGAAAAGGCATAAGTATTGTACCATAATGTGTAATAACAGCTCATAATTCAATAAATATCAACATAAAAGCATGATGCAAAATGGATGTATCAAACGGCAACATTAGGCCACAGAAGAGCAACAACCTGATGGGAAGGAGGAGGAGGAGGGCGACAACGACGATGATGATCTGGATGATACAGCCGGCGATCCAAAGAAGAAGGGAAGAAGAGAAAGCTTCAACATGTGGGAGGATGAGTTGTTGTGCAAGGCATGGTTAGCCAGTAGCCTCATTCATTTCCATGGCACAGAGCAAAAGGTCACAACCTTTTGGAGGAACTATCACATATGGTTCCATTAACACAAGCATTCCACGCCATACATCAACGCAATCATCCACAACCATGAATGGAAGTCCCTCAATCATCAATGGTACACCATCCAAGAGGCCGTGTCCAAGTATTGCGGGCACTTGAATCGTCTCATCGCACGGTGGCCTAGCGATGCACAAACCACCGAGCAAGTAAGTTAATGACTAGCTAGATATGCATTAGTTGTGTTGTTCGCTAGTCATACCTATATTGTTTTGTTGCTCACTATCTGGATATGCATTGTGGACATTGTTTCACTTTGTAGCCTACTCGTGATTGTGTGTTGTACAAGAAGTTGGAGAAGAAGTCCTTCACCGTCATGCATTGTTGGTTGAAGTTGAATGGGCAAACAAATTGGAACCTTTCCATTGCCAAGATCGCCGACCAAGCCAACATGGAAGAAACCGGTGACCGTACCGACCAAACCCAACAACCACCGAAGAAGATTAGAAGAAACCTGTAGGGGAAGAAGCGAGAGGAGGAGAGGGCGAAGCAAGACGGTGCGGCGGCCAAGATAACGTAGAAGTTCGAGGACATCATGATGAAGAAGGAGGAGGCATGCGTGAGGCACTCGTAGATCAAGGAGGAGGAGAAGGCGGAGAGGTTCAAGCACTTGATGGACTAGACAGACAATAAGCTCGGGCTCGAACGGAGGAGGACCATGATCGAAGATAGGAAGGTCACGCTCGAGGAAAAGAGGATGAAGATCGCCGCCAATGTGGAGGACGCCAAGATGTTGACCGTGGATGTAGATTCTTTGGATGCCAACACAAGAATGATCGTACAATATGTTCGCTTCCAGATGTTGCAGCTGCAGAAAGATGCATTGGCGACGGCTGACTATAAGGATGCGGTGGAGGCAAAGGCAGAGGCGGACGCGAACGCGGAGGTGAGGGCGAAGGCGGAGCGACGATGACGGCACCTCCTTGACTACGAAGCAGTTGGATGGAATTGCCGGCCCGGTAGGCAGAAATGAACGGACTGTCGGACTGGTGTTCTTTTGAAATCGGGCATGTAAAAACTAAGCATATTTTCTTATGATCAGGCATGCGACCCGGCACACGATGCGTTGTGTGGATAGGAGAGGAGTACATTTGAATTATAATTTAGCGGCATACATATATAGGTTACGGTTGGATGTCACCCTCCCGCATCTGTGTCTGTGGACTGGTCCCCCTGTCCACGGACGAATGCAAGAGGAAATTCGCAGGTTGCCGCTGGAGATGCACTAGATGAATAAAATCCAAAGGGACGTTCATTTATTGTCTACTGGAGTTGGCCTAAGACCGGCCATAGTGGGAGTAACTTCAAGAGTAACATTGGGTTCAACTCAACAAATTTGCCTATGCGACAATGTATTAATGAGGAGAGAGGTAAATTAAGTACTCCCTCCGTCTCAGTTTACAAATCTGACACGTGTATCTAGGTCGTCAATTTGACCAACTTAATGAGAGGCATAGATTATAAAAAATACATCATTAGAAACTTTAGATGTTCTATTTCCTCATGATATAATTTTTATGTTAAACACTATATTTTATATAAATCAAATTGACGACCTAGGTACGTGCATGCCTTCTAAACTGTGAGAGAGGAAGTAACTTAGCTAGTTACTCATTCTATAAGTAACATCACACATATCAAGACAAAATGAGTCTAGTAATAAATGAAGTTTTGCATGACACTACACATATGTTAGGTTGTTCATAGTGGGAAGTAACATATACGAGTGTCATGCATACGACACTAGTCTTAGTTACTACTACGTCCGTCCGGTTTTATTGGGCCCCTTCGTATTTTGAGCCAGGTTTTGACCATCTATAGACTACCAAAATATAAATTATATGTTATGAAACATTATATTGTTAGATTTGTATTTGAAAGAGCTTTTCAATAATATAATTTTTGTAACATTGAGTTTACATTTTGTTAGCTAAATTTATAGGTAAAATTTTAGCCCAAAATAAGAGGGGGCCTAATAAACCCAGACGGATGGTGTAATTTCATAGTGCAAAGTAACATAGGACTAGTGTCGTAGATGGCTTCATTTATTAGTTTGTAGACTCATTTTTATCTGTGAGCGTTATGTTACAATAACATATTATGTTACTCTATACAACTTTCTCCTCGTTAACTATATGACACATAAGCAAAAATTTCTTGAAATATGCTATGTTACTAGCTAAGTTACTCCCATAGTCTAGGATAGCATGTATGTTACTACTCCCTCTGTACCAATGCATTAGTCACATTACAAAAATCAAATAATCCCAAAACGTGTAAGGGAGATGCATTAACTCCCACCTCGTTTCTTGTCTCTTGCCATGAACAAATAAATCAATCAATAAGAGATGGGTGGCGTGTATACTTATAATGACTTGAGACTACCTAACATGATATGCAATGGGCAGTTCATTGCCTACAATGGAGTAAGTTCTTTTGTTTTCTCCTCCGTCTTGATCGCGTGCACAACCTAAAATGCCTAAGGTCCTTCCCAGTGCTCCATCTTGTACAGGTGCTAAGCCTGCCATGTAGGCAAAAAAATCTTATGTGGCGGGACAATTAAGAGAAGAGAGATGGGTTTGGTGACCCAGGAAGAACCAATGCCAAACGTGTGAACCTAGACAAAACATTTAAATGAAGCAAGCTCACCAATGCATGAAAGAGTTTAGTAGCTAAGTCATTAATTAAAGGAAGCTTAGGTTGCTTCCAATGTAAAGGTGCTTAGATGAGGTGCTAAAAGCATTAAATAGCTTAGCAAACTCAACTTTCCGATGCATATGTGCTTAACTTGTTGTTGCTAAGCTCACTATATTTAATGATTAGCACGTAAACTCTCTCATGCATTGGTCATCTTCTTTTATTTAAGTGATCTGTCTAAGTTCACGTGCATGGCATTGCTTCTTCCTAAGTCACCACACTCATCTCTCTCCTCTTAATTACCTTGCCACGTCAGACTTTTCGCCTACATGACAGCCTTATCACATGTGCAAGGTGGAGCATTGAGAGTGGCCTAAGCTACAACAAGTTAAGCACCTACTATGCAATGGGAATTATGATTGCTAAACTATATAATGCGCTTAGCATTTTGTTTAAGGACTTATACATTGAAAGAGGTCTAATACACCGGTATAGAGGAAGAGTAGTGGAAGTTCTCTTCACTGTGACTAGTTTAATGTGTGTCTGTCTCATTTATTGGTTCGGGTATCTTTTCCCCTTTGCCAGTTTCATTGCAGTCTGATCATCTCTTTTGTTTCCGGACTCCGGAGAGTGCTTTTTATGATGGGTGGCAACCGAACTCCAAGTCTACCTAGTCAATGGGCCAGCCAGTCGATGGATCGATGTCAAGTGTGGTGGGTTGAGCACGCACGCCCGGACGGCGTATGCCTGCGTGATGAGTTGCTTGGACTTTTGGAAAAGAGCTCCCCCGGTACAATCCACGCCTATTTGCAGCGACATGGCCGTGCATAACATGTCGCGTACACGTATTAGCTGTGTATATACCCGTATAGCACAACAGCAGAATAGACCTGGCTCAGCAAGCACGTTCTGCTGCCTATGTTGACCAATGCTAGTCACAGCGCTGAGGCGGGCCGTCGTGTGCACGGGACGATTCATTCAATTCCGTGGGAAAAAGAGGATGATTAAGACATTTGATTCTTACTAGTATGAGTACTGCTGTGCGTCTACTCTAAACGACACCGACTTGTTGATGCCAAAAGCAAGTCCTGCACCCTGAAAGAACCACAACACGTATAACGGAGGGGGAAAGAAAAGGATCATCGTGCTTTCTCTCACACCCGTTCCTTTCTTTTTGCGTAGAACAGCTGCTAATTCATTTCGTCAGGACAAGACGAGCACATGCGACAGCTGCAGAAACGCACCTGGATCTTGGCATGGACCAGCAAACGTACGGATATGCCCTGTTCTTCACGAGCAATGCATGACCATCTAATACCAGTTGCTTCCCGTGAGTTGCGATTTCTGTTGCCGCCTTCGCCTTGGGCCTTCCACCACGGCACCGCCGTCCGCCGGCGACACGACCACGACCATGACCATGACACGCAGCTCGCTCACTCGTCTCGGATACATTCTTGTTTCTACTACTACAATACCAGCACAGGCGCAGCCGCCACACAGGCCAGGACGCAGAGGTGCCCGACGGCCCGTGGTAACCACGCCATGTTCTTATCCGATGATATTATTTTCGTATTGCCCGAACTTATCCAATGATTTCTTAAGCACAAGAACCTCCCCCCAGTTGTTCACACATGAATGAATCTTCCTTCCAACTCATAGTAATACTACTAAATTGACCATGAGGGAGACAGTGGAGTGGAAAAGAAAAGAGAAAGGGAAGATCGACCGACGCCCAACCAAAACAAGAATCTCGCAAAGAAGGATGGACAGGCCGGAATGATTGAAGAGGCATCAATCACCAGCGGCGAAATTTGCTCGTCAAATGCTCCTCCCACTAACAGCGTTTCTTACCAAAAGCTCTTCTAATCTAATCTAATCTAAACAAAAATTGATCTCTTGACAAAAGAGAAGGCTGTCATCTCATTCTCATCTGCAAGAGATATAAAGACGGGCGCACAAAGTCCAAAAGTGAACATTCAGATTCTTCTCCCTCGCCAAAGCTTTAAATCCTACCCGAAGGAATCTACAGATCGAACAAAAAAAATTCACTTCGCGAGAGTCAGAGGAAACGATAGAACTTGATGCCGCACGAGAGCACACGCAAATATTTTCCTATCTGCTAAAAAGATGAAAAAATAAATTTATCCATACCATAAACTAAAAAAATACTCTAAGCAAATTACACGCATTTTTTACAGTCAAGCTCTGCACTGCAATTCCGGTGGCGGTGTGGAGTTCATCATGGCCGCGCCGCCGCCGGCGAAGCTGCCCCCTTTCTGCTCGACTCGGCATCATCCCTTCCCCTCCGAGTGGACCCGTCCCACCCCTTCCGCACCGACCCGTCGCCTCCCCCACGGGCCCACGACATCGTCCTCGCCAGGAACGCCTGCCACCGCCGCCCGCCGCCGGCGTTGCCGAAGCTGCCTCCTCCGCCAGCGGGCCGGCCTCCGCGCACGCTCCCTTCGGGGCTCGCTCCCGCGAGGTCGATCAGGCTGGTGGCGTGGCGAAGGCGGCGCGACCTGAGCACCTGCTCCCTCACGTGGTGCGGCAGCCGCAGCGTGAACCTCTCGTGGTCGCTCCGCTCGGCGGCGGCGGCCGACGCCGCGAAGAGCGAGTGCCCCGTCGAGTGCGACCTCGGCAGCCTCGCCGCCCGCCGCTCGCTGCGCAGCATCTCCAGCTCCATCGCCTCCTCCTTCCTGTCGTCCTCATCGCTCTCCTCCTCCTCCTCTTCCCGCACCGGTATCACGACGGCGTGCGGCGGCGAGGGCGAGGGCGAGGGCGAGGGCTGACGCCGCGGCACCTGCTCGGGCGACGGGGGCGCCACGGCGGGCGGAGGTGGCGGCGGCGGCTTCTCGAGGTTGGCGCGGCAGAGCGGGCACGTGATCCGCGCCTCCAGCCAGGGGTCGATGCACTCCGGGTGGAAGGCGTGCGAGCAGTGCGGCAGCAGCCGGAGGTCGTCGCCCTCCTCGAACGCTGTCAGGCACACGGCGCACTCCAGCACGCCCCTGCCGATCTTGTGCTCCTTGATCTCCCGGTACGGCATGATCGGGAACGTGGCCACCACCGCCGGGTCCAGCCCGCGCTTCCCCCTCCTGGAGGCCCCGGCCCCGGCCGCCGCGGCGTTGGCCCCCTGCGGCGCGGCGTTCTCGGCGAGGCGGCACTGGTTGATGTAGGCGCAGAAGAAGAGCAGGAAGAAGAAGACGCTGATGGCCACGGTGATGACCGTCGACATGGTGCGCCCGAACGGCGTGGGCCTCGGCGGCGCCGCCACGGACTGCGGCACCGGCGATGGCGGCAAAGACTGCGCCATGCCCGCGCCGGCGCCGGCGCCGAGGAGGCAGAGAAGGACGAGGAGGAGGTGTGGACGCACCTCCATCGCCGCAACCTCTATAATTGGCAGGTGAGGCGGTGGTCTGCTCTACTCCAATGGGATTCGGCTCACGCTACGAGAGAGAGAGAGAGAGAGAGAGAGAGAGAGAGCTCAGCTGGAGCCTGGCGGTGTGGTGTGCTACGTGAGCGGCGGCGGCGGCGCCTAAAATCCCGAGGGAAATTCGCACCTTCCTTTTCTTTCTTTCTTGGGTAGAAATTTTGTGACGAGTGGACACTTGCCTTTTGCTCTTGTATCGCAGGCCTCCCTTTACGTTTCTACATCTGGATTCATCTGTTTTGACTATACTAAATTTGTAATCACACTGAATGCGATGCGATGTAGGAGATGCGATTAATAATTGTTTCGATTGTAGATGACATACAATTTGCCATAATTGTGGAATACAGTATTCGAGAATGAACTGTGGACGCAGCTGATGATACCCAATGACTCCAAGAAATCCTTAAACAAGCTCATCTACATCGTGGCTGATTTTCATATGACATGGACAATCATGTCTCACCGGTACAAGCACCACCTGGCGGCTGGCCAACGGTGTGAAGCATGAGGACAACATGCTCAAGTGTGATCGATCAGGTGATGTCGCCTACTCGCGTGGAGCAGTTGTGCAGATCATATGCCACTCGATTCGTGCGCGCCACAGGATGACACGAGTGCGATCAGTTACCAACTTCAGCTTTAGCCATACATGGACAGTTGGTACTCCATCCGTTTTACAATGCATTGCATCCAATGCTTTTCGATATCTAAGTTTGATCATACATTTAAATAACAAGATCGATTTTGACGGGAACAAAAATTATACAACTAAATTCGTATTTCAATACAAATTCGGTGATATAGTTTTTTCTCCTGCCGAAATAGGTCTTGTTGGTTGTTAAATATATGATCAAAATTAAATCTCAAAAAGTGCAGACGCACTGCATTAGTAGAACAGAGTGAGGGAGCAGGGAGTATCTGGGGCATGTTCATTCATAGCTGAACTTCGTCACACCATTTCTGTGGCACGTCACAAAAATAATGTTCGCCGCAGCTCAGCAAAACTGCCAGACTGCTACTCCCATGGAGTACTATAAATTTGTGACATGGCTCAGCTATAGCAGCGAAGCAACCAATAAACATATACACCGCTGCCACACATGCGGCAAAATCATGCATGCTCTGAGTTACACTGGACCTGAAAATATATTTCTTTCAAAAAATGCTGCGCTGGACCTGATATACTGTCAGATTGTATTTGCCAAAATAAAGCATAAATTGTTCTAGAGTCCATTATTCTCGTACCATAACACAGCAGCAGGCAGCTGTTCGCGGCAGGGCATAACATGCCACTCAGGAGCACGCGCTCGCCCTGCTCGACAGTATACAGCTCTTCTGCAACATCAGCTCTCTAAAGCCATCCGCTGTGTCGGTGAAGCCGGCAGCCAGAAGAGCATCAAACAGCCTGTTGCAGGCGGAGACGTCAAACTCTGGAACTTTCGATCGCTGCCACTGGTCAACGACTTCCGCGGCATCCTTCAGCTGCCCGCACATCAGATAGGCAGAGAGCACGCAGACGTAGTTCCGACTAGTCATCCTCTGGGCGGTCATCTGCATCGATTTCCATATGTCCTTCACCCTGTCCAGGTTGCCGAGACCGGCGTGCAAGATGACGAGGAGGTCGTAGGTTATCCACTCCCTCTGGCTAATCTTTGCCTCGGCTTCCACCAGCGAATTCCCTGAGGTAACAAGCTGGCTGGCATCAACGTAGATGCTGGCAAGGTTTCGGTACAGTGTCCATCCTTCGTCAGAGTTTGGATCCTTTGACATCTCGTCGAGAATTCCTCTGAAGACCCCCAGATCCATGGATGCAACCGACGCGCTGATCCGGAGGTTGTATGTGAATAGGTCTGGCGAAACATTTTGCTTCTTCAATTCCTCAGCAAGAGTTGGAACCTTATCAAGCTCGCCGACAGAAATATACAGGGTCATCATTTCGTTGTAGACCAGGACATCAATAGGTAGGTCTGCATCCTTCATTCTCTGAAACAGCCTCTCGGCTTTGTCTATCATCTTTGATCGAGCGTAAGAATGGAGGAGTGCAGTATATGCTTCCAGTGATTTGGCTGCAGCTGGAAGCTTCTCAAAAAAATCTTCGGCTGCATTAGCACCAAAAACTTTTGTAATCAAGTCGATGCGCACCCCATAGTCATTCTCAGATAAATCAGACTCATGATGTGTCTTCATCCAGTCTGCCACCTGCAAAAATCAAAGTTAACTTAGTTAAGTACTAATGCTCTCACCCTTTTTTCTTGTTTTTCTTGAAGGAGAAATACAGCAGCCAGGGTAAAATTGTTTGATCCTGTTTGTAAGCATTTCGTAGGTATCAGAATAAGCAATGCAAAGATACGAGAGAGAAGGGACTGTTTGGCCTTGTTTTTAAGACGTCCTGCTTTAGACGCTTAGGCATCGCTTAAGCGATAAGGCGCCCTGGCAGGGCCTTAGGAATATGCCCGCGTTAGGCGCTTAGGCATCAGAGCGGGTGGTGCTCACCTTAGGTCGCTTTACCGCCTTATAAACAATGCTGTTTGGATATGTGATTTGAGCTTTAGCCAGGTGAAATTTCAATACCTAGCTCTTTCCATGGACGGACATAACTCTTGTAATATAATCTGACATCCCAAGAACAGATATCTACTCCGCACACTGCGTTTTGTAAACAAGATAAAATGCTCATCGTGTCGTTAAATAAAAAAAAGATGGATTAACTAACTCGCAATAAGATGGCACAGCATGTGCATGAGATAAATGTTTATCTCAAAATAACTTGCTTTCTACTCCCTCCGTTCCTAAATATTTGTCTTTTTAAAGATTTCACTATGGACTACATTGGGATGTATATAGACATAGTTTAGAGTGTAGATTCATTCATTTTGCTTCGTATGTAGTCCATAGTTAAATCTCTAGAAAACAAATATTTAGGAACGGAGGTAATAGTATTAAGACCCTAAACTACATGTTACAGCTCCTCATGACTCGGTACTAAAATAGCTTCTATGCCTAGTTTCCAATCAGCAGTTGCAAAACAAGATCACTAAAGCACATAAATGCTATCAGAATGATGCATAGCTTGAAATGAGACTATATAACAGATTGGCTATATTTTTCCTAAGCTGGCCAAATTGCACAAAAAGTTATGTGCAACTTAACACATTCCTATACCAAAAGTGGCACACATTTCTGAAATGTGCACCTACCCTAATTCTGCCGGATAAGAGCATCTATAACCGGACGCCCCATATCTGCCCCAAATAGGCGACATGGAATTTGGAAATTTGGTCGACTTGGAATTTGGAAATAGGCCCTAATTAGAATTAACCAGCAGCACAACCCAGTTAAAAAACCAAATCGTTTCTATCCATCCGGAAATATCGGCTACCTAACGAACTTCAACTACAGAAATCAAACATCAGCAACATTTCATCACCATTTCCAAGCAAAGCACAAACAGATCGTACGACTGCGTTGCATACATAGACAATAAACTTAAATCTGTACCAAATCGCTCCACGAAACCCTTGCCCTAACCACGCAGCGCAATCAGAGGAGATCAGGGATCTGGGGGCGCGCGAACCTCGAGCGCGTGCTTGTAGCGGCGGGCGCGGCTGAGGTCGCGGGCGATGCGGCGGAGCTCCGGCGCGGGGGCGGCGCGGCCCTCGCCGGCCCACTTCTCGAGCGCCTCCGTCGCACTCCGCTTCGCCAGCCGCAGCCGGAAGATGTGGCTCCTCAGGTCGTCGTCCTCGGCTACGACGACAACAGCCTCGTCAACGTCTGCCGGGATGGCGGGCGCAGCGGCGGCAGGGGACGGCGACTCCGCCGCAGAGGCGGTGCAGGAGGAGGATGATAGTTGGCTAAGGATAGAGGCTATAGAGCGGGGGAGCGCGAGGTGCCGCGAGGCACGAGCTGCTCGGAGGAGAGCCGCCGCCATCTCGTGTGCCCTGCCGCGGCGTTCCGCGCGAGCCAACCGTGACGCCGTAGTAGCAGTGTACAGTTTTTTTTTTTCAGATGAGGGAAAGCAGTGTACAGTTTACAGTGCTGAGCTTAGGCTGCACAGTCGCCGCTATTGCTGGGCCGGAAATGTGCCATTTCTGCTATCTACTGACCCTAGGCCCAGCCTGGTCTAAAAAAAATACATAAATCCATCCCAGCTCAAAAAATAAAAATCTTTACCTAATAATAAAGCACAGATAACTTCTGGTCATACGTCATCATAATTATCCTCAAAGTTGGCGAGAATTACCCACTAATGCCACCTGTATCTTTACCTAATAATAAAGTATCGATAACTTCTGGTCGTATGTCATCATAATTACCCTCAAAGTTGGCAAGAATTACCCACTAATGCCACCCGTAAGTCAAGAAAAACGGTTTGTTTTTTATTTTAAAAATCGCATTCGGTTCATGTTGTTATGTGTAAGTTGATACAGTCCAGATCCACAAGGGATACCCGGGTTCGATTCCTGGTTTTACCCCCCCCCCCCTTTTCTCTTCCCCCTCCTTTTCTCTTCATTTTTCCTCTCTTAAGCGCGGTACTGGGCCAGCCCAAATGCG
Organism: Hordeum marinum; assembly: GCA_022496015.1. NCBI lineage: Eukaryota > Viridiplantae > Streptophyta > Magnoliopsida > Poales > Poaceae > Hordeum > Hordeum marinum. Next base: position 373,588,413 of record CM039673.1, read on the forward strand.
AGTCGTGGCGCCCCCTGTTTTCTACTTTTTCTACTTTCTTATTTCTGTTTTTTTTCCTCCTCTATATTAATTCCGAATTTTCAAAAAAAAATCGAAAAGTAGAGAGTTTTTAAACAAGTAGGAAAATGATAAAATTCCCATGGGTTCAAAATATTGCTCACAAATTATAAAAAAAATCATGATTTCAAATAATTTTCATGAACCAAAAATGTTTATGATTTTTGAAAATGACCCAATATTCAAAGCATATTCAGGAATTTGCAAAACATGGCCATCAGCTTTTGGAAAATTTCACAAAAATTAAAACAAATCCGTAAAATAATGAACAAAACGAACTGTCGCTTACGTAAAGGTTTTACTAGGAGATATTTAGAGGTCCTAACAAAATTTCAAAAAGTTGCGAATTTTGAAAAAAGGAAGAAAATGATAATCTGTTTGTGAATTTAAAAAATATTCAAAAAAATCATAAAATGTTCATGAGTTCAAAAAATTGCTCATATATTATAGAAAAATCACGATTTCAAATAAATTTTCATGAAGTAATTTTTTTCATGTTTTTTAAAAATGATCCAATATTCAAAGCATATTTAGGAATTTGCAAAACATGGCTATCAGCTTTTAGAAAATGTTCACAAAATTAAGATACATCCATAAATAATGAACAAAACGAACTGTCGCTTACGTAAAGGTTTTATTAGGAGATATGTAAAGGTCCTTTATGATTTTATGTAGTCCCTCGCGTCGGGTGAAAAAAAGTTTATGTATTTTATAGAACGCTGAGCCCCAACAAAATTGACACAACTTTTTATGGGTTAGTTTTTTTAAGCTATCTTAAAATGACTAAATGTCTATTTTGCGTGTTCAAAAAAATGTCTATTTTGCTTCTATACATATCTATGTTTATTCTGGTACCAAAATACTGGTTATGGTAAACAGCACTACGCTAAGTTAAGGCGAGACACATCATTCATCAGTCTAGCTCACACAGGAATCGTCAATACAGTTTGCTCAGCCACAAAAAAATAATTATTGTGACGCCTTAGGAAATCAAGTCGCGATGAGCATCATATTTTTAGTTTCTGAAATTACATTTTAAAAGTGTCTTATGTAATTGTGACATCACTTAGGTATACTTTGTGAAATGACTTTTAAAAGTCCTTATCTCATCCTTGCATTTGATTCATATTATTTTTTATTTTATATCCATCACACCTGCATAATATGATAGTTTTTCTTCCGTTGCAACGCACGGGCATATTTACTAGTAAAAAATAAAGGGTCGCGATATCTGCCACACGTGCGGCAGGTGGGAGGTACCTGTGCGCACGCCCTGTGTGGCATCGACGCAAGTCGGCCCGCACGCGCGCGTCCGGGCTACTAAACTGCTACTCGCACGTCCGGTGGATTGGCAGATCGCCCCGCACAACCTATTTCGCATCGTCGCTGCCCCACGTCCGGGCTTCACACCCACCGGCCCGCACACCAGAAATTCCCCACCGTCGCCCCGCACCCCGATCTAGCCGTCGCCCCCCCCGGCGCCCGATCCAGCTGTCGCCCGCCCCCTCGATCCAGCCGTTGCCCGCCTCCCGATCCAGCCGTCTCTCACCTCCCGATCGACCCGTCTCCTACCTCTTGCATTTCGATTGCCATGGCAACCATGGTAGATCAAATCTAGCGATTGTTGATCCATCAACGGCTAAAGGACCCACAAAGGTATGCCCTGCTTAATGTACTATCTCCTACCGTGAAATTGACCACATAACGGGCATCACGCATTCGAATTGGTCATGACAAAACAATACAGAAGAACCCTATAGCAGCAAGTAGGTTGTTGGCATCCATAGTTGCCATGGCAATCAAAATGAAGTGCTAGCAGGCTGGACCAAAAACCCCAAGCATCATACGGAGAGTGTGAGGAGATAGGGAGATACAGGAGGAGCAAGGCATAGCAGAGCAATTTGGCAGGGAAATGGTATAAAAAAAGTTCCCATCCATATTTGCTGATAGTTGCCACCTTGTTGTAGTGTTAGTTGCCATCAGTTTCCACGATAGTTGCCATACAGATCAAACAAGCACTATTCAACTTCGTGCAGTACCAAGAAAAAAGTTGCGCAACTACACATGTTCTACTTGCCATGTCATGCTAGGAGTTTATGCCAATGATGCAATAAGCATGACATTTTACTCATATTTTATCCCAACGCATACTTGTTCATGCCGTGATTGATCATTGTGCAGGTATTCAAAAACAGGATGGGGGCCAAAAAATGAATCCTAGAGATGGGACTAGCCTTGGTTTTTAGGACAGCCACAAGTGCCCCCTTGGAATGCACTGGACTACAACGAACTAATTTCATCGGGTTCACTTCTACCACTACTACAAGAATACGGAAACATAGGTAAGGACGTGTGAAAAAAGAAAAACAAGTTGTATGTGGATTGTTTGTAGGGATGAAAGAATGGTAATCCGTTTTGTTGACATGTATCCAAGTTATGACAATACATCCGCACCACCAGGAGACCCATGGCAAGCTACACCACAAGGAACTACCCTCAATGCAGATGCATGGAAGCAGTTTCAATTGATGCAAATGGAAAATCAAGCTATTAGAGAAACCAATGGTACTGTCTGACGCAATTACCATGTACGAATATGTACATTTGCCATGGAGGTTGTTCTGCATTTGCCATGCATGCACATGTGTGCTTGTCATGTCAAACAAACTGCAGCTCAAATGACTGGGCAACTGTAGTTTGGCATATTCGGCAAGTGCAGTTGCTAGAGACTTATGAAACTGCACTTGTCATACAGGGTATGTTGTGTATGCCATGCATCCTGGGCTATTTTGCTGTCGTGTTTTTAAAAGTGGCACCTACATGTGCTGCCAGCTCTAAACTTACATATTTGATTCCATGGTTTTGCTACCACTACTGCCAGATTTCGCGTGCATGTGTAGTATCCATGAAAGAAAATGACAGAGATGTAATGTTTTACGTTTGGACGAACGCAGGTATCCCATGGCAAGTTGCGCCAATTCCAGCTATCGGTAATGCAGATGGAGGACAACAATTCGTAGCGGTGCATTTCCTAACTCAAGGTATCGCGACACAAAAAAAGAAAGGAACATGCAAACAAATTGACGTGGCAAACACACAAAAAATTCCTGGAAGTAATGAACTGACAAACTTATGAATTTTCAATACGCAGGAGCATCGAGCAGCGCGTGGCAATAGCTGGCATGTACAAAGCTGCCATCGACATCTATGACAGGTGAGAAGAAAAAAGAAAAAACTGCTGGCCCGTGATGTATCATGCGGAAAATTGTTAAAACATGGCAACTATAGTTGGTTTGTGAAATTAATAAATGAAAAAGTTGGGTATTGAAGTTCGATGACACTTGTAAACAGTTGACATGTGTTGGCAACTACATTTGCCATGTGTGGACAACTGCAGTTACCATGTATGGGCAACTGCAATTGCCATGTATGGACAACTGCAATTGCCATGTATGGTGTGATTGTAGTTGCCATATGTGCTTGAATGCAACTACCATGTTTTGCTGGACTGCCACATGTACATACTTGCCAGAGACTTATCAAACTACACTTGCCATACAGGTTTTGCTGTATATGGCAAGCCATGTAATGATTTACGTTTGCATGAACGCGGGTATCCCATGGCAAGTTGCGCCACTTCCAGCTATCGGCAATGCAGATAGAGGTCACCAATTCAAATAGGTGCATTTCCCAACTCAAGATATCATGACACAAAAAAGAAGGAACATGCAAACAAATTGATGTGGCAAACACACAAACAATCCCTGGAAGTAATGAACTGACAAACTTATGAATTTTCAATATGTAGGAGCATCAAGCAGCGCATGGAAATAGCTGGCATCTGCAGACCTGCCGTCGACATCTATGATAGGTGAGAAAAAGAAAAAAATTGCCGGCCTGTAATGTATCGTGCGAAAAACTGTTAAAGCATGACAACTACAATGGGTGTCGTAGCAAAATAAAAATAATGAGTGGCAACTGAAATAGTGTGTTGGATAATGAATTTGAAGGTTGTGTAATGAAATTAACTACCACATGTGGACAGTTGCCATGTATTGGCAACTACAGTTGCCATGTATTGTTAACAACAGATGCCATGTGTGTATAACTGAAGTTGCCATGTATGGACAATTGCCCTTGCCCATGGATACTCAAACTGCAGTTGGCAAGGATGTTCAACTTGTAGGTGACCATCCTTGAACAACTACAATTGCCAAGCCATACCAACTGCACTTGCCAATGCATGATAGATGCAGTTGCCATGACAGGCCAATTGCATACACCAGAAACATTTCAACTACATATTGGCATGCACAGTTGAAAAAAGAGGTCATATTAGAGTGTTTCCATTCAAGAATATTGATTGTGAACTTACTTGAACAAAATTTTGCAGGAGCTATAACAACTTCCAACTGCAACCCGCACACGGTTGTTCAAGGCAACTAAGACCACACAAAAGAGACGTTCCATGAGCCGGTCAACGAGCCTGTCACGGACAATGCAGCGACAGTTTTAGAACTTTCCATCGTTACAGCAACGACAACAAGCACACCAGGGTACACCAGCATGAGCAACGTCCTAACAGATGGTTCAACCACAAATACTGAAGTTATGAGTGATAAAACTGATGACGAAATGCAAATGGGAGAAGAAAGTGAACAACCTGAATTCATAATAACACAACCACCTTATATTGGACAGAGATTTAGTTCATTTGAAGATGCCAGAAAATACTACCAGAGCTATGCATTGTTAAATGGATTTGCCATAAACATAGAATACCATAGGATGAAAAAAGATACTCGACAGTACAACAGAGGGGAGTTTAGGTGTTACAAGGCACGAAAAAACAAGAAATCCAAAGATGTCATGCCAGTCGTGACAGAGCGGAGAAGAGGCATCATTGTCAAGGCGCAATGCCCTGCAAGGTTGAAGCTAAACATAGATGGAGCCTGGTGGGCGGTCATCGAGTTTGTCACCAAACACAATCACGATATGATAAAGAAGTTTGACTTGGTAAAATTTTTGAGCGCCCATCGAGGATTCAGCTCCCAAGAGAGGAGTTTCATTAAAATGCTGCACGACTGTAATGTAAGCACTTCAAGAATGGTCTAGATACTGTCCCTGATACACAACAAAGATGGGAAATTGAGTAGCATGCCCTACCTCCCAGCAGACATCACAAACCTGAAGGCACGGTACCGCAGAGAAAGCAAGTTGGCTGATGTGGAAGAAACCATAGCATACTTCAAATAGAAAGCAAAAGAAGATCTGGATTTCTTCTTCAAATGACGAGGACCGTGTGAGGAACATGTATTGGGTCGACAGTGCAGCGAGGAGAGCGTACAAGCATTACCGTGACTGCATTTCGTTCGACGCGACATATCTGACAAATATGTACAAGATGCCATGTGCTCCATTCATTGGAATAAATAACCACAACCCGTCTTTGCAGTTCGGCTGCAGCCTTGTGAGGAACGAAGATATCGACGACTACACCTGGTTGTTCAAGATTTTTTTGGCGTGCATGGATGGACTTGCTTCGATGAACATAATAACAGATCAAGACTTCAGCATGCGTGGAGGCATAAGTGAAGTGTTTCCCACGGCAATACATAGGCACTGTAGGTGGCATATAGTTAAGAAGGCAGAAGAGACGCTAGGAACATTCTTTGCTGACCGTCCAGAATTGCAGAAGGCTTTCGAGTTATGTGCCAACCACAGCTTGACAGTGGAAGAGTTTGAACGGAGCTGAACAGCTATGATTGAAAAATACCAATTTCAGGACAACGAGACACTACATAGCCTATGGGAGAAGCGGATGTTCTGGGTGCCAGCCTACTTTATGCATTGCTTCTACCCATTCTTACAAACTACGCAGCGTAGTGAGGGTTTTAATGCTGTTTTGAAGCGTTACGTGAGCCCCGACAACTCACTGCTATAGTTTGCTAAGTAGTATTCAGCTTTGCAATAGAAAATATTGGGATCAGAGCTGCAACAAGAAGCAAACACGGCCCTCAAGCAGCCTAAACTTCTCACATATGGCCCAATGGAGCGGCAAATGAGCAAAATATACACAAACAAGATCTTTTTCAAGCAAGTGTCTGCTCGCACTATAGCATAATGCGGTCATGGCCATAAGTAATAAATTTAAAAAATGTGATAACAAACAACAAAAGAAACATGATACAAGCATTTAGTTGGAACAAAAGCTGGCGTGGCACAGTGAACAACATTGTCAGCATGAAAAATGGAGTGCAAAAAGTATAAGCTTGGCTAGATAGTAGGCAAAAGAAAGTAGTTGTCATGTGTGATGGCGTGTGATTGCCATATGGACCGTAGTGTAATTTCCATTTGTACTGGTTTGCGTCGAAATGTTCCTTGACATTTGAAATTCAATGTGTGTCCCATAGAAAACATCAACTATGATTGCCACCAAAAGTTATTACAGTTGCCATGTTAAAACTTACGTACGTGCCATGTGCATTGCACTCTGATTGCCATGAAAAAAGAACATGAGAGTTGTCATTTCTAACCCTACTTTGATATGGCTCATCAACCTACTATATTCACATATGCAATGGGTACTAAGGACAATAAATGCATACGACGATATGTTTCGTCGCAATTTGTGATGTAGTTGCCATGTGACAACGATAAATAATATTGTTGTGCGAAGAATCCTTTGTTTGCCACGTTCAATTTAGTACGATTTCTATTTTCTGTCCTGTTACGAAACAATAAAAAACTGATAAAAAGGGAGTGAGAAACTAACAACCACAAATCATGAAGGTTCCAAGAAGAAATAAAGTGGGCAACCTCATACGCAGCTTTTCAGGTTGACGAATGGACATTCAAGGTGTACAGCCTTAGGGACATGTCCGATTCAAAAACAGAAGATATGGACAAGGGTAGGAACTACTTTGTGAAGACAGGCGCATCAGGAGGTGAGTACTATTGCAAATGTTGCAAGTTTGAACGCGATGGGATTGTGTGCTGCCACATACTCAAAGTTATGGAACATCACACGGTGAAGTGTTTACCCCACCATTTCATACGACGACGTTGGACGTGGGACGCTGACGAGGCGTTGGGGCCGCAAACATCGAATGTTGTATTGGCAATACATGAGGACAGGCTGGAAGCAACAATGGACTCTGTGAGGCACGTGGTCCTGACTATGGGTTTTGCTGAACTAATAGATGAAGCATGCAAGAGCGATGAGATGGCAAGAGTTGCAGACAAGCATATGAAGGCCTTCAAGAGAGACCTTGAAGAGTTCAAGAAAAGGAAAGCTGAGGAGGCCTTACACAGATTCCCGCGCAGTTCAAAGGCAACATCATCCATGGGTCCATCCTTAGAAAACTCTGAAGTCGGGTCAGGAGCATCAAACACGCATACGGAGATCAGGAACCCGCCACGCTCTGTCATGAAAGGGCATCCAAAATAAGTGAGATACAAGTCAAGAGTAGATATTCAAACAAAGCACAAGAAACCAAGAAAAGGAGGTGGCAACTCGTAAGGAGATGTACAGGGGCTGAACTTGCGGTTAGAGTCAATTTTGCAGCACAAAAAATGTTGGTGGTTTATAGAAATGTCATAATTACTTTGGTTTACTTACATAGAATTGTCATGTATGTTGCATAGATTTTTGCAAACAGAAAAATAACAATGTAGCTGATGGTAAAAAAATTGCATGGGGTACGAACGCATTTTGCATTTACCGGGTGAAAAAATGCACCGTGCGGAATTATTTTGTCAGTAATAAATGACAAAGTTCTGTAGTGAAGTTCACTACCGCATGTGAACAATTGCCATGCATGAGAAATACAGTTTGCAGTTATGAACAAAACTGAAGTTGTCATGCATGGACAACTGAAGTTGCCATGCATGGACAACTGTAGTTGTTTTGCATGGACAACTGTAGTAGCCATGCATGGACAACTGAAGTTGCCATGTATCGTGTGACTCTGGTTGCCATATGTGATTAGTTGCAATGATCTTGTCTTTGCTAGATTGCAGTAGTGTATGAAAACTACATCTGCCATGTATAAAAAAAGCTACATGAAAAAGCAATTCTTTATAGAACGAACATATTTATGTATGTTAAAATCTTTTGACTGTCGTTTGCTCATACGGTGCATGCCACATAGACACAATCATAACAAAGAAATATGAACAATAGTCATCATTCCTTCTAAAATGATGTACTGGTGCACACAAACGTCAATTTCGAACATGAGCACGAACATTCACACACACAAGCTAAAACACATAAGGGTGCTAGTTGTCATAACTAAAACAGATTCGGTTACACACTAATATTACAAGATAAGAGAAGGCACGCAAGCCGTTGCTAAAAGGTGCGGTTACGGTGAAAAGACAAATTGTATCACACACAAATAAGCTTTCGAAGACAAGCGGACAGTACCTTACATTCATCGAATAGAAAATGTAAGGCGTGGGAGATCAGCCACAACATGATCACTTGTACTTCCTGTAGGCGGTTTTGATAGCTTCGTCGATGAATTCTCATGCTAAAGGCCGCTTGTTGAAATCTCCATTCATCACCCAGTTCCACGTCAATATTTTACGCAGCTCGACAACACTTGCCGTTGAGATGGTCGAAACCTTTATTCCTTCCCACTTTGCGAGGTATTCCAACACGTAGAATCCGCAATCAAACATGTAGCAAAAGAAACAAAACGTTCCAAAAAACTGAAGATCATTTAAGTTAAAAGAGAGAAAATGCCGTTGCTTATATGATGCCTCCTTACACATTGCCTTGCTTATCGGTAAGGACATACTTGATTGGAAAGTGGCTGATCTGCACCTTTGAGTTTCCGTAATGACGGTCCCATGTTTCCTTGAGGTTGTTCATGAAGAATTCAGCATGGGAAGTGAGGCTGGTATCATCTCCTGAGCGAAGGGAATCAAGCACCTCGAACCGCTGGTGCTTGAGGTTAAGGCATATGGTGTAGTGGTGACCGCACTTATCGACTGGGTTTTCTGACTCAAGGAATAGGAACATGGGGAACATGAGCTATAATGGGGGAAAATAACAACGAGAAGTGTTAGCATGCAATGACCTGTGGGCATAGTTGCCATCTGGTATGCAGTGAATTTGCCATGAAACTACAAAGGAACAAGTGTATTGCTGACCATATTTTTTTAAAAACTGGAAAAAAGAGAAGGTTGTGCCATCTTATGTGTGATGATGACTTGCAGTTGTCATGTGCAAATAAATATAAATGCCATGTGTGCCATAAAGAAGTTGCCATCAGTTCATATTAAAAAAGTTACCACTAAATTCAGAGAACATATGACATAAAAAAATGCACAAACTCATAAACACATAACAAGTAGGTACGAGCAATAAAAACATGTATAACATAGAAAAACAAAAACAACAAGGTTAAAACACTCACAAAATGTTTCAATGTGAGCTTCGAATCACCATGTGTGGCAATTTTTTTCCTGATAATGGAATGGTGGAAGTCATCGTCCCATATATTGCATGCTGTAGGACATGATGATCTTATCAACACAAATGTCCATGTGAAATTTTACCAGTGGGCCTCACACACTCAGCAAAATCACCAAGGCCGAATCGCATTGAATGATTTTAGTTCTGTCCAAACATAAGCTGTATGAAAATGGTATTACATGAAAAAAAATCTTCGAAAAGGAACAATTAAAAATAAATATACATAAACAAGAACAGGGGATGGGGTGGGTTTTGCATGGTGCATTACTCTTTCAGCTACTTCATGTGTTTGCTGCTCGCCCTCGCATTACCAAAACGCTTGACGGTGTCATATAGAGCAGTCTGCTCCCTGGTAGCCCTCAACTCGGGCTGGCAATCATCAACTACTGGTGCATGAACGATCCTAGCCTGCTTCACAGAACCAGGGGTTGCGCTTCTGATGGCGTCATCATGCACTAAGTCAAAAGGGTCAATAGACCTTTGTTTGCCTTGATTGCGCAAACACCTCTTATTAATGGCATCGCGCTCAATCCTGCTGAGAGCTTCTTCAAGTGATGGCGAAATCTCCTCGGGGGTTGCTATAAAAAAATGCACAACAAAATGAATGAACAAACGCATAAAGTTGGCATGCAAAAAAGCAGTTATCGTATGACATCAATGTATTATCTTATTTTCAAATTGGCATGCATATGTTATGAGTTGGCCATGTTAAAGTTACGAAAAAAGATCACATTGGGAAATGGATGACAATTGCCATGTGAATGGAAGAACGGGTCCATGTCTGCAAGGTTGCCATTTTGTCATAAAAAATGCCGCATTTGAGAAGATGCACTTGCCATGGACACGAATACAAAAGCAGCAAAAAATGGCTCATTAAATCTACATTTGGCACGTAAAAATTGTAGTCCAAACCTTCATGAAAATAACAACAACATAGAATGGAGTTGGCACTCAAAGTCGGGTATGAAAATGCCATGTGCATCACATAATATTAGCCATCACAAATTGAAACACAGTGTTGCCATGCAAGATCATGAAATACTGCCATGTATAATCAACTAAAAATACCATCTGACAGTGAGAACAATGACCGTAAGAGATCGATATTAAGATCGGGATGAAAATCTCAACCAAAATGAAAGAGTTGCCTTGTGATTTCAACTACAAATGCCATGTACATCACATAAGATTTGCCATGCAGTGTGAAACAAAATTTTCCATGAAGATATAAAGAAAATGAAACACACAGTTTACCTTATACTATAGGCTCTGCAAACTTCACGGCCTTCCGGCCATCAACGACGGGCTATGCCTTCATAGGGGGCATTCCTGCCGGAAAAGCAAAAGCAATCGGAATGGGATCAATTTCTGGTTCATCCTGACTACGATCTATACCAAGGCTGCAACTTGGTGGGGTGAAATCCATGGGGTGCCTCTCTTGCGGCTCAGACGGCTTTCGCACAAACTGATTAGCAGAATCTAGAGGTCAAAGATGAACAAACATATCACTATCAACTGTTGCACGAGAATCATGATTGTTGGTACGACGAGGCGAGCTGTCAGTGATTTCAATCACATCCTTCTTGCCTATCTTCTTGTTAGGACTGTACAGTACCCCAATGTTGACAGGAAGTTTGGAAGTTCGCAGATTCAAAATGGGGTCCTTCTGGGTTATACGGGGCACCGTCTGCTGTGTACGTGCAGCTCCATCAGTAGAGTCCTGCTTACCGCTAGCAACTCCCAAAATCCCGACTTCCACCATCTCCGTTGACTTGCTTTGCTCGGCAGGTTGGAATAGAGTTGAAGCAGACACGAAACCCGTGTTAGATCTGCTTTTAACAATATCCACTGTAGTAGATGCCTTTGTGGGATTCTTGCGAGGGTTGCGCCTAGGAGGCAGGCCATCTCGCAAAACCTTTGCTGGAGGAACCTGGGCAATGGGAGCAGATGTAGGAGCTGTGCGACGAACGTCGTCCATGGATATCCTCCGACCAGGAAATTCAGTCGCAACACCTTCTTTCGTGGACATAGCAGTACCATCAGCCACACGCGTGGAATCTGTACCAGATGAGCAGGAATCTTCCTTGCTAAAGATAAAATCTGGAGCACTGACTTCATCACTTGCCGAGCGGCTAGATGGGATAAAGGTAGCATTCCTCATTGACAGCAGTGTAGGCACAACCTCAGCAATCCTAGCAGACACTGTCTCATCGCTGCCAGACAGACGTGCCTCAGAAATACCAATTGTTCCACTTTTCTTGTGTACCTTTACAGCTGGCATAAATGGATGCTCATGTGGGTCGGAGCTAGCCGAAGCATTTTGCACGGCGGTAGCAGGTTTGTTAGCTGACGGGACATGAATGTCCACATGGCCGAACGTCGCCAACTTCGAGTGAATAGGTTCTAATGGGTCTTTGTTAGCAGCTTTGGTCGGGCGTGAGATGGTCTTCTTGAACCTGCAAAACATGTGGAACGAACATATATTAGTGAAAAGGGAAACACGTATCAAATAAAAATGTGATCAAAAGGAAAAAGTAACTGCCATGTACATGAAAATAGAAATTCATAATTAATGTGGAAGAAGTAGCAAATGTATGACAAAGCATGGAGTTCAATCTGTCATGCAAGATAGTTGCCATGTGAGTAAGTTATTATCTGCCATGTATGGCAGATAGAAGTTGCCATGTTGGGACGAGTATAGTTGCCATGGGAAGAATCATGGAGTTCAATGTGTGATGCATGATAGTTGCCATGTGAGTAAGCTATTGTTTGCCATGTATGTCAGGTAGAAGTTGCCATGTTGGAACAGGTAGGGTTGCCATGGGCAGAATCATGAAGGTAAATCTGTCATGCATGATAGTTGCCATGTGAGCAAGCTATTATCTGCCATGATATGGCAGGTAGAAGTTGTCATGTTGGAACATGTATAGTTGCCATGGGAAGAATCATGAGGTTCAATATGCCATTCATGATAGTTGCCATGTGAGTAAGGTATTATCTGCCATGTATGGCAGGTAGAAGTTCCATGTTGGGACATGTAGAGTTGCCATGGGAAGAATAATGGAGTTTAATGTGTCATGCATGATAGTTGCCATGTGAGTAAGGTATTATCTGCCATTATTGTCAGGTAGAAGTTGCCATGTTGGAACAGGTAGAGTTGCCATATGAAATGCATCAAACATACTGTACGATTTGCCATGGTGCACATGCTACGAATGTCATGTGATTTTTTTAGGAAAAATGAACGCCACAACATGCGCTTGTTCAAATAACAGTAAGATTAGGAGGGAAGTACACAACAATTAGTAAAAAGGAGATCATACTTTTTGCTCTGTTTCCTCATTTCTTCAAGCACAACAGGATCACCGGTATTTGACAACGACGCACGAGGAGACGATCGAGTGGACAAAATGCCAACACGAGTGGGTACCCTTTTATTCAATCGGGCAAAAGTACGAGAGGGGGTGGGTGCCTGTTTCTGCTTACTTGCTCGCCCACCAACTGTCGTCTCCTTGCAAACAGGAAAGCAAAGTAGAACAACCGAGTTAGATAAAGTAAATTGTGGCATGCAGCTCATAAAAAAATAAAGCGTGTGATATGCCACAACGAACAAACAACAAACCTCATCCTAGCAGCAACACGATCAATCCTACGCTTCTTGCCATTAGGACCCTGAGCATCGTCCTATGTAATCCTACCCCTCTTTCAGGGAGAAACACCCACCTCATTCGCAGCAACTGATGCATTGCCTCCCTTCGATACAGTAACAACAACAGGAGCCTTGACATTGGTATCGCCAAGAGGAACTTGACGGGATTTCAATTGAATACTGACATGCTACACATTCTCCGTGTCATCGTGGCCATCAGGACCCTTTGCAGGGCCATCATCCATTCCACCAAAATCAGCACCAAATGTGTCCTCCTGGGTATTAGGTTGCTCCTGAGAGCTGTTGTAATCGTACCGACCACGACAACTAGTTGGACGATGTGTGCATTCTCTAGCGTAAGAGGTAAATTGCCTAGCAACTTCATCAGCATCGGAACCGGTTAATGCTGTCCAACCTTGAACCAACTTCCCAAGCAAACCGGTCATGCCGGATGCAAACTGTCCCACTAGATGTTCCATGGGAGCCCTAGCCTAAAATGACAATAAGTCGGTAAACAACTTCAGAGACAAAAAAAGTGTTTAAAAGAAAATTCGACAAGAAATTGTGAGACATGAAAAGAACTCCGTTGAAAAAAGAGTAATTAAAAAGATATGCAACTGTAAAATACCTCAAGGGTGCACGATGGAGCTGAATGCATGTCCATCCACTTGGCGAAATTACTTGGCCCGCCGAACACACTGTAGTCACTGACATGCTCGGCCATCAACTGAAAATAGGAGAGTTGCCATGTATTTTAGGTTTTACAACCCATTTTGGAAAAAGTAGTATGGATGGACAAACAACTTTTTTTAATATTCATTTGTTAGAAATATGCTCCAAATTCATGAATGCAAGAAGTACTATATCACTAACCTGCAGTTTGCCATACTTGGTGTCGGTTATCCTGTCCGCAGCAAGCACAACTTTGACGCTTTGGATGTCCAAGCGGACAAAACAAATTTGTGGGGGGGAGGCAGACTTCCTATCGCATCGAGATCGACGGTAAATAAATCAAGGCGATTGACGTACATGAGCTGACAAGCACAAACACACAAAAAGAAAGGCATTTCAGAATTCAAGGAGTGTCGTTTTACGTATTGTAATGATTGCCATGTAACAGGTTCTAAAAAAGTCAAGCAGAAGTTGCCATGTGCAGGCAACTGAGTTTGTAATACGTGAAAAATTGGGCTTGCCGCAGCTGCAAAACTGCAGTTGCCATACATGATCTAGTGCGTTTGCCGCATATTTTGTTACTGAAAAAAGCATACCATTATGATATGAGCTCAAGCTTGAATGCCCCATTATTATTATGTTTTATGCAATGTCGACAAGGAAAAATGAACACATGATAAAAACACATAATGAGAACAAAACGAGAATACCATTAGGTGTAGGCGGCAGCTCTTCTGGTACATCTTGTTTGCAAGGGCGTCATGCAGGAAGTCAGCAATAAATTTGCACCAATTCATATTCTTCACATCATCAATTCTTGCCTGCAAAAAAAGCAAAGATTTGAAAAACATCAACACAGACGCAAGAAAACATAATCAGTCATTATGGGAGAACAAAAAAAGATGAAGAACATTCACCAGGATAGGGAAGCATTTGTTGCTTGGACGTAGTGAAGTGGTAGGCGCAAAGACAGACGAAATCAAGTACATTACAAGCTTCATCTTGAATACGTCATCGTGGGTTTTCATCTTCTCAAGTGAATCTGCTAGAACCATCTTATTAGGCATGGTTGCCTCTCCAGGAAACAAACGAGGGAACAATTCTTGCTCAATGTCGTTGTTAGTCTCATAAGGAATAATCAATTTCCCACGGGGTACACCTAATGTGCAGAAAATAGACTCCTCATCCAAAGGCAGTCTTCCACGTTCAGGAATGAAAAATTCCCTGGACGCAGGGTCATATATCTTCCCAAGCCAACCAGAGAGAGGATTCAACAGATTTGGGCATAGGACATTCATCAAAGACTGTATCCCCATATCGTTGGTGGCATTGTTCTGGTCATCACTGAAGCCCTTGATCAGTAAAGTCATCCGTTCTTGAGAATCCCTATTGCGCCGCGTAGTTTTCTTCTTCTGCCATAAAAAAGAAGAAGCACGGTGACTCTTGGCAAGTTCAAGAAATGAATGGAAAACGTGCATATCACACAATAAAACTTTTTTGGGGGGAGGGAAGAACCTCATCACCGTCTTTCCCGGGAGCAAACGCACGTTGCCGTGGGAGTGGCTCCACAAAGTCGTCGACATTGTCTTGCTAGATAACGTGAACCATGATGCTGTGTTAGGAACAAAGCACACATGAGTATGCACATAAAGAGAAAGGTATATGATGAAAGACATGGAGAATCAAGATTCAAACAAAAAACAAAAGGAAACTACCATGTTGAACAGACATACAGATGACAACTGCCTTGATCAAACAAAGACGGATGGCAAACAAACACAAATGATGGTTGCACAAAAAAATGACATTGGTTGGAAATGGTTGTAAACCAAAAGGTGGGGACTATCACATTTTCATAACTAAAGCATTGCTATAAAATCTGGTGTGTATGCCAGCTGCTAGATAAAGTGCATTACACAATTGCCGTGCAACACTACCAGAAGTAAAGGCAGAAAGTGTGTTGCGTGGAAAGAATGAGTTGCCACCTGCAAACTATATATAGTATAAGGGAATTTCCATATAACAATGGGAGTGAATGGCAAGAAAAACATGTTAAGTATTCTGTGACCACAACAGATAGTTGACACACATGAATCAATGCACAAAAAGCATGGGCACTAATATGTTAGCTTGAACAGGTAGTTGCCACCAACCAATAAAGCACGAAGGAAAAAATGTACATGAACCAACAAGACCGCGTCGACCACCTTGTTTACAAACGGAACTTACGCAAATGGAAAATGAAGTCTAGATGAGTACTAATTTGTTGCCATATGATTAACTGAACAACAAGTACGAAATTGCCCATGAATCAGTGGAAAAGCAAATGGCAACTGACAGTGCTAGTTCAATTGATCAGTTGCCATGCACGTAACAAACATAGGGCAATCTGTGCGTAAACCAGTAGTCTAAATTGCCGTGTTCTCGTGAATCAGTGAAAAGCGAATGACAACTGACAGTGTGAGTTCAACTGATCAGTTGCCATGAACATAACAAACATAGGGCAATCTGTGCATAAACCAGTAGTCTAAAATTGTCATGTTCTCATGAATCAGTGGAAAAGCGAATGACAATTGACAGTGTGAGTTCAACTGATCAGTTGCCATGTACATAACAAACGTTGGGGCAATCTGTGCATAGACCAGTAGGCTAAACTGCCAAGTTTATAGAGAACAACATGGCAAACAAGTCAGTTTGAAGGAAAACAAATCCTACATTGCTTTACACAACCAAATGTCAAGAAATGTAGATCTAGGTATCATACCATGCTCTCAGGCACGAACATTGATCACACTAAAAACTCCTAAAAATTGCGAAAATCGTTGCGTGCAACCCTGTGAACTAAGAAAATCAGAGCAGAAAACTAAGCGGATCTACTCTATCTGAACAAAAACTATACCGCGCGAGGAACACCGAGCATCACCGGCGTGGCCTTAATCTCAACGGGGAACAAACTAGAAACTGATGGCCTGATGGCACATTTTCTACTCCCCTCGTCAACAGGGAATCGAACCAAAAACCACGCGAATCTCGCCAGAGGGGAGGGTGGGGTGGGGGTGGATGAGCGGGCGCGATACAACAGATTCATACCAGGGGAGTAGCCGACGCCCTACCTACGCGCAGTGATTGTGCCGCGACGGCGTTCCGATTGCTGGAGCACAACCGACAGCCACGAACGACCAGTTGTCTGCTCGTCCGCCGCCGGCGGCCCTTCTCCTCTGCTCTGCCTCCATCGCCCCTTCTCCTCTGCTTCGCCTCCGCCTAGAAACTGCCAGATGAAGGGAGATGAAATGGGATGGGGATGAATGACGCAGGAGTGGGGAAAGATTCTAAAAGCAGTGAATAAGAGGGGAGGAGACGTGCGAGGTGTGCGGGCGCAAGAGAGGAACCGCCGCACGCCAGCTTGGCAACTGTGACTACTCCGAGAGAGAACAAGCATGTGGGCGAGGTGGGATAACGTCCACACATCGGCCGGATCCTACGTGGCAACAAAAACCAGACACTAAATGTCAAGATTCGTGCAAGTGCAAACGGACGGCGATCCGTGTGTGGGCGAGATGTAAACGCCCACACATGTGGGCATTATCTTTTCCCAAAACAAAAACCATTTTCTCAACAAAGAAACATAAACTCATATTATTCACTAAACACCATTTGTTGTTTTTCGTGGGTACGCTAAACACCATTTGGGGTTCTCATACTCTATTTGGGGCCCTCTTTTTTACAAGGTATGCCGACCAAATCCTCTCTGTCTCTTTCCTTTTTCCATGAAATAGAAATAATCACAATGGTAGACGGCAGATGACAAAAAACTGAAGGCAATGCACGATGAGTCGATGAAGGCCGATGTTACGCAGTGATGGACAATCAAAATCGGATAGTCAACGATGACGAGGAGTGATCAAGAATATTTGAGAAATGACAAAAAGCCCATATTTGTTCCTCACATATTTGCAGGTGAATAGGATGGGATGAGAACCGCTAAAATGGGGAAGTGGTGGGGAATGGGTTGAAATAGTTTTCTTCTCAAAACACACCGGAATGAGGAATAAAAGGCAAGATGGGAACATGATTGGAGTTGAGAGTGGGGTTTTGGTTTCTGGTGTATATACACCTATTATGAAATACATATAAAAAACACATTTCGAAATGTTAAAAAAATTCCACGTGTACATCTCGACATCCTATGTTTGCACACAAATTTTTGGTGAAAAGGGAAAATTGTGGCATGTATAAAAAATATAAAAATATGCCTCTTGATAGATGTAATCAAGCCGAAAATTGTCTCTTTTACATAAGCCACAAAAAATGTCCTTTTTCATCGGAACTTGGCGCACACACATATAATGTCCGGATTTACATGGGGGGGGGGTCTTGATTTTTTTTTGACATTTTGAAATGTGTATTTAGACAATTGGTGCATATACACCTATGAGTGAAAGTGAATTTTCGATTGGAGTTGCTCTATGCTGAACAACTTATGAAATTCCTAGATTCTCATAAAAAACAATAAGATACAATGAATAAGTAGGACCACACCAAGCAACCTCTCAAAAATTTAGATGGGATGTGGACACCCCGCACTTAGCCATGTCTAACATTACATGCATCACATTTTAATAATACGAGTGCTTGCGTTGGAATAAAATTATAGTTGGTCAAACTATCATAGACTTAGTTTTTGCCCACCAACGCAACAAATTTTTGCTAGCAATACTTTTATGGAAATTCCTTCTTTTTTATAATTTTAGTTTTTTTGTGTGGATAAATCTTAGTTGTGACAAACTCAGCTATAAATCCAACATGTTCTTCACCAAAACCATTGCGTTGGAACTTGGAAGAAGTGGCATTATCTAGAATAATGGTCTCGCAAAGCCAATGATGTGTCATCATCACATATTTGACATGTATGCCTCTCATGTAGTTGGCGTGTGCGGTTCTCAACCTTGGTGGTGACTCAACCTTTGTGCCATACTTGTACTGGGTGTATATTGCCTTATGTGTCTACTCCATATGTGGTGTGGATCAGCTTTGAGACGCGCCAAAAGAGATTCTACTGGCTAGGTTGTTAGTTCTTGTTTCGAGAAGGGAGTTTATGTAATGTTCGTTCTTTCTAGCGTACTTTGTAATGTTTTCCTTACTAATAGGATTCATTTTTAATGTTCTTACAAACGAGATTCACTCTTTAAAGAGACACTAGTGAGATTTAATGCCACATAAGGAATGCTCAAGAGAAAATTATTAAAAGATAAAAAAGTGTTTCACTGCTTGAATAATGATTCAAATTTTTTAGGAACACTGAGTACCCGCACACATGCACGCTACTATATACACACGCACATCGGAGCCATGGGCGTAACATCAAGTTTGAGTTATATAATTACCGATGTCGATGTGAACATTGTCTCCCCCCAATTTTCTTTTCTTTATTTCATTTGTTTGAATCAATGAGTTTTCCTGTCGATTTTCATTTATTATATGAAATTAAATAGTAGATAGAGCAAAATTAAAAAAGAAAGCCAGAGAACATATGGGGTAGACAACAACTGCATGTTGGAAGCTTGAAAAATAGCTCTGTGAGGCCTAAGCACAATTGAATGTGTCGGGTTCGTCTCTCAAAGGAACTCATAGGGATAAGGTGTGCGTTGTGCGTTCATATGGAAGAGTGTATGTATGTATGTATGTATGAGCGTATGCATCTGTACTATGATAGAAAAAAAGGCCTAAGCACAAACCAAAAGTTTATTTTTTCCCTTTCATATGCTCTTCAAATGTGATTCATCTATGTTACTCATGTTGGAAATATGAGCAATTTACCGAATAATTTAAAAGGAATAAACATAAGATAAAACTTGATTATTGTAACGAAGACAAGACTAGTGATGCAAACAACAAACTTGAGGAAAATAGACCATAATAACAAAGGCAAGACTAGGTAGGAAAACTATTGGAGAGGAGGAAAATATCATCTAAACATATGTGCTAGAATAGAATAAATCTAGAACAGATACTAGACCAAGAAACTCTAATAGAACCTCGAACAGAAAAGACACAAACACATACTGAGCAACGGCTGTAGCATTAGTGTTGGGGTTGGCGTTGACGTTGTTATCGTCGAAGAGGTTGACGACGTCGGGAAGAAGTCATCATTGGGGAAGTAGTCGTCGGCGTTCGTGGCGTCCGTGATGAAGAGGTCAGTAATCGCGCAGAGCGCTCCCCAAAAATCTTATGACCCTTCTCCATACAGGACTCAAAGAGATGGAGTTTCGGAGGCCTACTGTCCTGAACTACGATGCACGCCACAAGCCGGGATGGGAAAGAACCTAGTAGCAACTCAGAGTTTGAAACTTAATGGCGTGAGAAAGATGATGTTCGGATGTGTATCTCTGGAGATGAGCAACCTCTCTTTTATGGGCACAGGAGAAGGAGACGAATAGGCTGTCACAGAAGGTGAAGCAAAAGAAGAAGACTAAAAAAACATGCACGAACTGGAGGGTGCAATATCAGTATTCAATCTCCACTACAAAAAAACTTTTTAGCTCCCGAGTGACCTTTCATATACCAGTCGTGCGTGGCAAAAATTTAGACAACGGTTCGGCTCATTCCAGTAACCCGTGGCGTGCCGTGACGAGGAGAGTGGCAGAGGAGGAGCACGCGTGAATGCCTCTCTTGTTCTTATCCTCATACATGTGGAGAAACAACCTCCCTTATAAGGAGGTTTAACTCCTACTAGGTGAGACCTATGGGACTAAACTTTAGTCCCACCTCTTGCCTTGCATGAATGAGATAAGTGGGCCTCTAGGATTTATTAGGAATTCTGAAATGCTATTGGGCTGGCACATAATAGACTAAACTCTAGTAATTCCCCACTAGACTGAGAGGCACACAAAATCTGCCTTTGGTTCCATAACACCGTTTATATACAGCTAGCGGAGTTGAGATTGTTAAATTAAACTTCCACCTAGAACTCTATGCTACACTAGTAAGGAACTTGAACAATGGAAGGCCTTGAACTGCATGTTTTCTACGAATCTAGCTTCACACAAAGCCTTGACCGATACTAGGCTATCGTGGGACTTCCCCATGGGTGAATCTTATGCGTCATACTCCGAGGCCTTTCATGAGTTTACTAGAGAGCACCCTACTTTCATAGATTGCGGCGTTTAAAAACGAGACTCATATAGGCGTGTTCTTCAAAAGATGTTGTGTAGGGCAATATATATGCTTAAATAGGTCACTTAAAACACATTAAGATATATACCAACCTGTCGTGCAGATTAGGAGAGTATTGCATCTTCATGAAGTGGTATTATTAATAGTAAGGACAATCTCTTCTCAGTTGACCAACAACTTGTCTTCCACATCTAATTCACAGGATCTCTGATCACATAGAATAGGTTACCACTGTGAACAACTCATATTGTGGGTCTCATACCCATCTCCTTCGATTCATTATCTATCACATTATGTGACAGACCTTTGTGAAAGGTCTGTCAGATTCTTAGACGTTTGGATACAATCCGATACAATAACTCTGGAGTTTCTCATTTTCCTGACAGACTTTAACCTTCTCTGAACATGTCTTGGTGACTCCATGTTATCCTTTGAACTACTCACTTTGGCGATCACAATTTGATTGTCCCAGTTTATAAAAACACCCAGTATAGGTTTCTCCACAACCGGTAAGTCATTCAAGAGCCGACGAAGCCAATCAGCTTCGACCGTACTTGTATCTAGTGTCGTGAGTTCTGATTCCATTGTTGACCTCGTTAAGATGGCCTGCTTGCAAGACTTACAAGAAACAACACCACCTCCATGAGTGAATACATATCCGCTCGTGGCCTTTACCTCATCCGCATCAGAGATCCACTTTGAGTCACTATACCCTTCAAGTACCTTTGGGTACCGAGTGTAGTGAATTCCATAACTCGTAGTGCCTTTTAAACAACACAGAACTCTCTCAAGAGCTGGCTAAACACATAAGCGAGCCAATAATCTGAGAGTATTTCAATTGAAAAAATTAGCAATTCTTCGATTCTTTCGAAGCAACACGCTAGCATCACATAGTCTTGAAGAGGGCTTGCAGTCACTATAACCAAAGCGACTCAATATCTTTTCCATGTAGTGAGATTGAGGAAGTGTAATCCCACCACCATCATCTCTCAATAGCTTGATGTTCGGAATAACATCAGCTACTCCTAAATACTTCATCTCAAAAACAACGAGACAGGAAATCCTTGACCTCCTTAATAACATTCAGATTTTTTCCGAAAATCAATATATCATCAACATACAAGCAAAGGATAACTCCCTCTCTCCTCCACCATGGCGATATTACACACATTTGTCAGCTTTGTTTACAACAAAGCCTGCAACTGTTAAAGTTCTTTCATACTTCTCATGCCACTTGTTAGGTTCTTGCTTAAGTCCATACAAAGACTTCAACAATTTGCACACCTTTCCTTCTTGACCGTCCACTATAAACCCATCTGGTTATTTCATGTAAATTTTCTCGTCCAACTCTCCATTTAGGAAAGCGGTCTTAACATCCATTTCATGAACGAGAAGACCATGTGAGGCAGCTAGTGAAAGCAATACTTGAATACTGGTCAGTTGAGCCACATGTGAGTAAGTATCAAAGAAGTTTTCACCTTACTTTTGGGTATAACCCTTGGCCACGAGTTGTGCCTTGTACTTTTCTATAGTACCATCAGGCATAAGCTTCTTCTTGCATACCCATTTGCACCCTATAGGTTTGCATCCATAAGGACGATCAGTGATCTCCCAAGTTTCATTTGCCAGGAGGGAATCCATCTCACTACGAATCGTTTCCTTCCAGTGGTTTGCATCTTCAGATGCATAGGCCTCTGAAATAGAACTGAGAGTGTCATCTATGAGATACACAAGAAAATCATCACCAAAGGACTTTGTAGTCATCTATCTATTTCTCCTTTTAGCAATATCATTATTTCCCTCCATATGATCTTTAAGATGTTGCATCCGAATGGTAGGTTTAGAAATTACAACTACATCCCAACTCGATGAACTAAGAAACTCCCGATTTGATGAACTTCTCGTATCCTTCATGGGAAAGATATGCAAAAAGAAAGTCGCATTATTCGCCTCCATGATTTTACCGACAAGCATGTCTGATACCTGAGATTTTACAATAAAGAATCTATAACCAATGCCATGAAAAGCATAGCCGAGGAAAACAAAATCCACACTTTTTGGCTTGAGCTTCTTTGGAATTGGTACATTGACTTTCACCAAGCAGCCCCATGTTCGTAGGTAAGAGACTTTTAACCTTTCCTTCTCCCATTCCTCGAATGGAGTTGTCTCTTTGTTCTTCATGGGAACTCGGTTTAGGACATGACATGCAGTCAATATCACCTCCCCCCATCATGCCTTGGAGAGACCCAATGTTCATTAATGAAATCACTTAGAGTACGGTTCTTTCTTTCCGCTACCCCATTTGATTGAGGTGAATAGGGAGGCATGATACATCTCCAAAGTATCTATAATTTTTGATTGTTCCATGTTAATATATTATCATTCTAGGATGCTTTTTGGACTTTTGTTTACCAATTTATAATATTTTTGAGCACTAACCTATTGACCCAGTGCCCAGTGCTAGTTGTTATTTTCTGTGTTTTTTTGACTTTCCAGGTTTATAGTACCAAACGAAGTTCAATTGCCCCGAAACTTTTTGATGATTTTTTTGGGACCAAAATAAGACCTAAAATCTTTGGGAGGAGGCTAGGAAAGCCACGAGGGACCCACAAGCCAACACGGCGTGCCACCAGGGGGGCCTAATGGCTTGTGCCTCCCTCGTGCACCTCCCGACGCCCCTCTCTGGCCTATAAATTCACATATATACCAAAAACCCTAGAAGCGCTCCCGAAACACTTTCTCCGCCGCCGCAAGTCTCATTTCCGATGGGAGGCCATCTACACCTCTGTTCCGACACCCTGTTGGAGGGGAGATCGATCAGGGAGGGAATCTTCATCAACCTTGTTGCCCTCACCATGATGCGTGAGTAGTTCACCACAAAACTATGGGTCTGTAGGTAGTACCTATATGGAAACATCTCTCTCACTCACTCTCTCTCTCGATCTTCAATACAATGTTCATCGCATCTTTGCCTTGATTTATCCGATGTAATCCCTTTGTATGGTGTTTTTGTTAGGATCCGATGAACTATGAGTTTATGTTAAGATTATTCATGAAAAGTATTTGAGTCAAACTTGAATACTAAGATTCTTATTTGCATGATCATCATAGCTTCATAATGCTCTTCGATCAATTGAGATAGTTTGGCCAACTAGATTGATATTTCTTCGCTAGGAGTGGTGCGTTGTCATAGGTTCAACTTGACGAGTTTCTATATCCCATTGAAACAAGGGGACAGGTTAAGTATTTGTGTTGCTTCTACTAAGTATAAAAATATGGGTTTATTCATATTGATTGAGTTTACTTTGTCTACATCATGTCATCGTTCTTCAAGCATTACTCTATTTTACTTAATACTCTAGATGCATGATGGATAACGGTCGATGAGTGGAGTAATAATAGTAGGTGCAGGCAGGAGTCGGCCTATTTTCTTATGGATGTGATGCCTGTATAGTATATACACATGATCATGGTCGTGAAAATCGCATAACTATTCGCTTTTCTATCAATTGCCCAACAGTAATTTGTTTACTCACCGTATGCTATTTCTATGAGAGATACCAGTAGAGAACTCTATGCCCCCGGGTCTATTCACTTATATATTCGCAAATGCTATCATTACCTTAATTTTATTTATTTTATTTTATTTAATTATGCAATTCACAATTATCTACACAACTCGCTTGCTTGCAAATAATGCAATCAAGGGGCTTGACAACACTCTTACCGGCGTTGGGTGCAAGTTGTTTGTTCTTTTGTGTGCAGTCGTTGAAGATAGTTGAGGATTGGTATTCCTATTGGTTCGATAAACCTTGGTTTCATAATTGAGGGAAATAGTTACCCACTTTGTGTTGCGATAACCCGTTCCTCTTCACGGAAAACCCGACGCAGGTCACAAGTATCAGGAAAGATTTCTCGCGCCGTTGTCGGGAATACCATCACCAACTATCAAGTAACTTCGCACAAATTTTTATTCACTTGTTCTTATTTTTATTTGCTGTTATATTTAGTTTGTCTTATAAAAATCAAAAATACAAAAATATTTATCTTTGCTAGCTATTAGTTTACTTCCTTGTTTGCTTTACTTGCTAGTTTTCTTGTCTCGCTTGTTGCTTTGCTTCTTCGGTCACCATGTCTCAAGATACTACTAAGTTGTGTGATTTCTCAAATAATAATAATAATGATTTTCTTAGTAATCCTATACTACCCGCCACTAGTGCGAAGGCTTTTGATATTAATGCTGCATTGCTAAATCTTGTCATGAAAGATCAATTTTTGGGAAGTCCTAATGAGGATCCCGCGTCACACCTTAATGCCTTTATTGAATTATGTGATATGCAAAAAAAGGATGTGGATAATGATATTTTGAAATTAAAATTATTTCCTTTTTCACTAAGATATAAAGCTAAGGCTTGGTTTTCATCTGTACCCCGTAATAGTATTGGAACGTGGGATAAGTGTAAAGATGCTTGTATTGCCAAGTATTTTCCTCCTACTAAGATCATCTCCCTTAGAAATCAAATAATGAATTTTAAACATAAATATCAAGAGAGTGTTGCACAAGCTTGAGATAGAATGAAATTGATGATAAGAAATTGTCCAACTCATGGCTTAAACGTGTGGATGATTATCCAAAATTTCTATGCTGGACTATACTTTGTCTCTAGAAATCTTCTAGATTCTGCCGTAGGTGGTACCTTCATGGATGTGACCTTAGGAGAGGCCACAAAACTTCTGGACAACATTATGATAAATATTCTAAATGTCATACTGAAAGGGCCCCAACTGGTAAGAAGGTAAATTATGTTGAAGAAATCACTACTTTGAGTGAAAAAGTGGATGCTCTTATGAATATGGTTGCTAGTAAAAATAATCATCTTCATCCCAATGATATGAATTTGTCTACTTTTATTGAGCAAAAAATGATGCTTTTGATGTGAACTTCATCTCGCGAAATAATTTCAATAACAATGTTTATAGAGGAAATTTCAATGCTAGATCGTATCCCGCTAATTCCTTTAACAACTATGGAAATTCTTCTGGAAATCCTTCTAAAAATTCTAATATGATACCTTCTGATCTTGATAACACAATTAAATTTTTTATTAATTCTTAAAAGGTTTTCAACACTAAGGTAGAAGAAAAGTTGCATGTGATCGATACTTTGGCTAACAACATGGATAGAATTGCTCTTGATGTTGAAAATCTTAAAAATAAATCTTTGACACCCAAGAATTATTTTAATTAGACTATTAAATATATCCATTTACATATTAATGAAAGTAAGGAGAGGACCGCTAAGTTGAGAGATAACCGAGAATTCTTAGAAAAAGCTCTTCCACCTGGTTTTACCGGAATTATGATGAAGATCTTAAAATGATTGGTGTTTCTCCTATTGAATCTTTCTTTAATTATCTGAATATAAATGATAAAGGAACTGGAGATGAGTCAAGTTTAGTTGAGGAGCGTCCCGTTTGCTTGGAGGGTGATAATGTTAATGCTAAAACTGAAAAAGTGGGTTTGGACAGGTCAAAACTTTAACTAGTGATGTGCCCACTATCTTGGATTACAAGGACTTTAATTATGATAAATTCTCTATAGTATAATGTATTTCCATGCTGCAATCCATTATTAGCTCACCCAATGCTTATGAAAAAAACAAAGCTGTTACCATACATATAGTAGAAGCTATGATAAAATCGTATGATGAGAAAGTAGAACTTGAAGTTTATATTCCTAGAAAATTGATTATGAATGGGAACCTACTATAGAAATAAAAATAAATAAATATGAATGCAATGCTTTGTGTGACCTTGGTGCTAGTGTTTCAACCATACCTAAAACTTACTGTGATGTGCTTGGTCTCACTAATATTGAAGAGTGTTCCCTAAACTTGCATCTTGTGGATTCTACTATCAAGAAATCTTTAGGTAGAATTAATGATGTGATTATTATTGCAAACAAAAATTATGTGCATGTTGTTTTCATTGTGCTTGATATCGATTGCAATCCTTCTTGTCCCATAATACTTGGAAGACCATTCTTATGAACTATAGGTGCAATTATTAATATGAAAGAGGGAAACATAAGATTCCAAATCCCATTAAAGAAAGGGATGGAACACTTCACTAGGAATAAAATTAAACCACCTTATTAATAAATCATGAGAGCCACTTATGGGTTGATTACCAAAGATGACAACACTTGAAACTATGCATTATGCCTAGCTAAGGGCATAAAACATTAGCGCTTGTTGGGGGGCAACCCAATATGTATCTTAAATTATGTTATTGATTTCTGTTATTTTGTGATAACATGATTTTTCCTCTGTAATGATTATGTTTTTATTTTTTAATTAGTATTTGTGTCAAGTAAAGCCTTTGGTATGACTCACGAGATGAGTAGAAATGATGCTCAAACATAACAAAAACTTTGACACCAGTACAGGAATTTTCATTTCTTACTTGAGTGTGATAATGATATGAAATTGTTACACGCTATTTCTATACAAATTCTATACGTTTTAATAATTTTAAAGAATTTTTAGATTTACATAAGTATGGGTTCTTTACATATTACCACAGAATGATCTCTTTTAAACAAAGTCTTTTTTTGCTTGCACAGTTTGCTTGTTTGGATTATGCTATGGATTGTATCGGGGGGTATAAGCCATGGAGAAGTTATAATACAGTACCTATTATGAAAAAATGAATTGAGAATAAATTTATAACAGTACCTTAAGTATGCAATATGTTGATTATACTAACGGAACTTATGAAGTTTTGTTGGGTTTTTGTCTAACTGAAGCTTTCAAATTTTGGGTGTCATCACGATGGACCACAGAATAAGGAGTAGCAAGAGCCTAAGCTTGGTTATGCCCAAGGCACACCTAGTAATATTATAAGGAAAACTCAAGCATCTAAGCTTGAAGATGCCCCGGAAGGCATCCCCTCTTTCGTCTCAATCCATTGGTATGTCACTTGAAGCTATATTTTTATTCATCACATGATATGTGTTTTACTTGGAGCGTTGTTTGCTTTTGTTTGCCTTTACTTTCAGTATGTCACAATCATAATTTGCTGGAAACACCTATTTGAGAGAGACACGCCTTCATCATAATTTGCTAGAATACTCTATGTGCTTCACTTATATCTTTTGAGCTTGGTAGTTGCTCTAGTACTTCATTTATATCTTTTTGAGCATGGTGGCGTGTATATTTATAGAAATAATATGCTCTCATTGTTCACTTATATTTGTTTGAGAGCTGAATAAATAGTGACATTAATTTGCATGGGTCATAATACTAGTCCAAAACTAATATGTATTCAATGAATGATAATCAAAACTATCATGTAGCACATATAGACAAATTTTGTGTTAATGACATTAATGTGGTAATATGAAAAAAGGTGTGAGTCCACAATTTTTGATTCGTAGAAGTGTCAATATTAAGAGGTGTTAACTTGTTATTCATCTAAAAATTAAAGAGGCATGGTGATGATGTGTGAGCATTTTTATTCCTCGTTGAAATCCTAGTGTTGTTTCGAGTCAGGGAGCGCGATGGTTAACTCCTACCAACCTCCTCCCTTGGGGCATGCGAGGAGTACTTTGATTTTTGATAAAATAATAAAATTTTGTAATAAGTATATGAGTTCTTTATGACTAATGTGACACCATGGACATACACATCCTCACCTTCTCATATTTGCTAGCCTCTTCGGTACCATGCATAGCCCATTCTCAACTCGAGGATCGGTGCAACTTTTGCCGGTGCATCCAAACCCCGTGACATGATATGCCCTGTTGCACATAAGTCTCATTATATCTTCCTAAAACAGCCACCGTGCCTACCTATTATGACATTTCCATAGCCATTCCGAGATATATTGCCATGCAAATTCCATCATCACTTCACATGACTAGTTCGTTCATCACCATATTGCTTTGCATGATCATATAGAGTTGACATATTATTTGTGGAAAAACCACCGTTCATCATATTTTTGATACATGTCACGCTAGATCATTACACATCTCGGTACACTGCAAGAGGCATTCATATAGAATCATATGTTCCTACCAGTTCTTCATAGTGAGTTGTAAGTAGATAAAAGTGTGATGATCATCCTTATTAGAGCATCGTCTTAGTGAGGAAAGAATGATGGAGACTATGATTCCCCCACAAGTCAGGATGAGAGTCCGTATGAAAAATAAAATAAAAACGGGGAGGCCAAATGAGCCCACCATATAAAAAATATATGAATGGGGGAGGAAAGAAAGAGAAAATCCCACCATGAAAAAAATAAATAAAAAAATAAATGAGAGGAAAGGAGAGAAGGGACTTTGCTACCATCCTTTACCACACTTGCGCCTCAAAGTGGCACCATGTTCTTCATATAGAGAGTCTCCTATGTTGTCACCTCCATATGCTAGTGGGAATTACCTTTTCACATTAAACTTGGTCTGTATATTTCGATGACAGGCTTCCTCAAATGCCCGAGGTCTTCATGAGCAAGCAAGTTGGATGCACACCCCACTTATCTTCAGTTGAGCTTTCATACACTTATAGCTCTAGTGCATCATTTGCATGGAAATCCCTACACCTTGCATTGAAATCTATCGATGAGCATCTCCATAGATTGTTGGTATGCCTAGTTGATGTGAGAATATCTTCTCCACTTTTTACCCCTTTGATATCTACCATCAAATTCTACTCCACCTCCATGCTATGTCCAATGGTTCACGATC
The DNA here is from genome assembly GCA_022496015.1 of Hordeum marinum. Taxonomy (NCBI): domain Eukaryota; kingdom Viridiplantae; phylum Streptophyta; class Magnoliopsida; order Poales; family Poaceae; genus Hordeum; species Hordeum marinum. The sequence continues at coordinate 373,618,199 of CM039673.1, forward strand.
ATGTATTGTGTGAAGAACAAAAGGTTGATGCATATTGAAAAAGTACGATCCAATTGCCTGACTTGGACACCGTGGTGCTTAAGTATTGATGTGGTGAAGACGGAGTCATGCCTTACTAATGTAATAAGATGAGTAGGGGTAAACATTCTTTTAGGATCATATACTTTGGAAAAATCAATGATTTTGTTTCTTATACCTACAAAAATACTATGTTGATGTTTGTCAATTCATCATTTCTCAATGAGCATACATACAAAAGATTACATAATGGGTAGCATGTCAAATAAAAAATTCTATTTTTATCATTTACCTACTCGAGGACGAGCAGGAATTAAGCTTGGGCATGTTGATACGTCTCCAATGTATCTATAAATTTAGATTGTTCCATGCTAATATATTATCATTCTAGGATACTTTTTGGGTATTTGTTTACCAATTTATAATATTTATGAGCAATAATCTATTCATCCAGTGCCCAGTGCCAGTTGTTGTTTTCTGCGTGTTTTTGACTTTTCAGGTTTATAGTACCAAACGAAGTCCAATTGTCATGAAACTTTTTGATGATTTTTCAGGGCCAAAAGAAGACCTAGAAGCTTTGGGAGGAGGCCAAGAGAGCCACGAGGGACCCTCAAGCAAACAGGACGCGCCACCGGGGGTGAGCCCTAATGGCTTCACTACTACAGAATGGTCCAAACATGACACATCATTCAGAGACCCTTCGACAAAACTATGTGCGATGCATGAATCGCAAAAGGTATAGTGCAAGCTTCGTCGCTAATCGAACGAACTGTGTGCGAAGGTGGATCCATCAAATACGATTCAGAAAGTAGTTGCGTGTGCGATCTACGGTAGATAGTTTGTTCTTATGAACCGTTTGTGATTAGAGAAGATAATAGAAATGGTTACCAAAACTACATACGTGTGCGTAGTACGACATATAGTTCACTCGGATAAACTGTGTGCACTGATACAACAGAACAAAAATGATTCGACATAACAAGATGTGTGCGATATACAACAAACATGTGAGTAATGAGAATCGTGTGCGAACACCACATATAAGACAGACGATTGGTGCTAATAACCTGTGTGTGTTGTGGGGAAACGTTTGCTGGTATACAACTATCAACGATTGATGAAATCATCACTGTCGGGTTTCATAGTTTAGTCCCCGTGTACTGTGATTTGCTCGGTCTGCACAACATCAATGTTGCGCCTATAAAACAACAACATATGTATTTATAGGAACATGATTGCATAAAAAAAGAACACAATGCAATTTCAAATATTGTATCACAAATACCAGCAATATTACAAGGTTCAAATTCCAGCATAACGAGGCCCAAATTCAAAGAGTACAAGGTACAAACTGACATTAGAAATCAAATACAATCTTCAGGATCCGTGGGATGAAATATTTCTACGACGGGATCATCCACCGAGAAGTCATATATCGGCTCGATGGAATCGCTTCCGAATAATCTGTCATATGAACTTCCAAAGTGAAAATCAGCTTTTGTAGAGCCTTTTCCATTCCGCTGTAGACGCCTCCGCTGGTGAGTAAACCATCCATTTTGGTGCACTAAATATAGCGCAAACCTCATTACCTTGAGCACCCTTGCTTTCTGAACAAGGAAACTGGCAAATTGAATCTTTGGATTGGTGCCTCAATACTCGTTCAAAGTAATTTCCATGAGATGGAATTCAAGGCATTCTATGGGCTTGTTATATTGCGCCACCTTTTCCACTTCAACTCCTGTCTATATCTGCAAACGAAGACACCATATCAGTGCTTAGATGCAATATCGAATACTACATGCCTCTTTGATTTGCATGATTTATAAAATACACTAATAGATTGACATGCCATCTTCGATCGTTCATGATTAACATCTCAAAAAATATGTATAATACACATTTCATTGTAATCATGGGTAAAAGTACCAACAAATTGAACTCCGTTGTGGTTAAGAATTAACAAGAAAGGAACATCGCCTCGACATATAGCTTCTCCGTGCATGAAAAGCATATAAGGAACTTAACAACTTCATTCAGATTGGGGCAATAGATTGTAGTGCCAAGATCTTCACTGTGCGTAGAGACAATGTGAGGCTTGTGGGAATCATTTTCTAGATGATAGCCGAACATAGATCAACAAAAACTAGATGAAATGTGATGTACAATAATAAGAATGAGAAAAATATTGTTGTACCTGAACGGGTATGGATCTAGCTGTAACAAGTTCAGAGAATTCAGCACACGAATAGCCCAACACTGTCAATTTCGGTGAGCCAATGACCCTGGTTCTTGTTCGACCTTCTTTATCAAGTACAAACAATCTATCTAGGAAAGGCACATTCTCAATGACCATATCATGAAACTCCCCAACTGACAGTGTGTTGTGGCACCAGCCATGCACATAAATCGTACAAAGATTCGTCGTAGCGATGTGGAGGCTACTGAACCCAAACATCATATGAAGACAAAGGTACTCGAGCGTTGTACAGTCGCCGAGCAGGCGCTCCAAATCCGACTTCGGGATGCTAACGCCAATGAGCTCGAGGTGCTTCAGTTTAGGAAGATGAAGAGCGTGCGCGGCATTAATCTTGGGGAAAAGACACTGCATGAACGTAGCGCGACACAACGTGGGTGCAAGGTGTAGGACGGACGGAGGCAGCGAGCGCCCATGTCCAACATCAAAGTTGAGCTCCTCAAGTTGATCTAGGGCGGGGATAAGAAGCATTCGTGAAAATTGGGTTTGGCCTTGCAATTTGAACAGAAAGTGCCGATGGCAAGGCGTTTGACGAGCGCAGTGTGCGTGGCGAGGATGTGGGACAATGCATCCAAGCGTTTGCGATCCCTGCTGCAGAGCTCGTCGTCATCGAGGAGGTCAATGGGAGTGGAGTGCCATAGGGGGTGCCACTGCCTGGAGAGGATGGTGGTCTTCACGGCAGATTTAATGGTGAGGAGGGACAGATGGTTACCAACATCTCGTCGGGGATGCTGCTGATCAAGTCCATGCTCGCCCGAGGCTCGTGTGGTTCAGCCTCCACCTGCCCCGCTTGTTGGCCACCTCGTCGTCCATCGAAAAAGGAGTCGATCCGCGACGGCGGCCCAAATATATAAGATCGAAGGATAAGGGAACATATGTGCTTTCAACGTGTTCCTTCCCTTAAGCACGCAACCCTTAGGTTCTCGTTCACTTGGTCGCGAGTCAGATCACATCTGGCTCGGCTAGTCGACAGCGGCCTCTAGCAAAGTGTGTCGACTCCAAGTGTTCGATGAAGCTGATTAGGCAAAGCTATACTTCACACTTGTGTTCTCTTTGCCACACGATATATATTGTCGTGCTCAAGGAGACATGGTCATCCTTGTGTAGGAAGACCTCTTTCTTGTTCTAGTGAATCCGACCAACACTTCGGATTATCTCATAATCCTCATCGCATGGACATGCTTATCTAGGTAGGATCACTCGAGGGGCCTAGAGTATACCTCTACTTATCGGAGGGGCAATTCCATCTTGCTCGACCATGTATCGTAGCATGGGTCTGGACAAGTCCGAAACCTACCTTTGTAACTACCCACTCATGGAGTAGCGTTCGATCGGACCAAAGCAGGCCTGTCACCATCTCGAGTACATGCGCCATCTCAGGTCTTAGGACATAGAACGTATGTTGTACGTGAGACTCACCTATGACCTATCACTGCGTCTCATAGTTGGCTCTATCCAACTCAGACCTTATCTTGACTCGGATCCGACTATGTCGAATCCGACTAGATCTTTCTAACTCCATATTATCTGGCTAGCATCCAACGCTACATGGTTAGTGAGACTGGACCATCCATCGTGTCATATGCTAGTCTAACTGGTTGCACATCCACACAACCCTTTCGACTAGGGACCTTTTAGGGCAGTCATCATACAATGCATAGTCTCACAAACAAGTCACGTACTTGTTAATACACATCATTGATATATCCGATGACTATCTTTATTCATAAACATATAGGAACTATCATCATACATGATTTCCTCTAGGGCATATCTCCAATAGTTTTGGTAATTAATAACAATATATATTTCATTGGACTAATGTTTTCATCAAGTATATTTCAGGAAAAAGTTCAATGATGGATTGACAAAGGATTGTGAGGAGATTCCCCAGGTGCAAGGAACACCCATTGGCAACACGCTGGAAGACTCTACATTTTACATTTTATGAGATATCACTTTTGAGTCCATACGAAAGCCAATACTATTAAAAGGGGATGATGTAAATATGATGATCTGGTTGCACAAGTGCTTAGAGATTAGCCACCAAAAATACTCATCTATACTCCCACAAATATTTTTTCCAAATCCTAAAATTCCAAAATTCGGTGCCACCAACTTTTTCCATTCGACCCTATCGAGTTTTGCCTCAAAGAGACAACATCCCGAAGCGCAGCTTCTCGGTGACACCAACATTCCATTCGGTGCAACCGAAATCAGTGACCAACTAGAAATTTTCAAGAATCGAAATTTCCGAGTTTTGGAAATTGGTCTCAGCGAGATTTGGAAACTACCTAGGTCACCCATATCTGTCCCATCGAGATTTATATATCGGTCTCACCAAAACGCCAAAAGTTGCCACATTTTGCACTAGTTGGTGCAACCGAGTTTTTGGATCGATTTCACCGAGTTGGGCAATAATGTTGTAATGGTTGGATTTTTGGAGATGCCTATATATACCCCTCCACCAGCCTCTCACTCGTAGAGGAAGCACTCAGAACAGACCAACACTTGTCATATCCATTTTTCTAAGAGAGAGCCACCTACTCATGTGTTGAGATCAAGATCTTCCACTCCAACCATATGAATCTTGATTTATAGCCTCCCCAAGTTGCTTTTCACCGAATCATCCTCTTCTACCAAGCCAAATCTATGAGAGAGTGATTGAGTGTTGCGGAGACTATATTTTGAAGCAGACGAGCAAGTAGTTCATCATACTACCACATCTATTACCTTTCAGAGAGTGGTTTCTTCTAGATTGGTTAGGTGTCTCATGGGAGCCTCCTTCTTTGTGTGTGGAGTTGAACCAAGAAGTTTGTACGGGCAAGGAGATTGCATACTTCGTGAAGATCCACCCATAGTGAGGCTAGTCCTTCGTGGACGGAAGCCGTGATGGAATAGACAAGGTTGATACTTTATGGACCCTTATGGGTGAAGCCCTCCATGAATTCTTGCAAACGTTACCCTCTGTGGGTTGAAGTCTCTATCAACGTGTACGTATGATAGCATCACCTATTGGAACCACGGGAAAAATCTTTGTGTCTCCAATTGTGTTTGATCTTCCTATCCCTTCCCTCTACTTTCATGTGCTTGTCCTTACTTTCGGATGCTATACTCGTAGACATGCATTTGTATGGTGTGCTTGACATGATACAATTGATAAAACTTGCCAACAAATAAAAATAGGAAAATGCTAGATTTTTTATTTGGTCAAGTAGTCTAATCACCCCCCTCTAGACATACTTTGGATCCTACATGGGCAGAGTAGGATCGGCAGGCCGGTCCAAGAGGTTCACAGGAGGGAGATATTGCAAAGGGAGCCAGGTGGGACGCCCCCCCTCCCGGGAGGGGGCATAAGTAGCTATGCCGAGGCAGACCATGGACAGAGTCCATGGGTGGTGCTTGGGTGAGCCCTATCAAGGGAAGAGGAGGGCAAGGGAGGATGGTACCGACATGCTGCCGTGATGAGGACGTCGAGGCAACCTCGAGGACACGACCACGACACCCAAGGCTGTTAGGAGCCTCGGAATGGGCAAGCTACAGTGCGGGAGTGCACTATAGCATTCTCCAGAGAGCTAACCTTGCATGCCAAGGCATGTCCCATGTGCACTGGGCATGCCCACTCTTTTCCACTAGCTCCTGGGGTCTTCTGGGATGCTTTGGGTCACTTAGGGGTTAAGGAAGGGGTAGAAGTAAGAGGGGAAAGGTAGAAGAGTTGATAACTTGATAAAACAGAGAGGGAAATGTCCCCCCCATCAATATGATTGAGAAAAGGCCATGGGGTGAGCTACTGGAGGTATATGGGGGTGAGGCCAGGCTGTGGTAAAAAGCTAGGCTCAAGGAGAATACTAGAAGGGGTAAAAATAGTGATTTTGGAAAATCACCAAAAGGTGTTTGATCAAGATTTGGACTAGTTAAATGATCCTCCTTGCCATGAGATTTGATAGGAGTTATGTTTAGTGTCAAATGAGCTTGCTTACACATTTGCAGCTCATTTGGAGAAAGTGGCCAATGCAACTTTGGCAAACCCTAGAAATCAACAACAATGCATATTCGTAGATCTAGCTAGGATAATCTGTTCTCCTTGATGCGCCACTTGGTGTAGTTGCTTAATTAGGGGATTATGTCAAGCCCACAAGTTTGAGATCAAATGATGACAGTTGGCAATGAAAAGTTGTTCAAATTTGAATCTAGAAAGAGAGGGTTTTGGTGCACTATTATGAACCAAAACAATTTGGATTGGATTGAAACCTGTCAAGATCATCATACGAGGCATATGTGACTTGCTAGAAATTTCTTGGATTTAATTCACAATATTTCTTATAGGAATATTTCAAATACTTGAAATGTCCAAAAAGGGTTTTGGAGGGTTTTTTCCAATATTTTGAACATGACCATGTGTTGAAACTCATATATATGGAAAATATATGTGCACTCAGTTTCCCTAAAGTTTTTCAAATATTCCTGAAAGATTAAAGTAATTTTTCCGTATAAAGGCCATTTCTGGCCCGAGAAAAAGGCATTTAAATAAAATACGAAAATAACTTGTAAAATGATATTTTTGTGGTTTTTGGAAGTCTTGTATATCTTAGGTTCCAAATAAAATCTTTGGGGCAATGCATTTACCCTAATTTGAGGACTTGTATTACCAACCTCATTTCAGGGGTTTTAAAAAGCTTAAATTGAATAATTGCTTTTCGGCCAAAAATATTTTTGTATAAAAATAGTTTTATAATCTATACACATGGTATGATCATTGTAAAAGGATTTGAATCAAGGAGAGGAGTTTTGAGAGTGGGAGCATTTTTATGAATTAAAGCACAAACAAGCAACAAACAAATAGCAATCAATCCAAACAACTTATGCACACAAAAAGTTTTTGTTGGTTCAAATTTTTGAGCTCTATTAGCTTAGGCATGTGAGGAAAAACATAGGGTGTGAAAGACCATCCCCCTTACAAGAATCTCATCTCCGAGATTCCTAGGCTAGGCGTTGACGAGATACGAAAATTCGGGTCTAAGGTAGTCTTCACGTTCCCATGTTGCTTCTCCTTCGGTGTGGTTGTTCCATTGGACTTTGAAGTGCTTGATGATACGGCTTCGAGTGCATCCCTTGGCTTCGTCTAGGGGTGAACAGTGTTCTTGCGATAAGTTAGGTATGACTAAAGGTCAAGGGCTTGATGAACGAGGTTCGGGCAATGGTTTGGCTTGTCCGTGTATTCCAAAGCCAGAATACTTGGAAACGTAGTGTGCCTGTGTGTTGGCCCTGGGGTTTACCCTGGTGTCGAGGTGCAGCGTGACACCAGCCCCGAGCTCCCTGCCGTTCGATGGACATGGCTCCGTCGGTCGTCTGCAACAAATTTCATGTAGGCAGGAGTGTGTACCTAGGACGAAGACGGCGGCGCCCATGTCGGGAAGCTCCCGACGTCACCGCGTTGGAGTTGCTGGTGAGGAGGACCTCGCAGGGTGGCCCGTGGTCGTAGCGGCGCCGCCCTGTGCAACAACGGCGTCGTCCCTGTGCAGCTCGGTTGCGGCGTGGCTCATAGCTGGCTAGCGCGCACGCGCGGCAGGCAGCTCGACTGACGGTTAGCTAGCTAGCACACATGTATAGCGGCACACGGGGTTAAGATGGGTGATTTATTTGGCTGGCATGTGGGCCAGCGACGGACACAAACGAACAGAAAAAAGAGTTCGTACATTCGTTTTGTATCCGCCTTCAATCCAAATATGATCCAAATTTGGAATGAAAATGGATCCGCGCAAACACAAACGACAAAGAATAAGAATGAGTCACTGCGTCAGGCACTCATTTTTGACTAAACAGACACAGATGGGCGCAAGGAGACTAAAATGGATGGCTGCGTTGGAATTGCCCCTGCGAAAGACTAATGTATAGTTTTCCGTAACCTTCCCACAGTAATTCTACACCCCCACCCCTCAATTTTAACTGCGGTGGGCCTCACCTTCCCCTGACCTCAATCTTCTTTTCACGAATACGCAGAGCTTTCACATTATCGTGAGCATTCCACATTATCGAGATTGTAGGTATGAATGGTGGCTTCGGGTGGCTTGATGTATTTTCTTGTCAGACCTTTGTGAAATAATTAATAAAGATGACTGTATGCATCGATTGATGCAGAGGCCGGGGTTTAACCTCCTTTTCTAAAAAAACGAATACGCAAATTGCATATTATCTCATTGATAAAAGAAGTATAATGGATATAAATGGGATACGACACATGATACGGACGCAGACAGGCGTGAACATAGTGCCTGGAGCAGAGAGAAGGAATGCTCGACCCAAACAGAGGATACATCACAACTAGACCTATCAAATCTGAACCAAGGACGGCAATGCCGAACCAACAAGAATTCTAACATCATTCGAGCCGTAACCGGGGACACCGCGACCTCGTAAAATAGCGCCTTCAAAAACAAAGACGAAGCCGGGACGCCGTCACTATCCGGTTCGGAGGAGCCAGACCTAGGGTTTTTCCAGACCCTAATCACAAAATGCCATCTGGCTAATCACGTAATACTTACGTTAAACTTCTTCGTAAGTGTAACATTACTCCTCTGTCACTGCATGGCGTCGAAGACGGAGAAGGTGGGCATCGAGAAGCTCATGGAGTCCATGGAGATGGAGATGAGAGTGCTGTCGTTGTTAGATCAATTCCAGTACACACAATTAATGTTTTATTTTCTTTTTGCGGTATAACATAATTATTGATGTTGTGAGAACGCCCCTTTGGCGGCATACCGTCGTGTTACACGCGTGTAGCCACGGATACTTCCATACATAGGCAAAGAAAAGCAGCTGGAAAATGCAAGCTGTATGCATGGCCACAGGTGTGTGGTACCCTTATCTCTGTCGTGCATGTGTACGTACATCACCTCGTGTTTCTCGCTGCATTGTCGTCTTATACGGTTGGCGCAGACCGATGAGATATAAGTTGAGCAGAGCCCTGCAGAAGAAAGAGAAGCGAGAAGATTGCCACAAAGGAACGTTGAAGATATAGCTTCAACGTTGAAGAAGGTTGCTGACTCCTTTTAAATCTCATGGCGATCCTCATGTCATGCGTTACTTCCAAAACATTGGCGCCGTGCACTCCAGAGGTTTCACGGCAACAACGGGACACATGCATTTCTGTATCAGCTCATCGCCGGCAAATCGGCTTAGCCATGAATTCTTGGGGCACCAGCTGTACCGTTCCGCCGATGCGGATAAGAGGAGCAACACGGTATGTTCGTATGTTTTCTCCCTCTAAGCTTCTTTCCATGATGCATCAGCTTAGCATTTGTCATTTACCCCTTCTCTTTTGTAAACATGTTGTTCTCGTTTTACTTATTAAAAGTAAAAAATCTAAAATTTGACCTCTTAGTTTTCTAAGTTCAAAAGTTTAGTAAAGTAAAAATATATGTGTTAAATGGGGGTTTCTTATGTCTCCGAATATTTTTTAAGAGCTTGTCTCACCGTATCGTGGTCAGTTTTTTTGGGGGGGGGGGGAGGGGGAGGTTCGCGAAGTCTCAGTCAAGTAGTATAGTATGCAAAAAGAAAAAAAACTGAAAAAAACTGTTTGCACGACTTTTGATGCAAGATCAACGGATTATAGTGTCGATTGCGACTTCATTGACTTTTAGCAAGCCCGTTATTTTTATTTTCTATCTGCTTTTAACATGATACGGTACAAATGAGTCAAGCAATCACAAAATAGGCAAAACTGAACTAGGTGAATGGGATTATCACAGTTCTCGTAAAGCAAAAGTGGTAATGGTTGCAGTGAACTAAAGAAATGTTAACTTTTGTCGGCATGATTATGATACATTGTTCTCCTTCCATATTCATCTAAATTTATAACTCATTTTTGCGGGAATTTACATCTTTTTTGGGCCATGCATCACATCTAACCTATAGCATATAAGCAAGCTCGATATGATTGATTGATATTTAAAATCTTGCGGATTTATTAAGATGTATCCACGTTAGACTATGTGACAATAGGAGAAAATGTTGTTCGCCCTATTTGAGTGAAACCAAAGCCATGCAATGATACAATAAATAAATAAATAGGAACATGTTTTTAGAGGAAAAGACTAAGTAAAATATGTATGAGTTTCTAATAAGTCAGGCATTACACATATTTTAATTGCCGTTAAAGATGCATGTGGCTAGAGGCTAACGCCCGCTTTGCCATGCCGTTTTTTACTTGTGAGATTATTTTTTTGGCAGGTTATTGTTGTTGGTTGTTTCCTTCTGGTTTTATATACGTTGGTTTAGTTTTGAATTATGTTCTGGTGGCATTTTGTATTTCTTTATATTGTTGGGTTGTTGTTTGAAATGATATTTATTCTGAGAAGAGAGTGGAGTCGTTAGATGCGTGGTTGTGTTGTACTTACACATTTTGGTCTTGATGTCAACTCGTGGTTGTGTGAGCCCGTTGAAACCGTGAAATAACTGCTATAACGCTCAAATTGTGGCCATGAAGTTCTCCCTTGTTCAACTCAGCTCCCCACTCCGCTCGCCCGCTTAGTTTTTTAGCACGCTCCACTACTAGCTTCTAAAAAGTGGGCAGTCCTATTTTTTTATTTGAAGTTCATTAAATCACAAGAAGTTCATGTATTTTTCTAAAAAAAGATTTTAAAATGTTGTGAATTAAAAAAATCAAAATAATAAAAACTTCATGAATTTTAAAAATATTCATGGATTTAAAATATTTTTGCGATATTGAAGAAGGTTCGCAAATTAAAAATATTTTTGAACTTTAAAAATATTCATGAACTATAAATAATCTCATGAATCCAGAAAATATTCATGAATTCTAAAAAATGTTCGTATTTTGTTTGCTAAATGTTCACTACTCTTAATAAATATTCATAAATTAAATGTGAACAAATAAATAGATAACTACAGAGATAGATAAATAAATAACATTTTTTTTCTACATAGATAGATAGATAAGTCATTCGTTGGCGAACAAGCATTTTATTAGCTTGTATGTATAATTATCTTAAAGCATTTTTTTTTGCCTACACTAGCATCTATAAAAAGTATAAACAGACTTTCCACCCTACTGTACAAGGTCATTCCATAAACTTTCACCTCTTTTGTTCAGAATTGCTGCAGTTGGTTCAGATCCCGGAGAATCCCCTGAAAAAAAATCCCCATTACCCAACAAAGAGGCTGCAATTAGTTCGGACCCTGGGGAATTACCAGGAAAATCCTCAACGCCCAACAAATCTTCATTGTGAGTACAGAAAGTTACGAGCATTCCTTGTCCCCATGTGGTGGAATTTGCTTGATCAAATTCCTTCTCACATGCACAAGCTATATGGGCTTCTCAGGGTCACGGTGGTCGTTGGTGGCGTCTTTGGAGCGGTATCTTTTTACGGACAGATGAGAGCAATGGAAGGTAAACCAAAATCAATATATTACCACTTGACGCTTGTATTATTTGGATCTTAGTTGCCATTCTTACTTCGAATTTTCCCTTTGCGTGTAAATAACATACAATAGAGAATGTGGAGAAGACGGCAGAGGTAGCAATCGAGACTATCGAGAAAGCGGCGGATGTGGTTGACAAACTCGCAGACGAAGTCATAGCATTTCCCGGTAATGAAAATCTTAAGAAGGCAGCTTTGAGGATCAAAGTCATCGCGGAAGAGATCGAGAAGGATGCAGAGGAAGCCGAGGCCCTAATCCACAAGGTTAGGTTAACTGCCTATGAACGTCTTACTTCCCTATTTGTCTTTCCGTTAAGTGCATCTTTTTTTATTTACGTTATAAGTGCATCTTTGGTGTGTAGAAAAAGTGGAGGAAAAAGAGGTACATGAAAATTTTGTTTGATGGCACTACTTATTAATTTGGTTCAAGGAAAATGGGCCGAATGATAAACAAATATTTTTTTCTTTACATTTGATTCAGTCTCTTTGGTTCATGGCTTTCGGAAAACATACGAATATGAAAATTAAGGAAATATGATAAAAATGTATGTGCAAAACATAGGATTGAAAAGTACAACAATTTTATAAACATGCATGTTGGGTTCACATGAATACGAGAATCCTAATAGACACACTAAAATTGAAGCTGAACCACTTGAAAATGAATAATTAGAAATATGTAATGCCGCTAAAAACTGTGATCTCATATTTCGCGTATAGGAATTCTAAAAAGTGGCCAAAGTGCACTGCACAATTTCCTTTTTTTTAATTAAAATCAAGATCAAAGGAAAATTCCATTTGTTTTTCATTTGCTTAATTTTTTTTAGCATAATGTGCACCATCAAATGAAAATTTCACGTTACTATGATTTTCCTCCATTTTTCTTATGAACCAAATAGATGCTCAATGATGTAGAGTCGGTGTTATCCCCTTTTCAAAAAGAAATATATATATATATATATATATATATATATATATATATATATATATATGGAAAATACATCCTACGACCGGGTGTAGTTACTCCCATGTCTCATATACTATCATGTGGTAGTATATATACTATCTTATTATTTTTAGTATGTTCATATACTATATCTAAGATACTTCAAAGTGAATTCTATGAAAAAAATTGCAAGTTGACTCATATTTTTATTATTTTTATAAAATACGTACATATTTGTACGTAAAAAAGTATATGCTCAAAATATGAGACATACTATCAATTTTTTTGTATATATACTACCTAAATATTCTTATATACTACATAGTACGTGTACATACACTTCAGAATGATAGATACTACCTACAGCATACGAAACAAAAGTGCGAGTAACTACACCGAGTCGTACCAAACATTTGTCCTATATATATATATATATATATATATATATATATATTTATGAGGATGGGTCTTTAGTGCCATGAGAAAATTCTAATTATATATTTTCACATGGCTAGATTTTGATTTGACTGTCTTTATTAGGGTTTTCATTTTCTTCTGAATTCATGTTCATTATTGTGTCTTCAAATCTTCTATTTTGCATATATTTCTATCTTATTATTGTGTTTTTTTCTTCCATGCTTACCTTTGTTTGAATCGCGTGAACCAAATATACTCTTAGTCCAATTACAAAATCCTCCGGGGAAAGTTTTGGTTCTACCCCCATACCAGTGTACCTTATATCTTCACCGTCCATTCTTGCAAGAAAGCATTTTTCCTCCCAAATAAAAGAACATTTGAACCCGAAACTTTTACATCACACAAGTGTTGTGCAGAAAAGTTTTTGGATTTTTGGGCACAACATAGATTTTTATAAAATGATACAGTTCATTTGAAATTTGAAATTTGAAAAATTTAGGTTTCATCAAATAAATCAGAGTCATTTTGTACAATGAGTGACACTTGTGTATAGGTGATCTACAAGGTTTCAAGATCACTTGTTCTCTTGTTTGAAAGAAACAAAAAGAGAAATTTCTATGTAAAAATAGCACGAATCTTGATGCAAAATTGAATGGTCTACATAGAGGTGATAGGGTACAAAAATCCACACTCAGTCCTCTGATTGTATGGCACATTGCCGTTGCGTGGCTGACATGTGGACCTTTATGCCAGCCACTCAATGGCAGGGTCACTAAGTTGGGGGAAGCTGTGTCCTTGTATCTTAATCCAAGGAGTACCTAGCTCATGATGTGGTGGTACCGGCGCAACCGTGCAACTTACTTGTTTGCTGTTGTTACTGTCTTCGCTCGCAAAATTACGGCAGCTGCTGATTGTACTGTATTAATTGTTGCTTAACTAACACATGGTGCGGTGGTGCAAATCACTACCTAGTGTAGTTCCTTGTCAAATTCGGTAGCTCGAGACACGTGCTGGAAATATCATTTTCTCATGAGATGCTAAGCAACTATTACTCTATCCCGGTACTGTGTAACTATCAAAATGAATAAACCCATCTAATTAAAGTAAAACAGTAACTTTCCAGCAGAAAAGGGTGAAATAAATATTGTCTTAATTTCAATGGCATTAGATGGCAACTAATTAGTAGCACTAAGAGTGTACATTGTGTAAATTGTGGAGTGAACTACAGTTTTTATCATCTAGTTAAACATTTTTGACATCAATTGCCCTATTTAGCAATTTCACCTAGATTACCCCACTTAGCGAAAGTTTGCCCATTTTTTCCTTTCAATTTTTTTAGAGTGATCTAAAGGTGTTTCCTCCTACCTTTTCTTCCATGTGCAAATCACTGTTTTGACCTTTTCAGTAATCTTTGTCACAAACTGAATTCGAGACCCTTTTGGCAACGTCATAGCCTGTGGCGTTTTTACCCTCGCTCACTACCAGGCCGAGCTGGCTACCATTTCTAGAAACACCAAAAGCCTTGGAGTTTCTATGTAGGGCAGAAACGCCACCCCTCCAAACGGCTTCTAGCTCGGCGTTTCTGGCATGTCACGTACGTGTGCTCGGCCTGGCAGCGGACAAGGGCAGAAACCTATCTAGCTCGGCATTTCTATGTTGGGCAGAAATGCCACGAGTTATGACGTTGCCAAAATGGTCAAATTGTGAAATACTTCCATGTCAAGTTTAGTTCGCGACAAGATCGATGAGAAGGTCAGAATAGTGATTTCGTTCGGCTAAGTCAGACCAGGTTTTTATTTTCACGGTTGTCAGGTGTATATACACACCCGCATTGTGCAATTGCTCAGCTTAATAGCTGCACACGGTTCATGAGGCGGGTCTAGCTCAGCGACGAGAACCGGTTTAGGCACGCAAAAATATGCAACATGTGGCACACCATGTGTACCTGATGGCCGAGACCCAGCTAGCATATCACTCTATTTTTTTTAGTGGAGTGAAAAATGTAAAACTTTCGCTAAATGGGGTATAGACTTGCAAACTACTTGTCAAATAGGACAATTAAGATGAAAATTTGTTGCATGAGGTAATTATTGTAAAAAATGTCAATGTAAAAGGTAAAAATTGAAATTCACTCTAAAGTGTGAGGTGCTTACTGTGAAAAGATGTTTTCTCACATATATAATTGAATATATCCTAACTTTTTGCTTGGTTCAAACCAGGTTGAAGAGATAGAAAAGGAGGTGGATTCTGCAGTGGATACTTTCATGGGAAAGGGCAGGAAGAAGCGATAGCAAAGATGAATAGGGTAGCAAATAAAAGTAACAATTACTAATAGTGGAAGTTAACAAATATATATATATATGATCATCTTCTCATCAGATGGTAAGCCAGATTGCTGCATGTAGGCTTGCATGCCCCGGTTTTGAGCCCATTGTTTACTTGTATCCATCTTTTATGTTAGAAAATACGGGAGACACAAGCATAGTTTCTAATATGGCTATATTGAAACATACATGAAAATTAGTCATATATGGAAGGATATAGTTTTCTTGTTTGTTGTCTCACAATGGGATTGAGTGTGTACAATCTACCATACGTATACAAGAAGTCCACAAGCCCTTCTTTCAGAGATGGAAGATTTTTATGGGGAGATCTGAATCCTAACACTATTTTTTGTCTAAACCCTAATACTCTATTTCGTCCCCCGAATTCTGCACTTCTCTAAGCTTCATTTTTACAATTCCTTCTACAAGTTTCTCGAATGTGGAGGATTGCAACAGTGAATAGACTTGCTGGATTAACACATGGCTTAGTATGTTGTAACTTTACCTCGTTCATCTGTTGCAATTCATGAGCAGAAGAACTTTTAGTTGACATGCCTCATGAGTGTAGTATTCACATAGCCAGTTTGAAGTTGTACAACACAAGTTGCATTATCTTTATAGATAGTGCTTGGTGCTTTCAAAATAACAAGTATACATGATGTTTGTATGCGGTGTGTCATTCTCCAAAGTCATATACATACTTGTGATGATTGATTATCCATGCTATAATTGTATTGATTGGAAACTCAAATACATGTGTGGATACATAGACACCAAAGTGTCCCTAGTAAGCCTCTACTAGACTAGCTCGTTGATCAAAGATGGTTAAGGTTTCCTAGCCATGGACATGAATTGTCATTTGATAACTGGATCACATCATTAGGAGAATGATATGATGGACAAGACCCAAACTATGAACGTAGCATATGATTGTGTCAGTTTATTGCTATTGTTTTCTACATGTCAAGTATATGTTCCTATGACCATGAGATCGTGCAACTCACTGACATCGGAGGAGTACCTTGTGTGTATCAAACATCGCAATGTAACTGGGTGACTATAAACGTGCTCTACAGGTATCTCCAAGGGTGTTTGTTGGGTTGTCATGGGTCGAGACTGGGATTTGTCACTCCGTATGAAGGAGAGGTATCTTTGGGACCACTCGGTAATACAACATCACAACAAGCTTTCCAGCAATGTGACTAAGGAGTTAGTCATGGGATCTTGTGTCACGTAACGAGTAAAGAGACTTGCTGGTAACGAGATTTAACTAGGTATGGAGGTATCGACGATCGAATCTCGGGCAAGTAACATACCGATGGACAAAGGAAATTGCATATGGTTTTGATTGAAACCTTGACATCGTGGTTCGACCGATAAAGATCTTCATAGAATATGTAGGAACCAATATGGGCATCTAGGTCCCGCTATTGGTTATTGACCGTAGAGGTGTCTCGGTCATGTCTACATAGTTCTCGAACCTATAGGGTCTGAACACTTAATGTTCGGTGACGATTTGGTATTGTTGAGTTACATATGTTAGTGACTGAAGGTTGTTCGGAGTCCTGAATGTGATCCTGGAGGTCACGAGGAGCTCCGGAATGGTCCGGAGGTAAATATTTATATATGGGAAGTCATATTTCGGCTACCGAAAAAGTTTTGGGTTTTTCCGGTACTGTACCAGGAAGCTTCTAGAAGGTTCCGAAACTTCCAAAGGAGTCCGGAAGTCCACCAAGGGTTCCACCATGTCCGAAGGGTTTGCATGGGCTGAGGGGAGGCGCCCTAGACTTATTGAGCCAGGTGCACAAGTCCCTCAAGGCCCATGTGGCTTGGGAGAGGTGGAAAGTCCACCTGTTTATGGAAAGGGAGGGAATTGGACTAGGAGTCCAACTCCTCCCCATTGGTTGCGCCCTAGGGCTTGGAGGGGCTGATCTCCACGCCCCTCCACCTATATATATAGAGGGGAGGGGGTGCCCCAAGAGCACACACGAAGCCCTTGACGCCCCTCTCTCACCCTAGATCGTTTTCTCCTCCGTTCGCGGTTTTGGTAGCGCTGGGCATAGCCCTGCCGAGATAGCACAACTACCACTGCCACCACACCGTTGTGTTGCCGGAGAACTCATCTACTACTCCGACCTTGCTCGCTAGATAGAGGAGGAGGAGACATGATCGAGCTGTACGTGTGCTGAACGCGAAGGTGTCGTCCGTTCGGCGCTAGATCGGGACGAATCGTGATTGGATCGCGAGAAGGATTGCGATTTGGATCGCAAAGACGTTCGACTACATCAACCGCGTTTCTTAATTATTCCCACTTAGAGATCTACAAGGGTATGTGGATCCACTCTCCTTCTCGTAGCTGTTGATCTCCGTAGCTAGATCTTGGGTGTTCTTAGGATTTTTTTGTTTCCCATGCAACGTTCCCCAACAGTGGCATCATGAGCTAGGTCTATGCATAGATAACATGCACGAGTAGAACACAAAAGAGTTGGTGGGCGTTGATGTTCAGATTGCTTACCTCCTTAGTCTTATCTTGATTCGGCGGTATTATGGGATGAAGCGGCTCGGACAACTTTACTCGTCCACATACGAGAGACCGGTTCCCTCGACTGACATGCAACTTGTTGCATAAAGATGGATGGCGGGTGTCTGTCTCTCCCACTTTAGTTGAATCGAATTTGATGGAGACAATCCTTTTAGAAGGTTGAAAGGCAACTTGAATATCACCGTTGTGGCTTTGCGTAGGTAAGAATCGTTCTTGCTAGATACTCATAGCAGCCACATAAAACATG
Organism: Hordeum marinum; assembly: GCA_022496015.1. Classification (NCBI taxonomy): domain Eukaryota; kingdom Viridiplantae; phylum Streptophyta; class Magnoliopsida; order Poales; family Poaceae; genus Hordeum; species Hordeum marinum. The sequence continues at coordinate 373,636,387 of CM039673.1, forward strand.
CAACAACAAATTAGAGGACGTATAACTTGTTTTTGTAGGGTATGTTGTGATATGATATGGCCAAAGACATGATGAAATATATTTGATATATGAGATGATCATTTTTTTTTGTAATAATTTATATCGACTTGCATGTCGATGCATATGGCAACCGACAGGAGCCATAGGGTTGTCTTTAATTATTGTATGACCTGCATGTCAATCATTAAGCATTGTGTAATGCTTTACTTTATCACCAAGCGGTAGCAATAGTAGTAGAAGCATGGTTGGTGTGACACCCCCAATGGCGACACAGTGATGGAGATCATGTTGTCATGTTGGTGACGATGGAGATCATGCCAGTGCTTTGGAGATGGAGATCAAAAGCACAAGTTCATGGCCATATCATGTCACTTATGGTTTGCATGTGATGTTAATACTTTTATGCATGTTATTTTACTTAGTACGACGGTAGCATTTTAAGGTGGTCCCTCACTAAAATTTCAAGATAAAATTGTGTTCTCCCCAAGTGTGTACCGTTGCGAAAGTTCGTCGTTTCAAAGCACCACATGATGATCAGGTGTGATAGATTCTACGTTCACATACAACATGTGCAAGCCAGTGTTGCACATGTATAACACTCAGGTTAAACTTGACAAGCCTAGCATGTACAGACATGGCCTCGGAACACAAGAGACAGAAAGGTCAAACACGAGTCATATAGTAGATATGATCAACATGGAGATGTTCACCATTGAAACCACCTCATCTCACTTGATGATAAGACTTGGGTTGCTGAATTTGGATCATGTAGCACTCGGATGACCGGAGGGATGTCAATTTGAGTGGGAGTTCTTAAGTAACATGATTAATTGAACTCATTATCATGAACATAGTCTAAGTTGTCTTTGGAAATTATGTTGTAGATCAATAACTCACGCAATAGCTCCCTTATATTTTGATACGTTCCTAGAGAAAAATAGAGTTGAAAGATGATGGTAGCCATAATGCGGACTGGGTCCATGATCTTAGGATTGTCCTCATTTTTGCACAGAAGGCTTTTGTCCTTTATTCACCGCTCAATGAGCCTCCCCCTCAAGTGTCTTATGTAGATATTGTGAACAACTGACAGACACGTCCCGATGACTACTTGATAGTTCAGTGTGTCATGCATTACGACTTAGAATTGAGGCTCCAAAAACATTTTGAACGTCACAGAACATATGATATGTTCTAAGAGCTGAAATTGGGATTTCAGACTCATGCCCATGTTGAGAGGTATGAGACCTCCAACAAGATTCTTTTCCCTGCAAGATGAAGAAGAATATCTCAATTGGTGAGCATGTGCTCAGATTGTCTGGGTGCTAAAATCGCTTGAATCAAGTGGGAGTTGATCTTCCAGATAAGATAGTGATTGATATAGTTCTCCAAGTCAATGCCACAAAACTTCTAGAGCTTTGTGATGAACTATAAACATGCCAGGGACGGAAAATATGATCCCTTGGCTATTCGCGATGTTTGACACCGCGAAGGTAGAAATCAAGAAGGAGCATCAAATGTTGGTGGTTAGTAAAACCACTAGTTTCAAGAAGGGTAAGGACAAGAAGGGAAACTTCATGAATGGCAAGCGAGTTGTTGCTCCAGTTAAGAAACCCAAGGTTGAACCCAAACCCGAGACTAAGTGCTTCTATTATGAGGAGAACGGTCATTGAGGCAGAACTGCCCTAGATACTTGGTAGATAAGAAGGCTGGTAACGTCAATATAAGTATATTTGATATACATTTTATTGATGTGTACCTTACTAGTACTCCTAGTAGCACCTGGGTATTAGATACCGGTTCAGTTGCTAATATTGGGAACTCGAAATAAAAGCTACGGAATAAAACGAAGACTAGCTAAGGGCGAGATGACGATGTGTGTTGGAAGTGTTTCCAAGGTTGATGAGATCACCATCGCACACTCCCTATGCCTTCGGAATTAGTGTTGAACCTAAATAAATGTTATTTGGTGTTTGCATTGAGCATGAACATGATTAGATCATGTTTACTGCAATATGGTTATTCATTTAAGTCAGAGAATAATGGTTATTCTGTTTACATGAATAATACCTTCAATGGTAATGCACCCAATGTGAATGGTTTATTGAATCTCGATCGTAGTGATACACCTTCTCATAATATTGTTGCCAAAAGATGCAAATTTAATAATGATAGTATCACATACTTGTGGCACTACCGCTATAGGTCATATTGGTGTAAAGCGCATGAAGAAACTCCATGTTGATGGATCTTTGGACTAACTAGATTTTGAATCGGTTGAGCATGTGTACCATGCCTCATAGGCAAGATGACTAAGACCCCATTTTTCGATATGATGGATCAGGCAAGTGACTTATTGGAAATAAGACATTTTGATGTATGCGGTCAAATGAGTGTTGAAGTATGCAGTGGATATCGTTATTTTCTTACCTTCACTAAAGATTTGATTAGGTATTGGTATATTTACTTAATGAAACACAAGTCTGAAATGTTCGAAAAGTTCAAGAAAATTCAAAGTGGAGTGATAACCCACAAATATAAGGGATCGCAATAGTTTTCGAGGGTAGAGTATTCAACCCAAATTTATTGATTCGACACAAGGGGAGCCAAAGAATATTCTCGAGTATTCACAGCTGAGTTGTCAATTCAACCACGCCTGTAAGACTTAATATCTGCAGCAAAGTATTCAGTAGCAAAGTAGTATGGAAGTAACGGTAACGGTAGCAAAAGTTATAGTTGCAGTTTTGTAGTGATTGTAATAGTAGCAACGGAGAAGTAACTTAGCAAGGATCAATACGTGGAAAGATCGTAGGCAATGGATCGGTGATGGATAATTATGTTGGATGTAATTCATAATGCAACAGTTATAACATAGGGTGACACAAAACTAGCTCCAATTCATCAATGTAATGTAGTCATGTATTCCATATATAGTCATACATGCTTATGGAAAAGAACTTGCATGACATCTTTTGTCCTACGCTCCCGTGGCAGCGGGGTCCTAATGGAAACTAAGGGATATTAAGGCCTCCTTTTAATAGAGAACTGGACCAAATCATTAGCACTTAGTGAATACATGAACTCCTCAAACTACGGTAATCACCGGAAAGAATCCCAGTTATTGTCACCCTCGGGGATGTGGATCATAACTCGTAATAGGTGTCTACAACTTGCAAGATAGGATCAAGAACACAAATATATTCATGAAAACATAATAGGTTCAGATCTGAAATCATGGCACTCGGGCCCTACTGACAAGCATTAAGCATAGCAAAGTCAAAGCAACATCAATCTCAGAACATAGTGGATACTAGGGATCAAACCCTAACAAAACTAACTCGACTACATGATAAATCTCATCCAACCCATCACCGTCCAGCAAGCCTATGATGGGATTACTCACAAACTGCGGACAGCATCATGGAATTTGTGATGAAGGATGGTTGGTGATGCCGATGGCATCGATTTCCCCTCTCCGGAGCCCAAAACGGACTCCAGATCTGGTCTCCCGAGGAAGAACATGAGGTGGCGGCGGCTTGGTATCATGAAACACGATGAACTCTTCTCCCTAATTTTTTTCTCCGCGAATAGGGTTATATGGAGCTAGAGAGGAGGTCGGAGGAGACACGAGGGCCCCACAAGCCTGCTAGGCGCGGCCAGGGGGTGGCCTCACGGCCAGGGGGTGGCCTCGCCTAGCAGGCTTGTGGCCTGCAGGTGTCCCCCCTCTGGTTATTTCTTGCGCCAATATTTTTTATTAAATCCAAAAATATTCTCCGTAAATTTTTAGGACAATTCGAGAACTTTTATTTCTGCACAAAAATAACACCAAGGCAATTCTGCTGAAAACAACATCAGTCCGGGTTAGTTCCATTCAAATCATGCAAATTAGAGTCCAAAAGAAGGGCAAAAGGGTTTGGAAAAGTGGATACGATGGAGACGTTTCAACTCCCCCAAGATTAAACCATTGCTTGTCCTCAAGCAATTCATTTGCTGAACTGAAAGTGATAAGAAAAACTTTTACAAACTCTATTTGATCTTGTTGTAGTAAATACGTCCAACTGATGTTCAGATTTTCAGCAAAGATCATGGACTAACCACGTTCACAATAACACTTAGGTCTCACATTTGTTCATATCAATGACATAATCAACTAGCGAGCAATAATAATAGCTCTTAGATAAAAACACTTTTTCAAAACAATCATGATACAATATGACATGGTATCTCTCTAGCCCTTTTTGAGACCGCAAAACATAAATGCAGAGCACCTCTAAAGAACAAGGACTGACTAGACATTGTAATTCACGGTGAAAGAGATCCAGTCATGCTCATACTCAATATCAATTAATAGCAAGCATACAAATGAAGGTGGTGCTCTCTAACTGGTGCCTTTTATAAGAAGATGATGACAACAATAAAGTAAATGGAAAGGCCCTTCGCAAAGGGAAGCATTGATTTGCAGAGGTTCCAGAGCTCAAGTTTTTAAAACAGAGATAAGTAATGATTTTGAGCGGTATGCTTTCATTACTCACATAATGACCAAAAGGTTTTCAACATCTTCCATGCTAGATACATTATAGGCTTCCCAAACAGAATGATAAAGTTTTTACTCCCCCTCCACCAATCAGTCACACTCCACGGCGAGCCGAATCCATGGGTACCATCCATACAAACACAGTCCTGGGGGAGTTTTGTTTAATTATATTTTGCTTTTTAATTCGAGCATGGAACTGGGCATCCTGATTACCAGCCACTTTCTCGTGAATGATAGTGAATCAACACATATCGTGAGAATAACTCACCTAGCATGGAAGATACTGATGCCCCCGAGTCGCTACATGAGCGATTTGGGCATAGAAAACGGAATGTTTATTTGAAGGTTTAGAGTTTTGCACATGCAAATTTACTTGGAACGACAGGTAAATACCGCATATAGGTAGGTATGGTGGACTCATATGAAACAACTTTGGGTTTGAGAGATTGGATGCATAAGCAGTATTCCCGCTTAGTACAAGTGAAGGCTAGCAAAAGACTGGGGAGCGACCAACTAGAGAGCGACATAGTCATCGACATGCTTCGAGATTAACCAACATTGAATGAAACCATGAGTAGGATATAAATCACTATGAACACAAAAACCGTGGAGGCTATGTTGATTTTGTTTCAACTACATGCATGAACATGTGCCAAGTCGAGCCACTTGAATCATTCAGAGGAGGATATCATCCCATCATACTACATCACAACCATTTTAATATGCATGTTGGCACCCAAAACAAACCATTATCCACTCTTAGCTAATTAAGCATAGCATGAGTAACTATAATCTCTAATTTTCATTGCAAATATGTTTCACCCATGATGAACTTAATTCGGAACGATGAGCTAACCATATTTACGAAAGCAAGATAAGTCGAGTTCATTCCAGCTTTTCTCCCTCTCAATCTTTTCATCAAATATCATCATTATTGCCTTTCACTTGCACGACCAGACGGTGTGTGTCGTGGTTTTATCACGGTAGATGTCCGAGGACTTATGTTCGAGGCCATCGCTAAGGTGATGGACTCAAAGGGGTTGGTTGGGACGAAGGACACGGGTTTACCCAGGTTCGGCCCCTCGAGTGGAGGTAAAAGCCTACGTCCTGCTTGTGTTGTATTGATTGGAGTATCGATTACAAGGGAGCGGATTCGCTTGACCTAGTTCTCAATTAGTTGGTTTTTCTATCTAAGTCGCCCCGGGTCTCGCCTTTATATAGGAGGTCAAGACCACGGGTTACACAAGTCTCATACCGACTCTTACAATGTGTCAGATTCTATCTCTATGTCGCCCTGCCTTCCTGGGCAAGCCGTCTCCGGGCGGCTTAACCGCCCGGATCTTCTTGCCTTCTCTCGTCTAGGCCTTGCCTTGGCCCATCTTGTAAATCGTCATATGATTAGGCTTACGTCTCTAGGCCCATCTCCTTGGTCTGGGCTATGAGTCGCCATATATGACCCAGCCCCACCTGGGTGGGTCTCACTACGGGGTTATATCCCCAACAGTATGGATAATAATAAGAGTGCACGTGCATTGGACTAAGCTGGAATCTGCAACCAATAACTCAAAGGAGAAGACAAGGTAACATGGGCTCTCTAATAGGTAATCAATAATGCATATGAGAGCCACTCGACATTTTCATTGTGGTCTTCTCCTTACGACCCAAAGAAAGGAAAATCAAAACCAGAACGAGAAAACTATTTACACGGGAAAGCTCCCAACAAGCAAAAGAAGAACGCAAAATCTTTTTGGGTTTTATTTTTAATGCTATAACTAAGCAACTGGAAATAAAGCAAGAACTGATTATTTTTGTATTTTTTCTCAAGGTTAAATAAACACACAAGAAGAAAGCGAAAAAAGAAAGTAAACTACCATGGATGGTACAATGAAAGAGTATGAACACCGACTACTAAGATGAGTGTGTGAACATGAATATAAAGTCGGTGAGAAATACGTACTCCCCCAAGCTTAGCCTTTTGGCCTAAGTTGGTCTATGGCCATGGCTGGCCCTGATAATATCCGAAGTCATAGTTGGGGTTGTACTGGGCTGCAGCGGCTACTGCCTGAACGACTGCAGTGTGAAGACGAGTTGATTCCGCCCTCCTCTCGTACTCGTCCGCCTCCTCGCTGGTTATAATGCATCTCTGTTTTTCCTGAAAGTTAAAGAAGGCAGGAGCAGGAAGGATAACATGGACAACACGCTGTCTGTCAAAAATTAGTCGATACTAGAGAGATTGTTCGTTCCTTTCCAGAAACTAAAAACGTACCAAAGCCTCATAATCAAGAAAAGCAGGTGGTAACTCAATATAATTTCCGCGTATGGGTACCCCAAGATAATTAGCTAACCGAGTGGCATAGATCCCACCAAAGAAATCCCCATCCTTAGCATTATTATGCAATCTTCTAGCAATAATGGATCCTAAGTTATATTGTCTTTTGCCCACTACCGCACTCTTAAAAATACTAAGTTCGGTTGCACAAAGCTGGCTATGCTCAGTTTTACCGTTAATACATCTGCCTATGAATAGAACAAAATAATGTATGGCAGGAAAATGAATGCTCCCATGGTAGCCTGTGTAATATTTCTAGTTTCTTCGACGGTAATGCTAGAAAGAAAATCATTATATTCAGTTTTGTGCGGATCACTATAGCTACCCCATTGTGGAATTTTGCATGCATGATTAAAATCCTCTATATCCAAAGTATATGATTTGTCATAAAGGTCAAATAGGACGGAAGGTTTATTACGATTGAGCGAAAATTCAAACCTCCGCACGAAAGAATCCGTGAGTTGATAGTATTGCTTGCACTTGTTCGACATGAATTCCTCAAGGCCAACATTTCTTATGTACGCCTAAATTCTTCCTTGAAACCGGTGTCACTCATGAATTGATCTGATGACCATTCACAAGGTCGTACTTGAGCTTCCCTCGGTGGTTCAAGGTTGGGCTCACGTATCGCGAGTCTCGGGGCCTTCTTGCTCGATGAACCCCCTTGAAACACCTTCCTCAACATTTTTTTATTTTTCTGAAAAATTCTGAAATTTTTAGTGACTCAAAATAAAGGTGCACAAAACTCAACAAGACTCATAGCAACTACTCCCTCAAGTGCCTAGAGGCTATATCATGCATCAAAACTACTTGGAACCACCGAAATTTGATATGCAAGCTCAAGAACAAGGTCACCACAGCAGCAAAAATTTGCAATATATAAAGCACTAGAACAAAAACTAATTGGACCATTGGAGGAGTCATATACCGAGGAACAATCTCCCAAAACAGTTTCGCGAACGAAGCTTTGAGCAAGGAGATCGAAAATGGCAGCAAAATGAGCTAGAACATGGGTTTGAGCAATTGTGGGATTTTTTCTGGAGGAAGATGAAGTGGATGGGTGCTGGAATAAGTGGAGGGGGGCCACATGGGACCCACAAGCCTACTAGGCGCGGTCAGGGGGGTGGCCACGCCTTGTGGGCTTGTGGCCCATTGGTGCAGCCCCTGCAGTGTGCTTAGTGCCAAATTTTTTTAAATATTCCAGAAAAAATCATACTCCATTTTTAGGACATTTGAAGAACTTTTATTTTCAGTTCACTTTTTTATTGCACGGGAAACTCAGAAAACAGAAAAAACAATACCATTCTTACTTAATTTTATCTAACTAATAGAAAATAAAAGTTTGGTACATGGAATTGTGCTTTCTAAATTCACCCATCTCATGCTCATCAAAAGGAATCATCAATAAGGTTGATCAAGTCTTATTAACAAACTTCTTTCGAATAACATGAAACCAAAGAATTTTCGAATAACACTAAGTTACCTCAATGGGGATATGCATGTCCCCAACAATAAGTATATCATATTTCTTCTTGATAGTAGGAAGAGGGAATTCAAAGTCTCCAATAATAATCGTTGGAATTTTTTCAATGGTGTTGATACTATGAACTTGAGGTTGTTTCTTCAGAAAGTGTATCGTATGCTCATTACCATTAATATGAAAAGTGACATTGTCATTGTTGCAATCAATAACAACCCCTACAGTATTCAAAAAGGGTCTATCAAGAATAACTATCATCCTCGGGAATATCAAGAATAACAAAATCCGTTAAGATAGTAGCAGTTGCAACTACGACAGGTACATCCTCACAAATACCGATAGGTAGAGTAGTTGATTTATCAGCCATTTGCAAAGAGATTTCAGTAGGTGTCAACTTATTCAAATCAAGTCTATGATATAAAGAGAAAGGCATAACAGTAACACCAGCTCCCAAATCACATAAAGCAGTTTTAACATAGTTCCCTTTAATAGAGCATGGTATAGTTGGTATTCCTGGATCTCCTAATTTCTTTGGTATTCCACCCTTAAAAGTATAATTAGCAAGCATGGTGGAAATTTCAGCATCCAGTATCTTCCTTTTATTAGTCACAATATCTTTCATATACTTAGCATGAGGAGACATTTTCAGAATATCAGTTAAGCGCATACGCAAAAAGACAGGTCTAAGCATTTCAACAAAGCGCTCAAAATCCTCATCATCCTTTTTCTTGGATGGTTTAGGAGGAAAGGGCATGGGTTTATGAACCCATGGTTCTCCTTCTTTACCGTGCTTCCTAGCAATAAAATCTCTTTTATCATATCTTTTATTCTTAGGATGTGGGTTATCAAGATCAATAATAGGTTCAATCTCCACATCATTATCATTACTAGGTTGAGTATCAACATGAACATCATGATTAATATTATCACTAGGCTCATGTTCATCACCAGATTGTGTCTCAGGATCAGAAATAGAAATATCATTTGGGTTCTCAGGTGTATCTATAACAGGTTCACTAGCAGCATGCAAAGTTCTATCATCATCCTTATTTCTCTTATTACTGGAACGACTAGGTGCATCAATATTACCCCTTTGAGAATCTTGTTCAATTCTCTTAGGCTGGCCCTTAGGATACAAAGGTTCCTGAGTCGTTCTTCCACCTCTAGTCACAACTTTAACAGAATGATCATTGTTCTTACTATTCATCTCATTAAGCAAATCATTTTTTGCCTTAAGTACTTGTTCTACTTGAGTAGTTACCATGGAAGCATGTTTACTAATCAGTTTAAGATCATTGATAGTTCTACTCATATAATCACCTAAGCGATCAAGCATGAAAGCATTATGTTTGAATTGTCTACTAACATAAGCATTAACATTTTCTTTCTTAACAACAAAATTATCAAATTTATCCAAGCATTGGCTAGTAGACTTATTATAAGGAATATCGCTTTCATCAAATCTACGAAGAGAAATTACCTCTACTACCTGTGTCGGGTTATCAAGACCATGTATTTCTTCAATAGGTGGTAGATTCTTAAAATCTTCAGCTTTAATACATTTCTATTTCATAGATTTATTTACCTCTTGCATGTATTCAGGACTGAGAAATAGAATACCTCTTTTCTTCGGAGTTGGCTTCGGGGGTGGTTCGGGAATAGTCCAATCATTATCATTTCTCAATATATTATTTAATAGTATTTCATATTGTTCAATAGTTCGTTCCCTGAAAACACAACCAACACAACTATCTAGGTGGTCCCTAGAAGCATCGGTTAGTCCATTATAAAACATATCAAGTATTTCATTTTTCTTGAGAGGATGATCAGGCAAAGCATTTAGTATTTGGAGAAGCCTCCCCCAAGCTTGTGGGAGACTCTTTTCAATTTGCACAAAGTTAAATATTTCCTGCAAGGCAGCTTGTTTCTTATGGGCAGGAATATATTTTTCAAAGAAGTGATATATCATATCCTGGGGGCTACGCACACAACCAGGAGCAGGAGAATTAAACCATATCTTAGCATCACCCTTTAACAAGAAAGGAAACAACTTAAGGATATAGAAAAAATGAATTTTTTCCTCATGAGTAAATAGGGCGGCTATATCATTAAGTTTAGTAACATGCGCCACAACAGTTTCAGATTCATAACCATGGAAAGGATCATATTCAACCAAGGCAATTAACTCGGGATAAACAGAGAATTCTTAATCCTTATCGGTAAGAAAGATAGGTAAAGTAGCAAACTTAGGATCATATTTCATTCTAGCATTCAAAGATTTTTCTTTCCACTTGCATAGTAATTTCTTAAGATCATCTCTATCATTACAAGCAAGAAAGTCCCTATCTACCTCTCCTTCCATAACATAACCTTCAGGAATATCAGGAAATTCATATCTAGCAGAGCTAGGTCTAGCAGGTGTCTCAAAATGTTCAGTTTCAATAATTTCATGAGTTTCAGAAGTATAATCATTTTCAGCATTGGCTCTAGCGATTTGTTCATCAAGAAATTCACCCAGTGGCACAGTATTATCAAGCAAAGTATCATCATAAGCATCATGCATAGCAGAAGTGGCATCATCAATTACTTGCGACATATTAGAATTACAAGCAGGTGGTGGTGTCGCAAACTTACTCATAACAGAAGGTGAATCAAGTGCAGAGCTAGATGGCAATTCCTTACCTCCCCTCATAGTAGAGGGATAGATCTTGTTTTTTGGATCTTTCAAATTCTTCATAGTGATCAAGAGATATAAATCCCAAGTGACTCAGAGAATAGAGCTATGATCCCCGGCAATGACGCCAGAAAAAGGTCTTGATAACCCACAAGTATAGGGGACCACAACAATTTTCGAGGGTAGAGTATTCAACCCAAATTTATTGATTCGACACAAGGGGAGCCAAAGAATATTCTGTTGGGTTCTACCATAGGTGCATCGCATGGGGATTAAAAATTTCCTACGCGCAGAACATCCAAGAACATGCTATGGAGGTGGATCACAGATTGTTACCACTAGGCGCATAGTGCCATGCAGCAGAAGTAGAGGTGGGGAAGCGCGTCCGCGTGGTCCGTCTCCTCCTCATCCATTCTCCCTCAAGCAGCCAGTCTGATCTCCCTCGAACAGCCGGTCCGTCGAATCCCGCGTACAGGTTCGCCGGAGCGGCGCAAGTGCACCACCTCTAACAATATCCGCACGTGCAGGAGGAACACACCGTGCGACGGACTGCTAGGTCTGATCACACAGTCGGCGGCAAGTGGAGGTGGCTATTCGCAACACATGCAAACCCTAATGACGGCGCCGAAGCGATCAACCAGATGGGTGTGCTGTTGGAAATATGCCCTAGAGGCAACAAATAAAGTGTTTATTATTATATTTCCTTGTTCATGATAATCGTTTATTATCCATGCTATAATTGTATTGATTGGAAACACATTACATGTGTGGGTAAATAGACAACACTTTGTCCCTAGTATGCCTCTAGTGAACTAGCTCGTTGATCAAAGATGGTCAAGGTTTCCTAAACATTGACATGTGATTTTATTTGATAACGGGATCACATCATTAGGAGAATGATGTGATGGACAAAGACCCAAACTACAAACGTAGCATATGATCGTGTCAGTTTATTGCTACTGTTTTCTACATGTCAAGTATGTGTTCCTATGACCAAGAGATCATGCAACTCACGGACATCGGAGGAGTGCCTTGTGTGTATCAAATGTCGCAACGTAACTGGGTGACTATAAAGGTGCACTATAGGTATCTCCAAGGGTGTCTGTTGAGTTGGCATGGATCAAGACTGGGATTTGTTACTCCGTGTGACGGAGAGGTATCTCAGGGCCCACTTGGTAATACCACATCACCATAAGCCTTGCAAGCCATGTGACTAAGTGTTAGTTGCCGGATCTTGTATTATAGAACGAGTAAAGAGACTTGCCAGTAGCGAGGTTGAACTAGGTATGGAGATACCGACGATCGAATCTTGGGCAAGTAACATATCGAAGAACAAAGGGAACATCATACGGGATTAACTGAATCCTTGACATAGAGGTTCGACCAATAAAGATCTTCGTAGAATATGTAGGAACCAATATGGGCATCTAGGTCCCGCTATTGTTTATTGACCGTGAAGGTGTCTCGGTCATGTCTACATAGTTCTCGAACCCACAGGGTCTGCACACTTAAGGTTTGGTGACGTTTCGGTAGTATAGAGTTATGTATGGTGGTGACCGAAGGTTGTTTGGAGTCCTGGACGAGATCCCGGACGTCACGAGGAGCTCCGGAATGGTCCGGAGGTAAAGAATCATATATAGGAAGTCCTGTTTTCGTCGCCGGAAAAGTTTCGGGCTCATCGGTAGTGTACCGGGAGGACTCCGGGAGGGGTATTTCGACCCAAGAGGCTTCATGGGCTGTGGGAGAGTGAATATCAGCCTTTATTGGGCTGGTGGAAACTCCCACACAAGGCCCATGTGGCTGGAGAAGAAAACCCAATAGGAAAAGGTGGAAAAAAGGCAAAAAAGGAGCAATCCTAGTCCTACTAGGATTGGAGGAGGAGTCCTCCTCTCCTAGTAGGTTCGGCCGAACCATAGGAGCCTTGGACCTTGAGCCAAGGCTCTCCTCCTCTCCTCCTATATATACTGGTGGGATTTAGGGTTTTGCACTAGTTTTTTCAGCCACGTGCTACCCGTTCCTCCAGTGCATAGTTTCTCCTCTAGATCGGATTTCTGGAGTGCTTAGGTGAAGCCCTGCCGGATTTGCTCCACCACCATTGCCGGAGCGCCGTCATGCTGCCGGAGAACTCTTCTACCTCTCCGCTCCTTCCTGTTGGATCAAGACGGTGTAGATCATCATCAAGCTGTACGTGTGCTGAATGCAGAGGTGCCTTCCGTTCGGCGCTAGATCGGAAGGATCGTGATCAAGTTCGTGGGACGGATCGTGATCAAGTTCGTGGGACGGATCATGATTGGATCGCGGGATGGATCATGATTGGATCGCGGGATGGATCATGATTGGATCACAGGACACACGACGATTTGGATCGCAAAGACGTTCGACTATACCAACCGCGTTTCTTAACGCTTCCCGCTTAGCGATCTACAAGGGTACGTAGATCCACTCTCCCTCTCGTAGATGCTCATCACCATGGATAGATCTGCATGTGCGTAGGAAATCTTTTGTTTCCCATGCAACGTTCCCCAACAGTGGCATCATGAGCTAGGTCTATGTGTGGATGAGATCTCGAGTAGAACACAAAAGGTTTGTGGGCGTTGATGCTTAGATTGCTTCCTCCCATGGTTGGATTTTGGTTCAGCGGTATTGTGAGATGAAGCGTCCCGGACCAACATTACTCGTACGCTTACGAGAGACCAGTTCCCTCGACCACAACTTGTTGCATAGATGGCTTGCGGGTGCCAGTTTCTCTCACTTTAGTTGGATCGGATTCGACAAAGGCGGTCCTCGAGAAGGTTGAAAAGCAACTAGTGTATCACCATTGTGGTTTTTGCGTAGATGAGAATTATTCTTGCTAGATACCCGTAGCAGCCACGTAAAACATGCAACAACAATTAGAGGACGTCTAACTTGTTTTTGCAGGGTATGTTGTGATGTGATATGGCCAATTACATGATGTGATATATGTGATGTATGAGATGATCATGTGATGTATAGATTATCACGACTTGCATGTCAATGAGTACGGCAACCGGTAGGAGCCATAGGATTGTCTTTAATTATTGTATGACCTGCATGTCAATCATTAAGCGCTATGTAATGCTTTACTTTATCGCTAAATGGTAGCAATAGTAGTAGAAGCATGTTGGGCACGACAACCCCGATGGCGACACGTTGATGGAGATCAAGATGATGAAGATCATGGTGTCATGCCGGTGACGATGGAGATCATGCCGGTGCTTTTTAGATGGAGATCAAAAGCACAAGTTCATGGCCATATCATTGTTGGGTAATGTTGCATGGGAAACAAAAAATTTCCTATGCACACGAAGATCTATCCATGGTGATGAGCATCTACGAGAGGGAGAGTGGATCTACATACCCTTGTAGATCGCTAAGCGGGAAGCGTTAAGAAACGTGGTTGGTGTAGTCGAACGTCTTCGCGATCCAAATCGCCGTGCATCCCGCGATCCAATCACGATCCGTCCCATGATCCAATCATGATCCGTCCCGCGATTCGATCATGATCCGTCCCACGAACTTGATCACGATCCGTCTCACGAACTTGATCACGGTCCTTCCGATCTAGCACCGAACGGACGACACCTCCGCGTTCAGCACACGTACAGCTTGATGACGATCTCCACCGTCTTGATCCAGCAAGAAGGAGTGGATAGGAAGAATAGTTCTCCGGCATACTGACGGTGCTCCGGCGATGGTGGTGGAGCAATTCCGTCAGGGCTTCGCCTAAGCACTGCAAAAAACCGATCTAGAGGAGAAACTATGCACTGGAGGAACGGGTAGCACGTGGCTGAAAATCTAGTGCAAAAACCCTCAATACCACCAGTATATATAGGAGGAGAGGAGGAGAGGAGGCATCTTGGCCTCCAAGCCTCCTAGGCTTCGGCCGAACTAGGAGAGGAGGAGTCCACCTCCTCCACTCCTAGTAGGATTAGGATTCATCCTTTTTTTCCCTTTTTGCCTTTTTCCACCTTTTTCCTTTTGGGTTTTCTTCTCCAGCCACATGGGCCTTGTGTGGGAGTTTCCACCAGCCCACTAAGGGCTGATATTCACTCTCCCACAGCCCATGACGCCTCTTGGGTCGAAATACCCCTCCCGGAGGTCTCCCGGTACACTCCCGGCACTCCCGGTACACTACCGATAAGCCCGGAACTTTTCCGACGACCAAAACAGGACTTCCTATATATGAATCCTTACCTCCGGACCATTCCGGAGCTCCTCGTGACATCCAGGATCTCATCTGGGACTCCGAACAAACTTCGGTCACCACCATACATAACTCTATACTACTGAAACGTCACCAAACCTTAAGTGTGCAGACCCTGCGGGTTCGAGAACTATGTAGACATGACCGAGACACCTCTATGATCAATAACCAATGGCGGGACCTGGATGTCCACATTGGTTCCTACATATTCTACGAAGATCTTTACCGGTCGAACCTCTATGTCAAGGATTCAGTTAATCCTGTATGATGTTCCCTTTGTTCTTCGGTATGTTACTTGCCCGAGATTCGATCGTCGGTATCTCCATACCTAGTTCAACTTCGTTACTGGCAAGTCTCTTTACTCGTTCTGTAATACAAGATCCTGTGAACAACACTTAGTCACATTGCTTGCAAGGCTTATTGTGATGTTGTATTATCGAGCGGGCCCTGAGATACCTCTCCGTCACACGGAGTAACAAATCCTAGTCTTGATCCATGCCAACTCAACAGACACCCTCGGAGACACCTGTAGAGCACCTTTATAGTCACCCAGTTACGTTGCGACGTTTGATACACACAAGGTACTCCTTCGATATCTATGAGTTGCATGATCTGATGGTCATAGGAACATATACTAGACATGCAGAAAATAGTAGCAATAAACTGACACAATCATAAGCTACGTTTGTAGTTTGGGTCTTGTCCATTACATCATTCTCATAATTATGTGATCCTGTTATCAAATGACATCTCATGTCCATGGCTAGGAAACCTTAACCATCTTTCAATCAACGATCTAGTTCACTAGAGGCATACTAGGGACATTGTGTTTGTCTATGTATCCACACATGTATCCATGTTTCCAATTAATACAATTATAGCATGGATAATAAACGATTATCATGAACAAAGAAATACAATAATAAACATTTTATTTATTGCCTCTAGGGCATATTTCCAACAATCATGTCACTTATGAATTGCATGTGATGTTAATCCTTTTATGCACCTTGTTTTGCTTAGGACAACGGTAGAATTATAAGGTGATCCCTCACTTAAATTTCAAGATGAATTGTGTTCTCTCTGAGTGTGCACCGTTGCGGAAGTTCATCGTGTTGAGACACCACGTGATGATCGGGTGTGATAGACTCTACGTTCACATACAATGGGTGCAAGCCAGTGTTGCACGTGCAGAACACTCGGGTTAAACTTGACGAGCCTAGCATGTACAGACATGGCCTCGGTACACAAGAGACCGAAAGGTCGAACATGAGTCATATAGTTGATATGATCAACATAATGATGTTCACCATTGAAGCCACCTCAACTCACGTGATGGTCGGACTTGAGTTGGTGGATTTGGATCATGTGACACTCAGATGACCTGAGGGATGTCAATTTGAGTGGGAGCTTTAGTAATTTGATTAACTAAACTCATTATCTTGAACAATAGTCTAAGTAAACTTTGCATATTTATGTTGTAGATCAATGGCTCGTGCAGTAGCACCCCTGAATTTTAATGCGTTCCTAGAGAAAGCTAAGTTGAAAGATGGTGGAAGTAACTTTGTTGACTGGGCCTGTAATCTGAGGATTATCCTTACGGCTTCCCAGAAATCATATGTCCTTGATGCACCACTTGGTGACCAACCAGAAGACATGACCTCCGAAGACGTTAAGAATGCTTGGGAGGCACATACTGGAGATTACACAATAGTTCAGTGTGCGATATTGTATGGCTTAGAACCGGGACTTCAAAGACGTTTTGAACGTCATGGAGCATATGAGATGTTCCAGGAGTTGAAGTTTATCTTTCAGAAGAACGCCCGGATCGAGAGGTATGAAACCTCTGATAAGTTCTATGCTTGCAATATGGAGGAGAACGGGTCTATCAGTGAACATATACTCAGAATGTCTGGGTATTCAACTCGTCTAGCAGAGTTGGGAATTGCCCTTCCGCCAGAGGCGATCACTGATAGAGTTCTTTAATCACTGCCACCTAGTTACAAGAGCTTTGTGATGAACTATAACATGCACGGGATGAACAAGTCAGTCGCCGAGCTGTTTGCGATGCTAAAAGTCGCTAAATCTGAAATCCAGAAAGAACATCAAGTGTTGATGGTCAATAAAACCACTAGTTTCAAGAAAAATGGCAAGGTCAAGGGCAAGGACAAGAAGGGTAAAACCAAGAAGGATGGCAAAGCAGTTGCTACTCCTGTAAAGAAGCCCAAGCATGGGCCCAAGCCAGAAACTGAGTGCTTTCATTGCAAGGGAACCGGTCACTGGAAGCGGAACTACCCCAAGTACCTGGCTGACAAGAAGGTGTCCAACGATAAACAAGGTATATATTGTATACATGTTATTGATGTGTACCTCACTATCCCTCGTAGTAGTGCCTAGGTATTTGATACCGGTTCGGTTGCTCACATTTGCAACTCAAAGCAGGAACTACGGAATAAACAAAGGCTGGCAAAGGACGAAGTGACGATGCGTGTGGGAAATGGTTCCAAGGTTGATGTGATCGCCGTCGGCATGCTCTCTCTTCGATTACCATCGGGATTAGTGATGAACCTGAATAATTATTATTTAGTGCCTGCGTTAAGCATGAACATTATATCTAGCTCTTGTTTATTGCGAGACGGTTACTCATTTCAATCAGAGAATAAAGGTTGTTCTATTTATATGAGTAATATCTTTTATGGTCATGCACCCAATGTTAGGGGTTTATTCATATTGAATCTTGATAGCGATGACACACATGTTCATAACATTGATGCCAAAAGATGTAGAGTTGATAATGATAGTACCACTTTCTTGTGGCCCTGCCGTTTAGGTCATATTGGTGTAAAACGCATGAGGAAGCTCCATGCTGATGGACTTTTGGAGTCACTTGATTTTGAATCACTTGACACATGTGAACCATGCCTCATGGGCAAGATGACTAAAACGCCGTTCTCTGGAACAATGGAACGGGCGAGTGACTTATTGGAAATCATACATACTGATGTGTGCGGTCCAATGAATGTTACAGCGCATGGTGGATATCGTCATTTTCTCACCTTGACTGATGACTTAAGTAGATATGGGTATATTTACTTAATGAAACACAAGTCTGAAACGTTTGAAAAGTTCAAGCAATTTCAGAGTGAAGTTGAGAATCATCGTAACAAGAAGATTAAGTTCCTGCGATCTGATCGAGGAGGTGAATATCTGAGTTATGAGGTTGGCAGTCACTTAAGACAGTGTGGAATTGTTTCACAGTTGACATCGCCCGGAACACCACAGCGTAATGATGTGTCCGAACGTCGTAATCGAACCTTATTAGATATGGTGCGTTCTATGATGTCTCTTGCTGATTTGCCACTATCGTTTTGGGGTTATGCATTAGAGACAGCTGCATTCACTTTAAATAGGGCACCATCAAAATCCATTGAGACGATGCCATATGAACTATGGTTTGGCAAGATGCCAAAGTTGTCGTTTCTTAAAGTTTGGGGATGTGATGCTTATGTCAAAAAGCTTCATCCTGAAAAGCTGGAACCCAAAGCAGAGAAATGCGTCTTCATAGGATACCCGAAAGAGACAGTCGAGTATACCTTCTATCTCAGATCCGAAGGCAAAGTGTTTATCGCTAAGAACGGAACATTTCTTGAGAAAGAGTTTCTCTCGAAAGAATTGAGTGGGAGGAAGATAGAGCTTGATGAGGTTATTGAACCTTTACTTCAACCAGAAAGTAGTGCAGTGCAGAAAGATGTTTCTGTGGAATCTACGATGGTAGAAGAGGAAGTTAATGATGATGATCATGAAGCTTCGGATCAAGCTACTATTGAACCTCGTAGGTCGACAAGGGCGCGTACTACTCCTGAGTGGTACGGCAACCCTGTCTTAGAGGTCATGTTGTTGGACAACAATGAACCTACGAGCTATGGAGGAGCAGTGATGGGCCCGGATTCCGAGAAATGGTTAGAGGCCATGAAATCCGAGATGGGATCCATGTATGAAAACAAAGTATGGACTTTGGAAGTATTACCTGAAGGGCGAAAGGCCATTCAGAACAAATGGATCTTTAAGAAGAAGACAGACGCGAACGGTAATGTCACCGTCTATAAAGCTCGACTTGTGGCAAAGGGTTTTTCACAAGTTCAAGGAGTTGACTACGATAAGACTTTCTCACCCGTAGCGATGCTTAAGTCTATCAGAATCATGTTGGCAATAGCTGCTTATTTCGACTATGAAATTTGGTAGATGGATGTCAAAACGGCGTTCCTCAACGGTTTCCTTGAGGAAGAGTTGTATATGATGCAACCCGAAGGTTTTGTCGATCCAGAGAATGCTGACAAAGTTTGCAAACTCCAGCGATCCATTTATGGACCGGTGCAAGCATCTCAGAGTTGGAATAAGCGCTTTGATGAGGTGATCAAGGCGTTTGAGTTTATACAAGTTTATGGAGAAGCTTGTATTTACAAGAAAGTGAGTGGGAGCTCTATAGCGTTTCTAGTATCATATGTGGATGACATATTGCTGATTGGAAACAATATAGAAATGCTAGAAAGCGTGAAGAAATATTTGAACAAGAGTTTTTCAATGAAGGACCTAGGAGAAGCTGCTTTCATATTAGGCATTAAGATCTATAGAGATAGATCGAGACGCTTAATAGCACTTTCACAGAGCACATACCTTGATAAAGTTTTGAAGAAGTTCAAAATGGATCAGTCCAAGAAGGGGTTCTTGCCTGTGTTACAAGGTGTGAAGTTGAGTAAGACTCAATGCCCAGTGACTGCAGAAGATAGAGAAAAGATGAGTGTCATCCCCTATGCTTCAGCCATAGGTTCTATCATGTATGCAATGATGTGCACAAGACCCAATGTCAGCCTTGCCATAAGTATGGCCGGAAGGTTTCAAAGTGATCCCGGAATGGAGCACTGGGCAGCGGTCAAGAATATCCTTAAGTACCTGAAAAGGACTAAGGAAATTTTTCTCGTTTATGGAGGTGATGAAGAGCTCGTCGTAAAGGGTTACGTCGATGCAAGCTTTGACACTGATCCGGATGACTCTAAGTTGCAAACCGGATACGTATTTATTCTCAACGGGGGAGCGGTAAGCTGGTGAAGTTCCAAGCAAAGCGTGGTAGCCGATTCTACGTGCGAAGCGGAGTACATCAAAGCCTCAGAGGCGGCGAAGGAAGGTGTCTGGATGAAGCAGTTCATGACAGATCTTGGAGTAGTGCCCAGTGCACTAAATCCAATGAACCTGTTCTGTGACAAGACTGGTGCCATTGCTCTGGCCAAGGAACCAAGGTTTCACAAGAGGACCAGACACATAAAGCGACGCTTCAACTCCATCCGCGATTACATCGAGGAGAAGGACATAAATATTTGCAAAGTGCACACAGATCTGAATGTTGTAGACCCGTTGACTAAACCTCTTCCAAGGGCTAAACATGATCAACACCAGAACTGCATGGGTGTTCGATTCATTACAATGTAAATCACATAGTGATGTGAGCTAGATTATTGACTCTAGTGCAAGTGAGAGACTGTTGGAAATATGCCCTAGAGGCAATAAGTAAAGTGTTTATTATTATATTTCCTTGTTCATGATAATCGTTTATTATCCATGCTATAATTGTGTTGATTGGAAACACATTACATGTGTGGGTAAATAGACAACACTTTGTCCCTAGTATGCCTCTAGTGAACTAGCTCGTTGATCAAAGATGGTCAAGGTTTCCTAACCATTGACATGTGATGTCATTTGATAACGGGATCACATCATTAGGAGAATGATGTGATGGACAAAGACCCAAACTACAAACGTAGCATATGATCGTGTCAGTTTATTGCTACTGTTTTCTGCATGTCAAGTATGTGTTCCTATGACCATGAGATCATCCAACTCACGGACATCGGAGGAGTGCCTTGTGTGTATCAAACGTTGCAACGTAACTAGGTGACTATAAAGGTGCACTACAGGTATCTCTGAGGGTGTCTGTTGAGTTGGCATGGATCAAGACTGGGATTTGTTACTCCGTGTGACGGAGAGGTATCTCAAGGCCCACTCGGTAATACAACATCACAATAAGCCTTGCAAGAAATGTGACTAAGTGTTAGTTGCGGGATCTTGTATTACAGAACGAGTAAAGAGACTTGCCAGTAGCAAGGTTGAACTAGGTATGGAGATACCGACGATCGAATCTCGGGCAAGTAACATACCGAAGAACAAAGGGAACATCATACGGGATTAACTGAATCCTTGACATAGAGGTTCGACCGATAAAGATCTTTGTAGAATATGTAGGAACCAATATGGGCATCCAGGTCCTGCTATTGGTTATTGACCGTGGAGGTGTCTCAGTCATGTCTACATAGTTCTCGAACCCGGAGGGTCTGCACACTTAAGGTTTGGTGACGTTTCGGTAGTATAGAGTTATGTATGGTGGTGACCGAAGGTTGTTCGGAGTCCCGAATGAGATACCGAACATCACGAGGAGCTCGGGAATGGTCTGGAGGTAAAGATTCATATATAGGAAGTCCTGTTTTGGTCGCCGGAAAAGTTTCGGGCTCATCGGTAGTGTACCGGGAGTGCCGGTAGTGTACAGGGAGGCCTCCGGGAGGGGTATTTCGACCCAAGAGGCTTCATGGGCTGTGGGAGAGTGAATATCAGCCCTTAGTGGGCTGGTGGAAACTCCCACACAAGGCCCATGTGGCTGGAGAAGAAAACCCAATAGGAAAAGGTGGAAAAAGGCAAAAAGGTGCAATCCTAGTCCTACTAGGATTGGAGGAGGAGTCTTCCTCTCCTAGTAGGTTCGGCGAAACCATAGGATCCTTGGACCTTGCGCCAAGGCTCTCCTCCTCTCCTCCTATATATACTAGTGGGATTTAGGGTTTTGCACTAGTTTTTTCAGCCACGTGCTACCCGTTCCTCCAGTGCATAGTTTCTCCTCTAGATCGGATTTCTGTAGTGCTTAGGCGCAGCCCTGGCGGAATTGCTCCACCACCATCATCGGAGCGCCGTCACACTGCCGGAGAACTCTTGTAACTCTCCTCTCCTTCTTGATGGATGAAGACGGCGGAGATCGTCATCAAGCTGTACGTGTGCTGAACGCGGAGGTGCCGTCCGTTCGGCGCTAGATCGGAAGAATCGTGATCAAGTTCATGGGACGGATCATGATCAAGTTCGTGGGACGGAACGTGATTGTATCGCGGGACGGATCGTGATTGGATCGTTAGACGGATCGTGATTGGATCGCGAGCCGCACGGCGATTTGGATCGCGAAGACGTTCGACTACACCAACTGTGTTTCTTAACGCTTCCCGCTTAGCGATCTACAAGGGTACGTAGATCCACTCTCCCTCTCATAGATGCTCATCACCATGGATAGATCTACTTGTGCGTAGGAATTTTGTTGTTTCCCATGCAATGTTCCTCAACATGTGTTGCACCTCCACTATATATAGGCAACCGGTGCGGGCTCAACTCTTGGGCCTCGCATGGATCCTAAAGCCCACGTGTTCCTCCCTTAAGCATGTGACCCTTTAGGTTCTCGTCCACTTGGTCGCGAGTCAAATCACACCTGACTCGATCGGTCGGTAGCGTCCTCTAGCAAGACGTGCCGACTCCAAGTTCCGATGAAGCTGGTTAGGTGAACATGTACTTCACACTTCTGTTCCCTTTGCCACATGATATATGTTGTCGTGCACAAGGAGACATGGTCATTCTTGTTGATGCACGACCTCTTTCTCGTTTTGGTGTATCCGACCAACACTTTGGATTATCTCATAATCCTCATCGCAAGCCTATGCTTATCCAGGTCGGATCACCTGAGGGGCCTAGAGTATATCTCTCCTGATCGGAGGGGCAAATCCCATCTTTCTCGACCATGTCTTACAGCATGGGTCTGGACAAGCCCGAAACCTACCTTTGTAACTACCCAGTCATGGTGTAGCGTTTGGTCGGCCCAAAGCAAGTCTGTCACCATCCCGAGTACATGCGCCAGCTCAGGTCTTAGGACATAGAACATATTTTGTACTAGAGACTCACAGATGACCTATCATTGCGTCTCATAGTTGGGTCTATCCAACTCAGACCTTATATCGACTCGGATCCGACTATGTAGAATCCGACCAGATCTTTCTGAGTCCATATTATTCGGCTAGCATCCAATGCTACATGATCAGTGAGGCCGAACCATCCATCGTGTCATATGCTAGTCTGATTAGTTGTGCGTCCACACAACCCTTTCGACTAGGGACCATGTAGGACAGTTATCATACAATGCATAGTCTCACAAACAAGTCACGTACTTGTTAGTACACATCACTCATAATGTCCAAGGACTATCTTTATTCATAAACACATAGGAAATATCATCATACATGATTGCCTCTAGGGCATATCTCCAACAATCTCCCACTTGCACTAGAGTCAATCAAATATACATCGAATGCCCATAGCTCTAACGTGCCCCTCATGCTTGGGTTGTGGAAGTAGTTTAGTCAACAGATCTGCAACATTTGCATCCGTATAAATCTTGCATAAATTTGTAGCACCTTTCTCTACGAGCTGTTGTATCAGATGATATTTTCGGTCTATGTGCCTGGTCTTGTGGTGTTGTCTCGGCTCCTTGGCCTGTGCGATGGCACCTGAATTATCGCAATAAAGGTCCACCGGTTTTGACCAGCCCGAGAACACACCAACATCTTCCAGGAACTTCCGAATCCAAGCACCTTCCTTTGCAGCTTCACAAGCCACAATGTATTTGACCTCTGTTGTGGAGTCGGCCATCGTATCTTGCTTGGAACTCG
Organism: Hordeum marinum; assembly: GCA_022496015.1. NCBI lineage: Eukaryota > Viridiplantae > Streptophyta > Magnoliopsida > Poales > Poaceae > Hordeum > Hordeum marinum. The sequence goes on from CM039673.1 coordinate 373,660,448, forward strand.
TCCAGCTCACCGCTCCTCCATTCATGACATACACGAATCCAATTTGTGATCAACAATCATCCCTGTCGGTTTGGAAACTAGCATCAGCGTAACCCTTTACACAGAGCTCCTCCTCACCTCCATAAACTAGGAACATCTCTTTAGTCCTTTTTAGGTACTTCAAGATAGTTTTCACCGCTGCCCAGTGACTCTCACCTGGGTTGGCTTGGTATCTGCTTGTTAAGCTTATTGCATAGGAAACATCAGGCCGTGTACACAGCATGGCATACATGATGGATCCGATTGTCGAGGCATATGGAATCCTAGTCATCCGATTTCGCTCATCAGAAGTTGTAGGACTCCGAGTCTTTCTTAGCCTTATACCATGTGAGACGGGCAAGAACCCTTTCTTGGCCTCACTCATGTTGAACCTCTTCAACACTTTGTCTATGTACGTGATCTGGATTAAGCCGAGCAGCTTCCTCGATCTATCTCTATACATCTTGATGCCTAAAATGTACACTGCCTCTCCAAGGTCTTTCATTGAAAACTTGCCATTCAATGATTCCTTGACTGAGTTCAACATCAAAACATCATGTCCGATCAGCAGTATGTCATCCACATACAAGATCAAAAATATTACTTAGATCCCACTAGACTTCTTGTATAAACAATAGTCCTCTTCGTTCTTGATGAAACCAAGGTCAACGATGACTTCATCAAAACGAATGTTCCAACTCCGAGTTGCTTGCCTCAATCCATAAATGGATCTCTTGAGCTTGCATATTTTACCAGCGTTAGTTGGATCGACAAAACCTTCGGGCTGTATCGTGTATACATCTTCTTTTAAATTTCCATGAAGGAAAGCCATTTTGACATCCATCTGCCACATCTCATAATCGAAATATGCAGCTATAGCTAGTATGATCCTCACCGACTTTAGCATCACTACCGGCGAGTAGGTCTCGTCGTAGTCAATTCCTTGAACTTGTCCATAACCTTTTGTGGATATGAACATTTCCATCCACATTGGTTTTCTTCTTAAAGACCCATTTGCAACCAATGAAAACTATGCCAGGTGGCGGATCAACCAAGTCCCAGACTTGATTGTCATCCATGGACTCTAACTCAGATCTCATGGCCTCTAGACATGCCTCGGAATCTGGGCTCACCATCGCTTCCGCATACGTGGCCGGCTCATCGCTTTCTAGCAAGAAAACGTCGCGCACTTTGCGCAATCTTTTCGACCTCCGTGGCTCCGGTGCCGACTCCACTATGGGTTCTCTGACCAACTCCGGTGTGATCTCATCACCAGCCGAGTCGTCCCCAAGTGGCTCTCGAATTTCTTCGAGTCACATTGTTCTCCCACTGGCCTCCCGATTGAGAAACTCTTTCTCTAGTAAAAACCCATTCCGAGCAACAAACACTTTGTTCTCTTCTCGGTTGTAGAAGTTGTATCCCATGGTTTCCCTCGGATATCCCACGAATATGCATTTATCCGACTTGGGTGTAAGCTTGTCTGACATGAGTCGCTTGACAAATGCTTCACAACTCCAAATCTTTAGAAAAGACAAACTAGGAGTCTTCCCAGTCCACATCTCATGTGGTGTCTTGTCAACGGATTTTGATGGTATCCTATTAAGTGTGAAAGATGCAGTTTCTAGAGCGTATTCGCAGAATGACAAGGGTAAATCCAATTTGCTCACCATCGACCAGACCATGTCCAACAAGGTTCGATTTCTCCGTTCTGACACACCATTTCTCCGCGGCGTACCTGGAGGTGTGAGCTGAGGTACTATACCTCGGCTTTTCAGATGGTTATCAAACTCCTGGCTCATGTACTCACCTCCACGATCTGATTGTAGAAGTTTTATCGTCTTGCCGAGCTGATTTTCAACCTCGTTCTGAAACTCTTTGAACTTTTCAAAAGTTTCCGACTTGTGCCTCATCAAATAGATATATCCATATCTACTCAAGTCATCGGTAAAAGTCATGAAGAACTGATAGCCACCTCTGGTCGTTGCGCTCATTGGACCACACACATCACTATGTATAAGCTCCAACAACTCGGACACCCTCTCGCAACTCTTTGCAAAAGGGGACTTAGTCATCTTGCCTAGCAAGCATGATTCGCATGTCTCAAACGACCCGAAGTCAGACAAAGTTAGGAGTCGATCATCATGGAGCTTCTTCATGTGTTTCAGACTAATGTGTCCAAGCCGACAATTCCAGAAGTATGTCGGATTTATCTCATTAGGCTTATGCCTCTTCACATTCATGTTATAGACTGGTTCCGTTTCTAGATTCAAAATAAATAACCCATCTACAATGGGTGCATAGCCATGGAACATTCCATTCAAATAAAATGAACAACCATTGTCCTTTATATTCAATTCATAACCTTGACTCATCAAGCATGAGGCAGAAATAATGTTCCAACTAAGTGCGGGAATGTAATAACAATTATTCAATTCCAAAATAAATCCAGAAGGAAGCTTGAGCTGCATCGTGCCGACCTCCAACGCAACAACTCTTGCTTTGTTACCGACCCTGATGTCAATCTCCCCTTATGCCACATGCCTAGTTCTTACCAGCCCCTGCATCGAGTTGCAAATATGAACAATCGATCCGGTATCAAATACCCAAGAGCTAACAAGTATGTCCGCAAGGTAAATGTCTATAACATATGTAACAAGTGTACCTTTGCCTGAAGAAGCATCTCCGGCCTTCTTGTCGTGCTCAGCAAGCCACTTGCTACAGTTCCTCTTCCAATGACCAGCTTCCTGCAGTGAAAGCAAATGGTCTTTGAGTTCGGTCCGGACTTTGGCTCAGCGGCGGAGACAACCTTCTCTGTGCGCTTTGCCATACCCTTTTTCTTGGACCAACTCTTCTTGAACTTAGCCGAGTTCTACACTATCAACACTTGATGCGTGCCTTTTTTTAATATCCTGCTCTGCCACCTTGAGCATCCCATGCAATTCAGTGAGCTTCTTATCCATGCCGTGCATATGATAGTTCGAGATGAACGTCCCATAGCTAGCTGGAAGAGAACCCAGAACTGCATCAGTCGCCAGCTCATCCAAGAGCGGGAAACCCAACCGATCCAAAGCTTGCACATATCCGATCATTTCGATCACATGCGGGCTCAGTGGATCACCTTCCTTCAGCTTACAATCCATCAAGGTTCGCCAAACATTGAACCTTTCGGTCCTAGCCTGCACCCGAAACATGCTCTTGAGACCCTCGATCATATCGAAAGCCGCAATGTGTTCGAAATGTTGTTGCAAATCGGGCTCCATACAAGCCAACATGAGGCAACTGGTCTCGTTTCATTCATCAATGAGTTTCTGGTAGGCATTCTTAGTTGTGGCATTAGCAATATCAGCAGGTGCTTCTGGAAGTGGATCCTCTAGAACATGTTCCTTTTTATCGTGCTTGAGAACAATTCTTAGATTTCTATACCAGGTGGTAAAGTTTGTTCCATTTAGTTTATCCGTTTCCAGAATTGATTTCAATGCAAAGTTTTGAGCAGGTGGTGCCATTGATATACAACAGAAAATATGCAATAACTAAGCAATGTGTTTATGTAGAGTAATTCAAGCCTTAAACAGAACTACTCCCACTGAAGTTAGCATCCCTCCGCAAACTCTCAGTGATTCAGGACCCGTCTAGCGCGAGCGACTAGTGAGCTTTAGCATCACTGCTAGCCAACTTGCCTATTCGGTAAACAACTCCTTGCTAATCGTATCTCTATACGACTCCCGTCGGTTGGGTAGGTATCTCATACCTCGGTTCCCAACCTTCTCTGCCACAAGGCCCAAAACCGTTTTGATAGCCTTGTCAAGTTAACCTGATGCAGTGCATGTCCGTGTCCGACATGAACCCTCCTGTTCAAGGACACCTAGTAGCACCTCAATTTTATGAGCCCACCACTAGACGTACTTGACGTGCGAAGGTGCAACATCCGGGATAGCAATATGCTTGATATTAATGAGGGATCTTTCTACCATACTAACATGCATAGAAATAAGAAGCAATATAAATCACATATAAACATAAATATGTGAAATAGTATGGCTCCTTTATGGACATCCTTTCGGGTCGGCTCCAACTCCAATGTCCATGGAGGAACTCCATATTTTCCGTCTCGCTAGGATGCCAAAGCCTCGAACTTGATCTCTGTCCTCCAACTACTACAACTAGTAATGAATTTACAGAGAATCACAAGTCAACACGCAGGTCGTTATATAGTATAATTACAGCACTTTGGCTCCTGCCGGTTGACAATCATGACACGCAGGTCATGTTAAATTACACACATGCATCACATACATATGAGTCATACTATTCACATCAAACCTGTAAAACAAAATTATGCATAGAATCGCATTCTACCAGTTTGTGTGATTGTGTACGAAATACAAGGCGCTACGCACACGGCGTTCCCGCTAGCCGGTGAAATCACAGATCGTATCTGTACTCTGATCACGCCGAATTTTCTGATCTAACCGATCTCATCGATCATCGCGAACACAATTCGGATTTACGTTTCATGGTTAACCCCGATGGAGAATACCGACCGATAGGGGTAGGTTGTGTCTCGACCTCATCGATTCCGATTGACAGAAAACATAGCTTGAATCTATCCCGATGTGCACCTGATCTCATCAACCATGCGCACAGCCGATCTCATGAACGACGATAGATCTCATCCGCCGCTGCCACATATCACATATGCTACCGATCTGAAACCAAAACCTATAGCAGAGGCTCTTATACCACTGTTGGGTTCTACTGTAGGTGCATCGCACACGAATTAAAAATTTCCTACGCGTAGAACATCTAAGTGTTGGGGAACGTCGCATGGGAAACAAAAATTTTCCTACGCACACGCAAACCTATCCATGGTGATGAGCATCTACGAGAGGGAGAGTGGATCTACATACCCTTGTAGATCGCTAAGCGGGAAGCGTTAAGAAACGCGGTTGGTGTAGTCGAACATCTTCGCGATCCAAATCGCCGAGCGTCCCGCGATCTCATCACGATCCGTCCCGCGATCCAATCACGATCCGTCCCGTGAACTCATCACGATCCGTCCCGCGATCTCATCATGATCCATCTCACGATCTTGATCATGATTTGTCCCACGAACTCATCACGATCCGTTCCGCGATCTCATCGCGAACTGTCTCGCGATCTCGATCACGGTCCTTCCGATCTAGCGCCGAACGGACGGCACCTCCGCATTCAGCACACGTGCAGCTTGATGACGATCTCCACCGTCTCGATCCAGCGAGAGGAGGTGGAGAGGAGAGAGAGTTCACCGGCAGCGTGACGGTGCTCCGGTGATGGTGGTGGAGTGATTCCGGCAGGGCTTCGCCTAAGCGCTGCGGAAAACCGATCTAGAGGAGAAACTGTGCACCGGTGAAACGGGTAGCACGTGGCCGGAAATTCTGTCCAAAAACCACCCAATCCACTAGTATATATAGGAGGAGAGGAGAGGAGAGCCAGCCAAGGCCTTTGTGTCGGCCGAAATAGGAGGTGGGAGCAATCCTACTTCACCTCCAATCCTAGTTGGAGTAGGATTGCCTCCTATTGGCTGATTTTCCACTTTTTGTTTTAGGACTTTCTCTCCTGCTCCATGGGCCTTTGTGGCTGTTTTCCCAGCCCACTAAGGGATGGTTATTATTCTCCCACAGCCCATGGACCTCTTGGGGTCGAAATACCCCTCCCGGAGGTCCCCTGGTACACTACCGGCACTCCCGGTACACTACCGATACTCCCGGTACACTACCGATGAGCCCGAAACTTTTCCGGTGACCAAACTGGGACATCCTACATATGAATCTTTACCTTCGGACCATTCCGGAGCTCCTCGTGACGTCCGGGATCTCATCTGGGACTCTGAACAACCTTCGGTCATGACCACACATAACTCTACACTACCGAAACGTCACCGAACCTTAAGTGTACAGACCCTGCGGGTTCGAGAACTATGTAGACATGACCGAGACACCTCTACGGTCAATAACCAATGGCGGGACCTGGACGTCCACATTGGTTCCTACATATTCTACAAAGATCTTTATCGGTCGAACCTCTATGTCAAGGATTCAGTTAATCCCGTATAACGTTCCCTTTATTCTTCGGTATGTTACTTGCCCGAGATTCGATCGTCGGTATCTCCATACCTAGTTCAACTTCATTACTGGCAAGTCTCTTTACTTGTTCCGTAATACAATATCCCGTGACTAACACTTAGCCACATTGCTTGCAAGGCTTGTTGTGATGTTGTATTACCGAGTGGGCCCTAAGATACCTCTCCATCACACGGAGTAACAAATCCCAGTCTCGATCCATGCCAACTCAACAGACACCATCGGAGATACCTGTAGAGCACCTTTATAGTCACCCAGTTACATTGCGACGTTTGATACACACAAGGCACTCCTCCGATATTCGTGAGTTGCATGATCTCATGGTCATAGGAACATATACTTGACATGCAGAAAACAGTAGCAATAAACTGACACGATCATATGCTATGTTTGTAGTTTAGGTCTTATCCATCACATCATTCTCCTAATGATGTGATCCCGTTATCAAACGACATCTCATGTCCATGGCTAGGAAACCTTAACCATCTTTTGATCAACGAGCTAGTCTACTAGAGGCATACTAGGGACATGGTGTTGTCTATGTATCCACACATGTATCTGAGTTTCCGATCAATACAATTATAGCATGGATAATAAACGATTATCATGAACAAGGAAATATGATAATAACTAATTTATTATTGCCTCTAGGGCATATTTCCAACAGTCTCCCACTTGCACTAGAGTCAATAATCTAGTTCACATCACCATGTGATTCGCATTGTTATGAATCTAACACCCAATGAGTTTTGGTGCTCGATCATGCTTTGCATGTGAGAGAGGTCTTATAGTCAACGGGTCTGCGATATTCAGATCCGTGTGTACTTTGCAAATCTCTATGTCAAACCGTAAACACTGCTACCACACTCCACTTGGTACTATTTCCAAATGGCTGCTCCACTATACGTATCCAGATTGCTACTACTAGTCATCCGGATAGGTGTTAAAGCTTGCATCGATGTAACTCTTTACGACGAACTCTTTATCACCTCCATAATCAAGAAACATTTCCTTAGCCCTCTGGTTACTAAGGATAATTCCGACTGCTGTCCAGTGATCCACTCTTGGACCACTCTTGTACCCCTTGACAGGCTCATGGCAAGGCACACATAGGTGCGGTACACAGCATGGCATAATATAGAGCCTATGGCTAAGGCATAGGGGACGACGTTCGTCCTTTCTCTTTCTTCTGCCGTTGTCGAGCTTTGAGTCTCACTCAACTTCACACCTTACAAATCAGACGAGAACTATTTCTTTGGTTGATCCATTTTGAACTCTTTCAAAATCTTGTCAAGGTATGCACTCATTGAAAGTCTCAACAAGCATCTTGATCTATCTCTATAGATTTTGATGCTCAACAATTAGGTAGCTTTATCCAGGTCTTCCTTTGAAAAACACTTTTCAAACAACCTTTTATGCCTTCCAGAAATTCTACATTATTTCCGATCAACAATATGTCAACCACATATACTTCTCAGAAACTCTATAGTGCTCCCACTCACTTTATTGCAAATACAAGTTTCTCGTAAACTTTGTATAAACTACAAAAACTTTGATCACCTCATCAAAGTGTATATTCCAACTCCGAGATGCTTGCTTCAGTCCATAGAAGGATCACTGAAGCTTGCTCATCTTTTAGCATCCTTAGGACTGACAAAACCTTCTGGTTGTATCACATACAACCTTTCCTTAAGTAAACCGTTAAGGAAACGATGTTTTGACATCCATCTGCCAGATTTCATAATTGAAAATGCAGCAACTGCTAACATAATTCCAACAGACTTTTAGCATCGCTACGAGTGAGAAAGCCTCATCGCAGTCAACTCCTTGAACTTGTCACAAACAACTTTGCAACAAGTCGAGCTTTAACAATGGTGACATTCACCATCAGTGTCTGTCTTCATTCTAAAGGTCCATTTGTACTCAACGACCTGCCGTCTAACGAGCAAGTCTACCAAAGTCTATACTTGGTTTTCATACATGGATCCTATCTCGGATTTCATGGCCTCTAACCATTTGTCGGAATCCGGGACCATCATCGCTTCTCCATAGCTCGTAGGTTCATCGTTGTCCAACAACATGATCTCCAAGACAGAGTTGTCGTACCACTTAGGAGCAGTACACATCCTTGTCGACCTACGAAGTTCGATAGTAACTTGATCCTGAAGCTTCATGATCATCATCATTAACTTCCTCTTCAACTAATGTAGGCTTCACAAAAACATCTTTCTGCGCTGCGCTACTCTCTGGTTGAACAAAGGTTTAACAACCTCATCAAGTTCTATCTTCCTCCCACTCAATTCTTTCGAGAGAAACATTTCCTCGAGAAAGGATCCGTTTAAGTAACAAACACTTTGCACTTGGATCTGAGATAGAAGGTTCACCCAACTGATCTTAGGGTATTCTATGAAGATGCATTTGTCCGCCTTATGTTCGACCTCATTAGGTGAAAACATTTTTCACACAAGTGCCGCAGCCCCAAGTATTAAGAAATGACAGCTTAGGTTTCTATCAAACCATAATTCATATGGTGTCATCTCAACGGATTTAGATGGTGCCCTATTTAAAGTGAATGTAGTTGTCTCTAATGCATAACCCCAAAATTATAGTAGTAAAACGACAAGAGACATCATAGCACGCACCATGTCCAATAGAGCATAACTATGATGTTCGGACACACCATCACACTATGGTGTTCCAGGTGGCGTTTAGTTGTGAAACAACTTTCACATTGTCTTAAGTTGTATGCCAAACTCGTGACTCAGATATTCACCTCCACGATCATATCGCAGTCATTTTTATCTTCTTGTCACGATGATCTTTAAACTTCACTCTGAATTTGCTTTAACCTTTCAAACGATTCAGACTTGTGTTTCATTAAGTAAATATACATTATATCTACTCAAATCATCAGTGAAGGTAAGAAAATAACGATATCCACTGCACGCTACAAGACTCACTAGATTGCATACATCAACATGTATCATTTCCAATGAATCACTTGCCCGCTCCATCCAACGGGGTCCTTTAGTCATCTTGCCCAAGAGGCATGGTTCGCATGTCTCAACCGATTCGAAATCGAAGGAGTCCAAATATCCATCACCATGGAGTTTCTTCATGCGCTTTATACCAATATGACATTTTGCGGCAGTGCCACAAGTATGTGGTACTATCATTATTTAACTTTGTATCTTTTGACATCAATGTTATGAACATGTGTATTACTACGATCAAGATTTCAACAAACCATTCTCACTGGGTGCATGACCATTGAAGGTATTATTCATGTAAACAGAATAACTATTATTCTCTGACTTAAATGAATAACCATATTGCAACAAACATGATCTAATCATGTTCATGCTCAACGCAAAACACCAAATAACATTTATTTAGGTTCGTCACTAATCCTGAAGGTAGAGAGAACGTGCGATGTTGATCACATCAACCTTGGAAACATTTCCAACACACATCGTCACCTCACCCTTAGCTAGTTCTCCGTTTATTCCGTAGCTTTTATTTCGAGTTACTAACATTTAGCAACCGAACCGGTATCCAATACCCAGGTGCTACTAGGAGTACTAGCAAGGTACACATCAATAACTCGTATATCAAATATACTTCTGTCGATGTTGCCAGCCTTCTTATCTACCAAGTATCTAGGGTTGTTCCGCTTCAGCGACCTCTCACCTCATAATAGAAGCACTTAGTCTCGGGTTTGAGTTCAACTTTGGGTTGCTTCACTGGAGCAGCAACTGACTTGCTATCCATGAAGTTTCCCTCCTTGCTCTTGCCCTTTTCGAAACTAGTGGTTTGATTAACCATCAACACTTGACGCTCCTTCTTGATTTCTAGCTTCGTGGTGTCAAACATCGCGAACAGCTCAGGGATCAATACTTCTATCACTGGTGTATTATAGTTCATCACTAAGTTCTAGTAGCTTTAGTGACAGTGACTTGGAGAACTATATCAATCACTATCTTATCTGGAAGATCAACTCCCACTTGATTCAAGCGATTGTAGTACCCAGACAATCTGAGTACATGCTCAACGATTGAGCTATTCTCCTTCATCTTACAGGCAAAGAATCTTGTTGGAGATCTCATATCTCGCAACACAGGCACGAGCCTGAGATCACAATCTCTGCCCCTAGAACATCTCATATGTTCCGTGACGTTCAAAACGTTTTGGAGCCTCAATTCTAAGCCATAATGCATGACGCACTAAACTATCAAGTAGTCATCGAAACGTGCCTGTCACATGTTCACAACATCTATAGACGACGCTAGAGGGGGTGGCGCACCGAGCGGTGCATTAAGGACATAAGCCTTCTGTGCAGCAATGAGGACAATCCTCAGATCACGGACCCAGTCCGCAATATTGCTACCAACATCTTTCAACTCTATTTCTCTAGGAACATATACAAATTTAAGGGACCCACAGCGCGAGCTAGTAATCTACAACATAATTTGCAAAGACACTTTGACTATGTTCATGATAATGAGTTCAATTAATCATATTACTTAAGAACTCCCACTCAAATTGACATCCCTCCGATCATTCGAGTGATACATGATCCAAATTCACCAACTCAAGTCCGATCATCACGTGAGTTGAGGTGGCTGCAATGGTGAACATCATTATGTTGATCATATCTACTATATGACTCATGTTCGACCTTTCGGTCTCTCGTGTTCCGAGGCCATGTCTGTACATGCTAGGCTCGTCAAGTTTAACCCGAGTGTTCTGCGCATGCAAATCTGGCTTGCACCCGTTGTATGTGAACGTAGAGTCTATCACACCCGATCATCACGTGGTGTCTCAACACGACGAACTTTCGCAACGGTGCACACTCGGGGAGAACACAATTCATCTTGAAATTCAAGTGAGGGATCACCTTATAATGCTACCGCCGTACTAAGCAAAACAAGGTGCATAAAAGGATTAACATCTCATGCAATTCATAAGTGACATGATATGGCCATGAACTTGTGTCTAAGATCTCCATCTTCGAAACACTGGCATGATCTCCATCGTCACCGGCACAACACCATGATCTCCAATATCTTGATCTCCATCAATGTGTTGCCATTGGGGTTGTGGCGCCAGCCCTGCTTCTACTTCTATTGCTACCTCTTAGCGATAAAGTAAAGCATTACATAGCGCTTAATGATTGACACACAGGTCATACAATAATTAAAGACAACCCTATGGCTCCTGCCGGTTGCCGTACTCAACGACATGCAAGTCGTGAAATTCTATACATCACATGATCATATCATACATCACATATATCTCATCATGTAATTGGCCATATCACATCACAACATACCCTGCAAAAACAAGTTAGACGTCCTCTAATTGTTGTTGCATGTTTTACGTGGCTGCTACGGGTATCTAGCAAGAACGATTCTCACCTACGCATAAACCACAACGGTGATACATAGATTGCTTTTCAACCTTCTCAAGGACTGCCTTTGTCGGATCCGATCCAACTAAAGTGAGAGAAACTGTCACCCGCAAGCCATCTAAGCAACAAGTTGCATCGAGGGAACCGGTCTCTCGTAAGCGTACGAGTAATGTTGGTCCGAGCCGCTTCATCTCACAATCCCGCTGAACCAAAATCCGACCAAGGGAGGAAGCAATCTAAGCATCAACACCCACAAACCTTTTGCATTCTACTCGAGATCTCATCGAACCATCAACCTAGCTCTGATACCACTGTTGGGGAACGTCGCATGGGAAACAAAAATTTTCCTACGCACACGCAAACCTATCCATGGTGATGAGCATCTACGAGAGGGAGAGTGGAACTACATACCCTTGTAGATCGCTAAGCGGGAAGCGTTAAGAAACGCGGTTGGTGTAGTCGAACATCTTCGCGATCCAAATCGCCGAGCGTCCCGCGATCTCATCACAATCCGTCCCGCGATCCAATCACGATCCGTCCTGTGAACTCATCACGATCCGTCCCGCGATCTCATCACGATCCGTCTCACGATCTTGATCACGATCTATCTCGCAAACTCATCACGATCCGTTCCGCGATCTCATCGCGAACTGTCTCGCGATCTCGATCATGGTCCTTCCGATCTAGCGCCGAACGGACGGCACCTCCGCGTTCAGCACACGTGCAGCTTGATGACGATCTCCACCGTCTCGATCCAGCGAGAGGAGGTGGAGAGGAGAGAGAGTTCACCGGCAGCGTGACGGCGCTCCGGTGATGGTGGTGGAGTGATTCCGGCAGGGCTTCGCCTAAGCGCTGCGGAAAACCGATCTAGAGGAGAAACTGTGCACCGGTGAAACGGGTAGCACGTGGCCGGAAATTCTGTCCAAAAACCACCCAATCCACTAGTATATATAGGAGGAGAGGAGAGGAGAGGCAGCCAAGGCCTTTGGGTTGGCCGAAATAGGAGGTGGGAGCAATCATACTTCACCTCCAATCCTAGTTGGAGTAGGATTGCCTCCTATTGGCTGATTTTCCACTTTTTGCTTTAGGACTTTCTCTCCTGTGCCATGGGCCTTTGTGGCTGTTTTCCCAGCCCACTAAGGGCTGGTTATTATTCTCCCACAACCCATGGACCTCTTGGGGTCGAAATACCCCTCCCGGAGGTCCCCCGGTACACTACCGGCACTCTCGGTACACTACCGATACTCCCGGTACACTACCGATGAGCCCGAAACTTTTCCGGTGACCAAACTGGGACATCCTACATATGAATCTTTACCTCCGGACCATTCCGGAGCTCCTCGTGACGTCTGGATCTCATCCGGGACTCTGAACAACCTTCGGTCACCACCATACATAACTCTACACTACCGAAACGTCACCGAACCTTAAGTGTGCAGACCCTGCGGGTTCGAGAACTATGTAGACATGACCGAGACACCTCTACAGTCAATAACCAATGGCGGGACCTGGACGTCCACATTGGGTCCTACATATTCTACGAAGATCTTTATCAGTCGAACCTCTATGTCAAGGATTCAGTTAATCCCGTATAACGTTCCCTTTGTTCTTCGGTATGTTACTTGCCCGAGATTCGATCGTCGGTATCTCCATACCTAGTTCAACTTTGTTACTGGCAAGTCTCTTTACTCATTCCGTAATACAAGATCCCGTGACTAACACTTAGCCACATTGCTTGCAAGGCTTGTTGTGATGTTGTATTAACGAGTGGGCCCTGAGATACCTCTCCGTCACACGGAGTAACAAATCCCAGTCTCGATCCATGCCAACTCAACAGACACCATCGGAGATACCTGTAGAGCACCTTTATAGTCACCCAGTTACGTTGCGACGTTTGATACACACAAGGCACTCCTCCGATATTCGTGAGTTGCATGATCTCATGGTCATAGGAACATATACTTGACATGCAGAAAACAGTAGCAATAAACTGACACGATCATATGCTATGTTTGTAGCTTAGGTCTTATCCATCACATCATTCTCCTAATTATGTGATCCCGTTACCAAACGACATCTCATGTCCATGGCTAGGAAACCTTAACCATCTTTTGATCAACGAGCTAGTCTACTAGAGGCATACTAGGGACATGGTGTTGTCTATGTATCCACACATGTATCTGAGTTTCCGATCAATACAATTATAGCATGGATAATAAACGATTATCATGAACAAGGAAATATGATAATAACTAATTTATTATTGCCTCTAGGGCATATTTCCAACACTAAGAACATGCTATGGAGGTGGATCACAGATCGTTACCACTAGACACGCAGTGCCGTGCAGCGGAAGTAGAGGTGGGGCAGCGTGTCCACGTGGTTCGTATCCTCCTCGTCCGTTCTCCCTCGAGCAACCGGTCCGATCTCCCTCGAACAGCCGGTCTGTCAGATCCCGCATACAGGTTCGCCGGAGGGGCGCAAGTGCACCACCTCTAACAGTATCCGCGCATGCAGGAGGAACACACTATGCGGCGGATTGCTAGGTCTGATCACACAGTCGGCGGCGAGTGAAGGTGGCTATTCGCAACACATGCAAACCCTAATGAAGGCGCCGAAGCGATCAACCGGATGGGTGTGACACACCTCCACTATATATAGGCATCCGACGCGGGCTCAACTATTGGGCCTCGCACCGATCCTAAAGCCCACGTGTTCCTTCCCTTAAGGCGTGACCCTTTAGGTTCTCGTCCACTTGGTCGCGAGTCAGATCACATCCGACTCGACCGGTTGGTAGCGGCCTCTAGCAAGACGTGCCAACTCCAAGTGTCCGATGAAGCTGGTTAGGCGAACCTGTACTTCACACTTCTGTTCCCTTTACCACACGATATATGTTGTTATGCACAAGGCGACATGGTCATTCTTGTTGATGCACGACCTCTTTCTCGTTCCGGTCTATCCGACCAACACTTCGGATTATCTCATAATCCTCATCGCATGGCCATGCTTATCCAGGTCGGATCACCCGAGGGGCCCAGAGTATATCTCTCTTGATCGGAGGGGCAAATCCCATCTTGCTCGACCATGTCTCGCAGGATGGGTCTAGACAAGCCCGAAAACTACCTTTGTAACTACCCAGTCATGGAGTAGCGTTTGGTCAGCCCAAAGCAAGTATGTTACCATCCCGAGTACATGCGCCACCTCAGGTCTTAGGACATAGAACATATGTTGTACTAGAGACTCATAGATGACCTATCGCCGCGTCTCATAGTTGGGTCTATCCAACTCAGACCTTATCTCGACTCGGATGTGACTATGTTGAATCTGACCAGATCTTTCCGAGTCCATATTATCCGGCTAGCATCCAATGCTACATGGTCAGTGAGACCGAACCATCCACCATGTCATATGCTACACTGATTAGTTGTGCGTCCACACAACCCTTTCGACTAGGGACCATTTAGGACAGTTATCATACAATGCATAGTCTCACAAACAAGTCACGTACTTGTTAATACACATCACTGATAATATCCAAGGACTATCTTTATTCATAAACACATAGGAAATATCATCTTACATGATTGCCTCTAGGGCATATCTCCAACATATTCTCGAGTATTCGCAGCTGAGTTGTCAATTCAACCACACTTGTAAGACTTAATATCTGCAACAAAGTATTCAGTAGCAAAGTAGTATGGAAGTAACGGTAACGGTAGCAGTTTTGTAGTGATTGTAATAGTAGCAATGGCGAAGTAACTTAGCGAGGATCAATACGTGGAAAGCTCGTAAGCAATGGACCGATGATGGATAATTATATTGGATGTAATTCATCATGCAACAGTTATAACATAGGGTGACACAGAACTAGCTCCAATTCATCAATGTAATGTAGGCATGTATTCCATATATAGTCATACGTGCTTATGGAAAAGAACTTGCATGACATCTTTTGCCCTACCCTCCCGTGGCAGCGGGGTCCTAATGGAAACTAAGGGATATTAAGGCCTCCTTATAATAGAGAACCAGACCAAAGCATTAGCACTTAGTGAA
Source organism: Hordeum marinum (assembly GCA_022496015.1). Taxonomy (NCBI): domain Eukaryota; kingdom Viridiplantae; phylum Streptophyta; class Magnoliopsida; order Poales; family Poaceae; genus Hordeum; species Hordeum marinum. The sequence continues at coordinate 373,676,048 of CM039673.1, forward strand.
TCCATGAACTCCTCAAACTATGGTAATCACCGGAAAGAATCCCGGTTATTGTCACCCTAGGGGATGCAGATCATAACTCGTAATAGGTGTCTACAACTTGCAATATAGGATCAAGAACACATATATATTCATGAAAACATAATAGGTTCAGATCTAAAATCATGGCACTCGGGCCCTAGTGACAAGCATTAAGAATAGCAAAGTCATAACAACATCAATCTTAGAACATAGTGGATACTAGGGATCAAACCCTAACAAAACTAACTCGCTTACATGATAAATCTCATCCAACCCATCACCGTCCAGCAAGCCTCTCCAGAGCGATTATCTAGGAACGGCGAAGAGCATCATGGAATTGGTGATGACGATGGCGTCGATTTCCCCTCTTCGGAGCCCAAAACGGACTCCAGATCTGGTCTCCCGAGGAAGAACGGGAGGTGGCGGCGGCTCCGTATCATGATACACGATGAACTCTTCTCCCTGATTGTTTTCTTTGCAAATAGGGTTATGGAGCTGGAGAGGAGGTCGTAGGAGCCACGAGGACCCCACAAGCCTGCTAGGCGCGGCCAGGGGGTGGCCGTGCCTAGCAGGCTTGTGGCCTGCAGATGGCCCCCCTCTGGTTATTTCTTGCGCCAATATTTTTTATTAAATCAAAAAATATTCTCCGTAAATTTCCAGGACGACCCGAGAACTTTTATTTCTACACAAAAATAACACCAAGGCAATTTTGTTGAAAACAACGTCAGTCCAGGTTAGTTCCCTTCAAATCATGCAAAGTAGAGTCCAAAACAAGTGCAAAAGGGTTTGGAAAAGTGGATACGATGGAGACGTATCATGGAGTTTAAGATCATGGTGACATCAAGATAAAATGTCTACGATATGATCATGGAGGTGAATATCTGAGTTATGAGTTTGGTATGCAACTTAAGACAATGTGAAAATTGTTTCAGAACTCACGCCACCTGGAATACCATAGTGTAATGGTGTGTTCGAACATCATAGTCATGCTCTATTGGATATGGTGCATACTATGATGTCTCTTATCATTTTGCCACTATCATTTTGGGGTTATGCATTAGAGACAACTACATTCACTTTAAATGAGGCACCATCTAAATCCATTGATATGACACCGTGTGAATTATGGTTTGGAAGAAACATAAGCTGTCATTTCTTAGAGTTTGGGAATGCGACACTTATGTGTGATAAGCTTGAACCCAAAGCATAATAGTGTATCTTCATAGCATACCCTAAGGAAATCATTGGGTATGCCTTCTATCTCAGATCCGAGGGCAAATGTTTGTTGCTAAAAACGGGTCCTTTCTCGAGAAAGAGTTTCTCTCGAAAGAATTGAGTGGGAGGAAAGTAGAACTGGATGAGGTTGTTGAACTGTCACTTTAGTTGGAGAGTAGCACGACGCAGAAAGATGTTTCTGTGGCGCCTACACCAAATGCTGGTTGTTGTCCACTTGTCCTCTTGTATTTATTGAAAAATAAGATTTACTGTAAATAATGGATATCTGTTGGGCGCCCTCAATATCTCAACCTTGCATACAAATCCATGGCTTTCAATTTAATTGCCGACAATGAATATAATTAGTATGTCAATTTAATTGCAGCCAATGAATATAATTAGTATGCTAAATAAGTATTCTTGCCTTGTTGCACCGTTCAATGCTTATCAGTATGTTAACACCTACACTATATATCCTAGGTAAATCACATGGTGTTTGTTTTCAAATCACATGTTTACTGAGATGAGATTTTTTGTACCATGGGTTTTACTGAGTCTTTCAGTTTGGTCAACTAATAACAATAGCAATGTCTCTAACCTTCTCCGGTTCTACTTTATATGCAGGTTAAACTTGAACAGGGCACAACAGTTAGTGGAAGCTCCAGCAATGATCCATTAAATTTCATTATTAGATACTTTGAGTTGATACATTGTACACAATCTGCTGGATAGCCCCCTATATTAGTATGATCCATGTTATGAAATATGAATCCATATTGATACTGAAATATGAATGCCCTCCTTGGCTCACAATGTTTTGTTTTCTGCAGTTAACCTATTTGGACTGTGGACATAACATTTGCTAAATGGGTTTTATGGATCTACCACCTCAAATCAGCTTTGCTTCTCTCTTTCAATCGATTTAAGGTGATGACATAGGCCCTACAATACCCAAATAATACCCGGTTTTAATTGGCTTCTTGCTTATGGTATGTAGTTATCAAGTAATGCCATTATTTCCTTTGATGAATCATGATGTCATATAATCAGATAAAAGTATATCTATTAGACTGTCACATACACATGCTTACAATGCTCGGCTTGCCAACGCTTTTTGCGCCATGGACGCAACAGGTCATCTAGTTGTGTATAAATCACACACGATAGATAAGGCGGAGCAAACAACAGAGGCAACAGTCGATATGGTGTAGAAGGTGGCGGAGCCGGCGGACAGAATTGCCGACGACGTCTCCGAAGCATTTCCCGGTAATGAAAGACTCAAGAAGGCAGCACCCAGTGTCAAAGCCGTGGCAGATGAGATCGAGAAGAACGTGGACAAAGCCGAGGCCATACTCCATAAGGTTAGGCCTCTTGAGTATATATTTGTGTCGCATGTATATTGTGTTGTGGCCCACCTCCTAGTCGTGTCTAGTTGAGGCTAAGGCCTACTGTGTAATTATATATACGTGCATTGGCACCCCAATCAATATATCGAATATTGTATTGCAAACTTGTCTGTCTACATGATATCATCTTCTTTGGTCCCTCCCTAGGGTTTGTCGCCGTCGTCGCCGCCGTGCTCCCCCTCGAGCCGCCGCCGCCGCTGCGCCCCACCACCGCCGCACCTCGCCGCCGTCGCACGCCTCTCTCTCTCGTCGCGCCGCCACCGCCTCGTGCCGCCCTGCTTTCGCTCCGCCGCACTGATCGCTGCCGCCGCGCGCCTCCCACTCAGGCCGCTCCTCCTCCTCTGCCGCTGCTCTCCCTCCCAGCTGCACCCTCCCGCAGTGCCGCCTCTTCCGCTGCTGCCGCTCCACCTAACCCTAACCCTAGCCGCTGCCAACCCTCACCGCCGCCGCCACACACATGGTTCCTCCTCGGGCTCCTCCATAACCCACTCGTTGAACCCCTTCGCCGGTCCTGAGCCCTCTGCTGCCGCCATCCGTGACCTCAACATTGAGGCCCGGGTTCCCATCCGCCTCGACAGCTCCAGCACGTCGTACTCCGTGTGGAAGACCTACTTCAATCTTGTCTTCCGCGAGTACTATCTCACCGAGCACATCGACGGTTCCGTGGACACCGAGTACATGCGGGGCGATCCGGAGCGGTCCACCATTGAGGCCACGCTCATCCGATGGTTTTACCAAATCGTCTCGAAGGACATCTTCCACACGGTTGTTGCCGAGGACGACACCGCCTGCGCAGTGTGGACCAAGATCAACGCGCTCTTTACCGACAACAAGTTTCAGCGCCTTGTTTTCTTGCAGCAAGAGTTCTTCGGTTGTCACCAGGATAACTCCACCATCGATGAGTAGTGCATGAAGCTCAAGATGCTTGCCGATGAGCTTCGTGACATCGGCGCCAAGGTCTCTGATGACATCATGCTAAGCACCCTCACTGCCGGGCTCAACAAGGACTTCGGCAACGCAGCGTCCAATCGCACCCTGCTGCCGTAGCCCACCTTCTCGCGCGTCGTCGCATACCTCAAGCTTGAGGAATGCCGGATGACGAAGCTGAAGCAGCGGGTCCAGCACACCGCTCTCGCCGCCGGCACCACCCGCGGTGGCCATGCACCCCCGGTCGCGCCTCGTCCGCCCGCCACCACAGGCTACCCACCGTTGCTGCCCACACCGCCCGTCCCCCGCGCCATCCCAACAGCCATAAGGTGGCGGCGCCGGCGCAACAGGCGGGGCGACGGCGGCTGCCGCCAGCAACAGACGCAGCAGTAGGCCCAGGGCACGGGAGGGGCGCCCCACTACCAGCCACCCCCTCCGCCGTGGGCCGCCGGGCAGAACCCATGGACGGGCGTCGTCCACGCCTACCACATGCCCGTCTCGAGGGCTCCTGCATCGGGTCTCCCCGGTCCCCGCCCCGCGGGTCATTAGGCGTACTTCGGCGCCTCCTACCATCCCTACGACGCTCCTCTCGTGCCGCCACCCCTCGGTGGCTACGGCGCGCCCGCCCAGGCGCCACCCTACGGAGGGCAGCCGCCGCCACCGGTACCTGCACCATGGGACCCTGCCCTCCTGGCTGCCCTGCACTCTGCACCGACGCCGACTAACTATGGCGGTGGAAGCGACTGGTACATGGACTCAGGTGCTACTGCGCACATGACAACTCATCTCGGTAACCTATCTTCTTCCACTCCAGTTAACACATCCACTCGTATCACCGTTGGCAACGGCTCCTCTTTACCTATCACTCATGTCGGTAGCACTAGCTTTCCCTCTAATTCCACACCTATTACTATGTCTAATGTCTTTGTCTCACCTGACTTAGCTGCTAGCTTAGTTTCCGTTAAATGTCTTACCCGTGATAATCCACTTACTGTTGAATTTGACGGTGTTGGTTTTTCTGTGAAGGACGCCCGTACCCGGATGGTTCTTCACCGCTATGATAGTCCTGACGATCTCTATCCTGTGCATGCCGGCGCCTCCACCTCTTCACTAGTCGTCCTCGCCGCCGGAGTTGATCTTTGGCATGTTCGCTTGGGCCATCCCAACCCCGCTGTTTTGCGTCAGATTCTTAGGAGTTTTTCTTTCTCATGTAATAAGCTTGACGAGCACATTTGTGAGGCTTGTCGTTTGGGCAAGCACGTTCGTCTTCCCTTTTAGTGCATCTTCCATTGTTGCCACCTTTCCGTTTCAGTTAATTCATAATGATGTTTGGACGTCTCCCGTCGCTAGTAACACAGCCTACCTATATTACTTGGTGATTTTAGATGATTATTCTCATTACGTGTAGACTTTTCCTCTTCGTCATAAGTCCGATGCTCTCGCCACACTCACCGCCTTTTATTCCTATGTCACCACCAAGTTTGGTCGTCCCGTCCTTGCGCTCCAAACTGATAACGGAAAAGAGTTTGACAACGTCGCTCTCCGCACCCTTCTTGCCTCTCATGGCACCACCTTCCGTCTGACTTGCCCATACACCTCACAGCAGAACGGTCGCGCCGAGCGCATCCTCCGCACTCTTAGTGACTGCACTCGCACGTTACTCTTTCACTCTAATGCGCCCGCTCGGTTTTGGACCGATGCTCTTGCCACCGCCACTCTCTTAGTTAACATTCGTCCGTGTCGTGCTCGGTGGAACTATGCCCCTCACCACCTTCTCTTTGGTACACCATCGTCCTACGATGGTCTCCGTATCTTTGGGTGTCTTTGTTACCCTAGCACCACGTCCACTACGCCACACAAACTCGCACCGCGTTATGTTCCGTGCATCTTTCTTGGCTACCCTCCCAACACCAAAGGTTATCGGTGCTATGATCCTGTCACTCATCATGTGTACACCTCGAGGCACGTGTATTTTGTCAAGACGGTGTTTTCTTTCTTTTAGGTTTCTCCGGCTTCGGCTCCCTCGCCGTCGACCCTCGCGCCCCCTGCTTGGAGCGATGCGCAGCGGCGCCCCCTGGAGGCCCTCCCAGTGCGACGCCTTCTGCCGCCGCCACCCGGTTTTTTGACTCCCTCTCTCGAGGCCGAGTCTGAACGGGCCCCCGGGTCACCGTATCCCTCTTCTGAGGTTGAGCCGGTGGCCACCTCGACCGGCGCTGGATCCCAGGTGATGGGCTCGACTACCACCTTGCCCGTTGCCACCTCCACGGTTGGCTCGGATGCCGACACCGCCGCGGCCCCTGCCGCTGCTGCTGCCCCGCCTTTAAGCGTGACGACTCATGCTCGGGCGGGAGTTTTTTGACCAAGCACGCGCTACTCCTCCAATGAGTATGTGTGCGCTGCCTCGATGATGACGCCATCACCGGTCCCTTCCTCAGTTTGTGCTGCCCTTCGGGACCCCCACTGGCTAGCAGTGATGTAGGAGGAGTTTGATGCCCACCAGCGCAACCGCACGTGGCAGGTTGTTCTGCGACCCCCTCGTGCCAACATCATCACTGGAAAGTGGGTGTTTCGCCACAACACCCGTCCGGACGGTTCTCTCAAGCGCTACAAGGCTCGATGGGTGGTTGGCGGCTTTCGGCAGCGCGCCGGTGTGGACTTCACCGACACCTTTGCTCCGGTTGTTAAACCAGGCACGATCCGTGCAGTGCTTCAGTTGGCGGTCTCGTGAGCATGGCCTGTGCATCAGTTGGACGTCTCCAACGCCTTCTTGCACGGTGACCTTGCCGAGCAGGTATTCTGTGAGCAGCCCACTGGTTTTGTTGACGCTGAGCATCCGGACTTTGTACGTTTGCTCCCGTTCCCTCTACGGGCTGAAGCAGGCGCCTCGGGCATGGTAGCAGCGTATCGCAACCTTCCTGAAGTCTCTGGGATTTCGGTCTACTCGATCCGATGCCTCCCTCTTCGTGTATCATCAGGGAGTTGACACTGCATATCTGCTGCTCTACGTCGACGACATCATCCTCACAACATCCGCCCTCGCGCTCCTTCAGTGGGTGATGGCTCGTCTTCGTGATGAGTTCGCCCTCAAGGACTTGGGCCCCCTGCACTACTTCCTCGACATCGAGGTGGTCCGACGGGCTGACGGTTTCTTTCTGCATCAGCAGAAGTACGCCCACGAGCTTCTGGAGCATGTCGACATGCTTAACTGCAAGCCGGTGTCCACCCCCGTCGACACGAAGGCGAAGGTCTCTACTCTGGAAGGGTCTCTCGCGTCCGATGCAGCGTTTTATGGCTCCTTTGTTGGTGCTTGACAATACCTGACGCTGACTCGCCCCGACTTGCAGTACGCTGTCTAGCAGGTGTGTCTTCACATGCACGCCCCGCGTGACTCTCATTGGACCCTGGTGAGGCATATTCTCCGTTACATACGCGACACCATGCCTTTGGGCCTCACCCTGACATCTTCCGCCTCCACCGACCTCGTCGCCTACTTGGATACTGATTGGGCCGGCTGCCCCGACACTCGGCGTTCCACGTCCGGCTACTGCGTCTACCTTGGGCCCTCGTTGATTTCTTGGTCATCGAAGCGTCAGCCCACGGTCTCCGGCTCCAGTGCCAAGACAGAGTATCGCGCCGTGGCTAATGTCGTGGCCGAGTGCTCTTGGATCCGTCAGCTACTTCAGGAGCTGCTTTGTGATGTTCACAAGGCCACCCTCGTCTACTGCGATAACGTAAGCGCGGTCTACCTCTCCGCCAACCTGGTACACCATCGACGCACGAAGCATACTGAACTTGACATTCACTTTGTGCGCGAGCAGGTTGCCCTTGGCCGTGTTCGGGTTCTTCACGTTCCGACATCCCAACAGTTTGCTGATGTGATGACTAAGGGATTGCCTACTTCTGTCTTCGAGGAGTTTCGGTCCAGTCTCTGTGTCACTGGCGACGCTTTGACTGCGAGCGGGGGTGGGGGGTGTTGAGTATATATTTGTGTCGCATCTATACTGTATTGTGACTCACCTCCTGTCGTGTCTAGTTGAGGCTGAGACCTACCCTGTAATTATATATACGTACACCGCCTTCCCAATCAATATATCGAATATTGTATTGCAAACTTGTCTGTCTACAAGACCAAGTCAACTTCCAACTACTAATTTGTTACTTCCACGTTTGACTTTCTGTTATTCCACTATAAGTACCTCCGCGTTCAGATTATGGAAGTTAACGGTGTCACTGTACTGCACCCTAACTAGCTCATGGAGTCATGGTGCACGTTGCCTGTTCATTGCTTTATGCAAAAAATAAAATAAAATTGCAAGGCTTAGCATGGCAAGAGCATGGACTTGGCAAATTCGACCCTTCGAAGGCGTTAACGTGTCCGCGGACGCTGACCTGTCACAACTTAAATAATGTATTCTACATCAAATACCTCAAATTATAAACCGCAAATTCATACTATTACATGCAACGTAAACCTAACAGTAAACGGAGCTCGTCCGGCGACTAACAACGCCCCTCGTAGTGTTGGTCCGATCGCCAACGAGGTAGAGTAGGACATAAGGCACTAACCGGCTCACGAGAGTCGAGCTCCTGCCTTCTCCCATGCCCTACTCTTCCTTGTCGGAGCCCATAACCCGAACGGTGCCTGTGGACGTGAGATCGTTGACAGATCCCTCCTAGGAGGAGCCGAGATCCACCACGACGTAGTTACGGCGTCCGCACTGGTTCACCATACGGGGCACCAGAAAGTGTGACTCCGCCTTTTCAACGTCCACCGCCGCCTTCCATGCCCGCTGCCTCGCACAGCAGGCACGCCACGTCATGCTAGCATCCGCGGACACGCATGGTGCATCCTCGACGCACCAAGGCAGGGGTTGCGCGTCCGTAACAGTGTTCGGACACTAGACGGACCGCACCGCCTCCGGTGTTCCTCAATATTTTTTTGGCGATCACCAAAAGAATACCCCAACTTCCCTTACAAAGGGGGAGACATCTCTCCCAATACCTTCCCCAACACCGTGTGGTCCACGTTGTCTCCATCGAGCGACCAACTCCGCCAGAGCTATGGTCGGCACCAATGCCACCATCAATGTTGTCATCACCACCACCGCCCCCTCCTCTCTCTATTGTTGTATTCAAGATGAGAGAGTTTCCCATTGACAAGTGGGACCCAACTGCCATGTTGGGTATTGAGGATGGGTTTATTGGAAGCTGCAAAAGCAGCCCACCTAAAAACCCAGAAATTTGTTTGTGCAAGAATGTTATGGTTATATATTAAAATTGTCCTATCCTCACTAGACCATCCTTATAAAAATAGAAATAAACATACTAGTCCTTGGATATATCGACGTTGTTTTCCTCCCGCACTTGGTCGTGGCGCACTTCAAAGAATGCTTAATGCCCCCTCTGGATATCTGGAACACCATCGGAGCCAGGGTAACACTATTGATGCAACGGATGGGAAGTCGCCAGTCGAGGCCAGAAGAAGTCGACAAAATCGTCGTTCCGGAGAAGAAAATGACAAGAAGAGTTGGACAACAATATCCGATCAGTCCTGACAAAAGTTGGGAGGCTGCCAAAATTATTCATGCTTCACCGGATGGAGAAGAAGATAGATGAACAAAATAGAAACTGTCGTATACTCCAACTAATGAAATTGTTGAAGACCACCTAGACAAAACATCAACAAAAATAGGGCCCCTGATATGGCCCCAACCAAAGCGCAACGCACCATCCATCGATGTCAATCAACATCGCTAGAACAAGGACGTGATGGGTATAACTTATTCCACGTCGCCAACGACACCATCACCTCACCACTTAGACACCTAGAATGAATCCTAGCCAGGGCTAGAGCGACCCAAACTCCAAGATCATCTGAATTCGAATTATCACCACCTTGGCGGCGCTGGAAGGCACCTAGAGATGACGACGCTACATGGGAAACCCTAGCTTCCTATTTTTCACAAGAATTTTGGGAGAACTCCGATAACCACTTATTGGAGAACTGTTGGCGACGCTCTAAGTGCTAACCTCCACCAAACACACACCACACAACACCATAAGTCCCTCCACAGCAACTCACCCCAACCCGGACCCAAACCTCACCTAGCCCTCATCTTCTCTTGTGCATGTAATCGCCTCCCTTCTCTCATGTCCATACGGCCAGCCTCACGCATGTAGTAATGGAGTAGAGCCCCATCAAAGATCCTCCCTTATATATGGTGGGATCTTCGTCCGGAGGATCTACCCTATCAAATAAGAACATCTCAAGTCGTTCCTCTATAATCCTTTAGTCCCCTAAAAATGCTTATGGAAGTAATCCTTGCCTAGTCCTTCCCCTATACCTTTAGTTCCTAAAATTTTAGTTTTTCATCCGTCAAACATACCCCTTCGGCCTGATTTTGCTTTAAGAAGAGCAACTCTCTTCCTCATTCAGTCATACTCAATAAAAGTAAGAAATATTTGACCCTGGTCCTTTTTCCATCTTCCTATAGAAAGAAGATCGGCCTTCCTCATACTCCCCCCTTCATTCATAGAGTTGGAAATTCAATTAGTCCCTCACTTCTCGCATGAATCGAAGAGTACGCAAACACATTCATTTAATGTGAAAGCTTTCCTTGGCTAGGCCCATATGAAGAAATATGCCAATTCCCAAAAGCAGTAACAATAGTAATAGCAATAGGAGTAGCTAGCATTAGGAATTAAGACCATCCAGCCTCATTCATCAAAGTAGCAGTCCTTAGGGGCTGAAAAAGAGCCTAGATTCCCCGCAACAAGCTTGGGAAGGAAGAAGACACGAAGGGAGGAGTTCCGCTTAACCTTCGCTCCTCTTTGATAGAAGTAGCCCTTTTGTTTGCCAAAATGGCTTGTTAGTAAGAAAATGCCTTCTAAATGTGAGGAGCATGTCCAGGTAGAAGGGGGCGACATTTAAGTGATAGTGTGTGGACATAGTTTGTGTGCAAGAAACTAACATAGAACGGTTCCTAGATAAACAGGTAATGGCAATTGGAAGCAGAAAACTTTTCAAGTGGTTTTGCAAGCCAGCCAGTGGCAGTAGTCCACCCTCCCCACCAACACAGACATGGCAAAACAAAACGACCCCTCCCCACATTTATGGCGCACCAGCCAGTGCGCCACCCGATTGGCCCGACACGAGTTGTAAATCAACGCTGGCTCGCCCCTAAACCCTACCCCCACCTCCACCACCACCCATTTTCCCTCTTTCCCCGCCACATTTGCATTGTTGTCGCCGTATTCGAGCTTGTAGTAGCCATGAGTAACTCGGTGCCACCCCACGCTCGCCGTTGCGCTCAGGAGTTGTTGCTCCATCGCCCGACATACTTCATCGTGCTCTCAACTAAGCGGCGTGCCCAACTCGTCACAGAGGAGTGCGCGTACGCGGTGTCACGTGAAGCACAAGTAGGTGGCTGCAAGAGCGAGCTCGAAGGAGGGAAGGACAATGATGACACCATGGAGATGGAGGAGCACGTCGCCGCTAGATTCGAGGCCACCGACGCAACGGAGGAGAGCGGCGTTGCCACCTGTCTCCTCTTATTGGAGGAGGGGGAGGTGTAGTACCATGCCACGTTGGCTGAGGAGGCAAAGCAGCACATGGTGGAGGCACAAATCAAAGTCGCCATCTTCGATTCCATCGGGGAGCAAATTTTTGCCGAGCTTGATGACATGGACTCCCGCTCCAAAACATGTTGTGGAATCACGCAGCCTCCAATGACCATGAGTTTGGCGGCTCTAGCACCACGGTGATAGACCTATCCTCCGACGAGGAGTAGGAGTAGTTTATTTTCTAGTTTTAGATCATTGTAGTGTTTAATTATGCCAAGGTTATGTTTAATGTGCTAGTATTTTATAATCATTCAATGGATGTAGTCTAATTCAATATGCGAATTTCAGCATTCTTGGTGGGTCATAGATAGGGTTTTCTATATTAGTGTAAGAGTAAAGTAGAATTGTTTTGGGCTGGCACTTGATGGCAACTAAGTAGTAATTGTATATTGAGTAAAACGTGAGGCGTTTGTTGTGTGAAAACGTTTATATATAGATGAAACTAATTATATTCTCTCCTAATTCAACGCAGATGGATGAGATAGAGGAAGATGTGGATTCTGTAGTGGAGTCTTTTACGAAGAAGGAGCCGGGAAAGAATAAGTAGCAGGTGTATATGTACACTCTGAAGAGATGTGTTTGTAACTCATCCACCGGATCAGACAAGGCTAGATGAAATTACTTTGAACTATATTAGCAGATGGTACTTTTCCTTTATGAGAAAAGCAGATGGTACTTTTAGTGAACCACATCGATATTATGAGCACAAACAGAATAGAACACACATTTCAAGACTGAAATTTGAAATTTGATTTGATTAATGAAATGTAGATTATGTGCTACATATTATACTATTGAGTTCATATACATAAATATTCCAACGATATAATTTTTATGACACATAATTCATGTATTTATTGGTCTTGATTTCTTTTTTCAAGAAAAGCGGATCAATATCGGCATCTCATGGTTTGATGCACACATCCATATGTTGTTGATTGTTTAACAATGCTATAAATAATGCTCAACATTGACATTGACTGAATCATCTTACAAAAAAGAATAATGTATTGTTTAAACTTAAGGTTAAAATTAAATCATGAATACGGGGATATGATGTAAAGATAAATGGTTGTTCTCAAAGGAGATACGCAAGGTTGGCATTTTTGGATTCCAAGATGGCTGCTCTGAGTGGTGAGCACGGAGACGACCTTGTGGCAGGTGTCACGTATGACCCGGGAGGGATGACTGTATGGACAAGTCATTCATTCAGTTGGACAAGTCATTCATTCAGTTGAGTGTGAATTGTAGGTGATTCTCGCTAGTAGGCCATTTCCAGGTGGTTGGGATCATGTAGGAAAAATCCTTGCCCTTCGTCTATGGATGACGGTGCCAGTGATGCTCTCAAGTCTCCACGAAGTCAGAACCAGGCTCAGATAACTTTCCAAGTAGGATAGACCCAACGATGAGACACAATGATAGGTTATCTGGTAGTCTCAAGTATACTTGATATGTGTTTTGTGTTCTAGACCTGAGATCGGTGCATGGACTCGGAATGATGACCAGCCTACTTGGAGCCGACTAATTGATACTTCATAACTGAGAAGTTATAAAGGTTAATTTCGGGTTGTTCCAGACTCATGCCACCAGTGCCTGCATCAACTGAAACGGTTGCATCAATATTCAATTTTACTAAGCCTTCGTAAGGTTGTTCCCAGCTGTGCCTTCAATTTTTTTATTATATTTTGCTACTCTTGCATAGTTTAGCACGGCCACAACTATTCCCCGAGCCGAACTTGCCGGAGACTAAACGGGTTCGCGATGAGCAATCTTCCGGCGGTACCACCACATGAACAACATGTCGTTTCCACAAGCTTCTTCATACTTTCTTTGTTTCAAAATAAATGTCTCAAAGTTAATATAACTTTGTATTAGATCTAGTACAAAATTGAGACATTTATTTTAAGATAGGCGATTAACACCCATTACTTGGCCTTTGAGAATTGATTCAATAGCACAAGGACTCGCATTCTCTGAGCCACAAGCCCTAGCAATGATATTTTTGAATGCCCAAGTTTTTTCATATTTGAGCCACTCTGGAACAAAGGAAACAAGCATGTTTGGTGTCTTCACAATGGATTTTACAAACCAGGCAAAGGCTACTAGACTGGATATGGCGATTTACAAGGATACCATTGCAAAGTAGCGTTCCATGTAGTAATATCCAACAGAAAATGTTAACCTTCGTCGGTATTTTGAAACTCTATACATGCGCCCATGCAGGATTTGATTCCTCCGATTGGATATTCGGGGTCCGAGAATCGTTTCATATATTAATGTTATTCCCGTTCCGCACCCTCTAAATACACCTTTTAAACAAGTATGGTGATATAGGATCAAAAGGTTTGGTAACCCCTCAGCACATGACATAAACAAGTATGGTGATATAGGATCTCCCTAGCATAGACAAAGGTAAATTTATCAGTTTCCTCACCATTAACTCAAAAAAAAAAAAAGAACTTCGTATTGGACAAACTTCACACAAGCCATAATCATTTTGTACTAGGTTATTGATTATTGTTTTACTGGTTTCAGTCTGTTTTTTGAGCAAGTTGTTTCGTGGGAGTTTTTCTGTCTTTTATTTTGGTTCATTTTTTATCTGTATTGAAAAAAGATCATCATGTATTTTTGTAATTGTTCATCACATACTAAAAACATCATGTCATATTAAAAGTGTATATCTTGCTTTAAAAAGTGTTCATCGTGTATTAGAAATTGTTTACCCTCTATTTAAAAAATGATTGTGTTGTGCGGATATTTACCTAGCATTTAAAAAATATTCAAGTATTAAATAATATTTATCATGTACTGATTGTTTATCGTGTATTTAAAAATATTCATTGTGTATTATAAAATATGCATGATGTATTAAAAATGTTCATCATGTTTTTCTAATGATGTTTATTAGTCTATTGTTTAGAAAATATTCGTTGTATTAAAAATTTTGATCGAACTGCAAGGAATTTGAAAAAAATTATTCTACATGAAAAGGTTCCGTCCAATTGATATCTTTCAAATGGTACATCATTTGCAACATTTCCACAAGTTCGCGCCACTTTCAAAACTATTCTTAAACCATAAAGGATGATAAAAATTATTCTACAAGAAAAAGGCTTGCCTAATTCATATCTTTAATGGTATAACATATGCATCATTCCGACTAACTGTAAATAGTTCATCCAACAAGCATCACAACTTTCTACGCTGCAGTCTCAGGTTTGCCTGATACCGTTCTAAACTGGCGTAAAAAATAGTTATTATGCAATGTGTGGGCATGTGTGCACGCGTATGAACTCTTTTCAGAACTTTTTGAAGTTCAGAAAAAATAGTTTTGATGAAAAAATAAATAAAGGTTTCCCTTTTTTGCTTGGTAAGATGGATTATCTTCCACAAACCCTTTTTCCGTCACTAGCTGGTGTTGCTTAGTGTGGAGGCTGCATAAGGAGTCAATTTTAAAATAAAAGAGCATCTCCAACAGTTGTAAGATAGATGTTAGTGAACTTGTCATATACCCCCTTTGTCGGAAATTATTCTTTGTAGAAATGGATGTGTTTAGATATATTTTAGTTTTAAATACATCCATTTATGCGATAGGTAAGTGATGAGGGAGTCAGTGGCGGAGGTATAGGGTGGCTACGGTGGGGGGCGGCCACCCTGGATTTACAAATCAGCTTTATACCTTTGAAAAATAGATAGAATAAACAAATAAAAAATATTTTTATGAGTGTATGCACTATTGGCCCACCTAGCCCAGTGGGCTGGGTCCGTCCCTGGAGGGAGTCCCTCCGTTCCATAATGTAATGCGTCCGCGCTTTCTGATATCTAATTTTGATCATACATTTATGGTTAAACTTATGGTCAAATTTAGATCTAAAAAAACGCGGACACATTATATAATAGAAAGGAGAGAGTAGGATATACTGATAATGTGGTATGCAATAAATGAGGAGAGAAATCAAGGTTGTATGAATCCGTTGGAGTAGAGATATGAACCCCTATTGGATAACTTGAATACAAGCCACTGATAGTTCGTTGGTTGATGACATGAACATTTTACCAACAACACTTACATACATCCTGTTGGAGATGCCCTTATAGACAAGAGAAAGCAGCCATTTGCATGCATGCATAGAAACCAAACTAAGTGAGAGATACCAGACTCGTTCGCTGGTACCCATTTCTCTCCATGACAGCCCATCATCATAATGAACCGCGCCCACTTGGCCCGTAAACAGGTTTAGCTCTGAGAGCATATGTGCTCCAACAAGCCATCGTCAGTCAAATATCTCATGGGCTTCAATTTTGCTGTGTTGTCTGCAAGGTTCGGTCAAACGTACACCATTACAACGGAAAACCAAATACTATGAAATTGAATATCTTCATCTTACTTTACTCTACATACATGCCCATTTTTCAGATCCAGCACCCATTTATGAACATTATCTAAGTAAGAAATCAAATAATATCTGCACGTTCTGGCCCACACGACTCTGAACAAAAACGTTGAATCCTACAGAACTGAATTTGCAGAAATGCTTGTTTGATTGTACCATAGAGGAGGGAGAATGATTCTTCCCAAGAGATTTGAGACAATGAGATTTTTTCAACTAGATGACAGCGGGCTATGTCAAATAGTAACGGACCTTCGAATAAGTTATATCGAAGCTATAGCGAGCTATAGCGATCAATTTATACATGAGACCATTTAGCGACACACTGCTGAAAAAGCTATAACAAAGTCATAACGGGGCAATAGCCGGCTATTTAAAACTATGAATGTAATGCAGTGAACTGCTTTTGAAAAATAAAACCCTATGGGAAACAATCATACGAATCAAACAACCATTATAGGAAGAATTTCCCAAGGATTTCAACCATCTAGAATTCCTATGAACATCCTTTCAAATTTTAATCAAAGAGGACGTGCATGCACGAAAACGCAAACACCGGATGCGTGAAAAACATGCAAGAGAAAACACTGCGTGAACTTACTGCTCGTCCTTGGAGACTCGGTAGTACTTCTCTGCAAGCTGCCTCTGACCAATAAGCTGAGCAAACCGCTCATCATGGGTGATTATAATCAGCTGGAAGTTCTCCCGTCCTTTCCTGCTCTCCATAATTCTATGGCACACACAAGAGACTCGGTTAATGGTACGTAAAGCTCCAAATGATAATAAAACTGCCATGCCTAAAGGTTTACCTCAATAGGCAAGCAGCTAGGCTGTCCGCATTCGGCCCATCAAGATTGGTGGTTGGCTCATCCAGAGCTAATATGCCGCAATTCAGACAGAATGTCTCTGCCAGTGCCAGTCTGATTATAAGAGAAGCAAGAACCTGAACAGCAGTGGAGATAACTTTGATATATGATCCTCAGTGTTCAACAGATTCATAAGATCATGATACCATTGATCAAACACAGTTCATTGGTCAAAACAGGACTGCGAAGAAGATGTTACTACAGCAGCTGAAGCTTACGACGACAAAAGAAACAAAACAAAGTTCACCTTCTGACCAGCACTGCATCGCCCTCGCATTTCCAGTTCAGCACCACCATTTTGCATGACAACCTGCAAGATGGTTCGAACAGGCAAATGTAACAGCGGTCCAAGCAAATTGGTTAGTCAACGTGTAGCTAATTTAACTTAAACGATAGCTATATGATCGAGTTCCTGCGCCCTCGGAATCAGAACTAATGCTTATGCAATCAATATCTTGGCCTCTGTATTTCTGCTGCCACAATTATTTTATTATTTTATTTATCTCCTCCATTTTCATGGTATGGAACCGCATGAGAGCCCCACATAAATAAAGTGCCATCATAAATAATGTTTAAGATTGTTAGAATAAATCCGAGGCACACCGTCGATTATCTGAGGACCAAGCAATCACATGGGCATGACACCAAGATTTGTTAACCAGGTTCACCGATATGGCTACATCCCCGGGGCCTGACTACGGACGCTCCTTCCCGTGACACCGTCATAATACCGCACCCTGGCCGTCCTGGACACCGGCACATGCCGCCGGCTCCCTTGCGTTCCTGTGCTATTATGTTGGCATATGTTACATCGTGTGTCTAGGCCCGCTATATATGAGAGGCCTAGGATACAAGTGTTCTAGTTGGACACCACTCCATATCCTATCTAAACACAATACAACTACAAGTCCAACTGTAACATATCTTGTACACAATATTCGACACAACTCTAACAAACTCCACCTTGGCGAATATTCTCCACCACTTCAAATTCGTCAATGCGTCAAACTTTCATGTATATTGGACTTGAGTTTATCCCATGAGCACCACTGCTACTCCAAAGACTCCATGTGACTCCACCTGCAACTTGTAGTCTCTTCTTTTCTTGACCACAGTCAAATGCTCGAGCAAAATTAAGTTCCACATTACTTTTGTTTGCGCTCCCAACTTATCCAACACCATCACACACCAATCACAGACCTGCGTGAAAGTGAACAACTCAAATATTGGGTGTCACACATAAGAGTTACCTGAACTCAACATCACCGCTCTTCCTTGACCGCCTGTCTGAAACCTTGAAGGAATTTCACCGTTGCTTGTCGTCATCCCGAGTCAAATTCCCAGTTGTCTCACCACATGTATGACCACCAGAACCCTGACCCATCTCCATGTCCCATGCGTACCGCACGCCTCGCCGCTATTACCGCGTCGAGCCTCCGCTGTCCCGGTCGAGTCTTAAGGGTTGCGAACCCACACCACTCAACCCCCAGTGCAGAGTTCCACCGATCATCACCGATCGGTGACGAGTTTCACGTTTTCATCAGACCACTGGGCTCCAGTCCGATCCACGTGTCACTCGCTTTTCCCACTGAATAGGCTTCAACTCTCTGACGTCTTACGCCGTAGCCCCTCAATCCAGCTCCACCTTCAACATGACTCCATGATAGATGATCAGTCCACCCCGCGCCCCCTTGACTTCAATCTCCGTGTGTACACCACCTTGAATCAACTCCGCGTCATAGTCTTGTCGAAGCCACACAAGCCGTCAGGCCTGCACCACGTGTTTCCACGCCCAGAAGTCGGTCACCATCAGCATCACGTTCTTATGTTGTCATCGCTGATCCCATCACCGCCTTTTGTATCAACCGACTTGCGTCGATCCGTCAGACCATCCAGTCCGACCCAACCAAAATCATCCGACTGCATGGCACATTCCGGGCTCCTCAAATCGTCACCATGACCATTGCCATCCATACACGATCTGTGTACCAGCAAAGAAAAACCAAACCAAAAGCCCCCGCAGCCTTCCCATGTGTTCATCACACGTATATAGCCTTCAGACTTAAAAAAGCTTTTCCTTCTCTTGATAGCATACACGTCACAACCTGACTTTGCCCTTGTGCCTCTTTTTCCCTTAACCAATCTCTCACGTACAGGTTTCCACGATCTCCAGCGAACCAACACTCGTTGCCTGAGCCCGCGAATCGCGCTTGCGCCAGCGATCCATGGGCTTGCTAGCCTCTGATGGGCCTCCTGCCATGGGCCGCCAGGTGCCAGAGATCCACACAGCACATACAGCACGCAAGTAGGTCGCGCAGCCTGACGCCCGCCTCATCGATCCACGTGATCGACCGCCGCACGTCTCGTCTGCTGCTGGACACGCCCACGCGCCTGCTGCTTCCGATCTCAACCACGACTCGACGAGATCGCTCCCGATTGATCCGATCGATCGGTTTCCTTTGCCACGCGTTGCACCGTCAGCTCTTCCGATCGCTATCGTGAGCTGCAGGTCAAAATTTTCCGCCGCTACACGCGACCAACTTGACCGATTCCACGAATTCTTCTGCTCTTTCCTTCAGATCAACAATCCGTAACCTTTGAATAACCTAGCTTATGATAACACTTGTTAAAATAAATCCGAGGCACATCGTCGATCATTTGAGGACCAAGCAATCACACGTGTACGATATCGAGATTTGTTAACGAGGTTTACCGATATGGCTACATCCCAGGGCCTGACTACGGGCGCTCCTCCCCATGACACCGTCACAATACCGCACCGTGGCCGCCCTGGGCACCGACACACGCCGCCGGCTCCCATGCGTTCCTGTGCTATTATGTTAGCATAAGTTACGTCGTGTGTCTAGCCTCACTAGAGGCCTAGATACAAGTGTCCTAATTGGGCACGACTCGATATTCTATCTAAACACAATACAACTATGAAATATTCGACACAACTCTAACAAAGATGAAGCACTAAAAAGCTAAAGAAGGATTTACTAGTAGAAGGGAGCATCCATATATTTTAGAATAAATTTGTTGAAACCACCTTTTTGCCTGACTTTGTTTTGCTCTCAAATTCGCTAAGTTTTAAGCAACGTCATTGACCGTGGCATTTACTCATCCAACTTAAATGTCAGCGCGTCTGGCGCTTAGTAAAAGGGTCAGATCAATGCTAAAATTTTTGGGAGGGGTGATTTTTGCCTCAACTTTTAGTGAAAGGTCAGATTTCTCGTTTTGGCGTGAAAGGGTACTCACTTGTCCAAAGCAGCATAGTATCGGTCCAAGTCCTTATTTGCCATCTCAGTTGTCTGCGACCACATTAGTTTTCTCATCAAGTAAATAAGATCAGAAAGTTGGAGAAACTGAACCTGGAAGATCATGCCACCTATCTTAAGTTGGAGAAGTTGGTTAAAATATCTCTTCTCAATATCCTTGTATTGTGTTTGTTTAAGCTCAAGGTTGTGCTTTGAAATATTACTTTGGTAAACAGAAAGTGTTCCTTCACACCTGTATTATACTGTAGGGATTGCCATGAAAAATCAAATATCAAGGTGTTAGCCATATGTGATAAAGTTTCACACTAAGAAATAGAGTAAAATGCATTGCATGTCCTTGGAACTATCAAAGTTATGTCACTTAGATACTTGTTCTATGAATACATTCTGTGCATTACGCAAGTCAATTAGGCCAGGACATCTGATGACTCACAAAATTACCATAAGGACTAACACATGCCTTTTCATATTACCTGGACCTAGGTGACACACCTGTGAAAGTTGAAGATCGGACATGCATTTTTACTCTTCAGAAATATATAATATATGTACTATCTGGTTAAATGCATGTTCATGATTCCCTAAATGGGCATAAGAAAAGAATGGCATTTGTTAGATGCAACTTTTTCAATTATTTGGAATGGGAGAAACTCAATAGCTCTGAAAGAAGCCTCTCCTTTTCTTGAGTATGCCGCTTATGATCAGCTCCTATAGTGGACTTGCTGCCGATGGAAAGCACATTTTCTTCAAGTAACTCAATATCACGAGCAAGTCGATCCACTTCAGCCTTTGTTTTCCTGTAGTTCAGATTGTCATCGATGTTTCTTTTCAATTGATCTTGACTCCGCAATAGCTGTTTGCTCTTGTCAATCTCAACAGAGATGTCTTGCTTTCTTGCCTCACATTTCTGTAACTGAGCGTCGTCGTTTTCTCATGGGGGGTGCACCGAGAAGTCAGATGCCATGAGATGGCTTAAGAGATGAGAGCAAGGCTGTCGTGGATGATCCGAGACGGATATGCGAATAGCACACAGTGGTTTATTCAGGTTCGGGGCTCTCCGGAAAGATAATACCCCTACTCCTGCATATCTATATATCTGTTGTATATCTGGTACATGGTTGCTCCTGGAGCTGTATGAGAAAGAAGAGCCATGGGGCTTCTTGCCTCATGTGAGAGTGTATGTATGTGAGAGCATGTGAGGGAAGCTAGCCCCCTGAGAGAGTGAGAGGAGACCTTTATATATGCATGGATGGGTAGCTTGGGATGTAAGCCACATTGGGTAACTTACATCCCAAGCAGCTTGACATATAAGCTACCATCGGTAGCTTACATGTCAAGCCACATGTAGCTTGTGGACTAAGCTATGTCTGTCCCCTGGTGCACTTTATAAGTCAGTGTCCAAGGGACATGTTACATTGTAGGTAGTACTGTATGATGCGTGTACAGTGCGCTACTGCTCGCCAATAGTGCACCACCACGGGATATGACCGTCTGGTCCGCGTGTGTCTGATGGGACGTCGGGAGCTGACTTCGTCGGGCCCCAGCCGGCCAGGAGGAGCCGGACAGGGGGAGCCAGACGAGGGGAGTCAGCCCGGGGGAGCCAGCCAAGAGGAGTCAGTCGGGAGGAGCCAGCCGAGAGGAGCCAGCCAGGAGTAGCCAGCGGGGAGGGCCTCAACTTTATCTTTTGTCTTCACTTTTTCGTTTGTCTTGTTGATTCGCGGGGCTTGGCGTGCAGGGGTGGCTCC
Organism: Hordeum marinum; assembly: GCA_022496015.1. NCBI lineage: Eukaryota > Viridiplantae > Streptophyta > Magnoliopsida > Poales > Poaceae > Hordeum > Hordeum marinum. The sequence goes on from CM039673.1 coordinate 373,697,517, forward strand.
CTCGATGTTTTGAAATGTTGAGTCGTCTCCTTGAGCCTACCCGGGGGTAATCCCCCCGGCAGTAGCCTCCGAGCCTCCGGACGACTTGGAGAGTCGGGCGGAGGGTTTTCGCAGCAGTCATTGTTGTCGTAGAAGTCTCTGTTGTTGCATAAGTCATTGTCGTTGTAGAAATTGTTGTGGACGGTCGATTGCGGGACGGGGACAACGCAGCTTGCTTCTAGTGGGGGCACGCCAGCGCACCCGCTGGGTGTAGCCTCCGAGCCTTCGGGCGACTTGAAGAGTCGGGCGTAGGGTCTTTCCTATTGCTGAAGTAGACGGTGGCGTCGAGGATGTCGGGTGCGGACGAGGAGTCCGCCGGCTGAAGGACGTGAGGCGCTGTCGGGGCGGACGCGGTGTCCCCCGGCTGGCTGTTTCCAGTGAGGGCGCACCAGCACACCTGCTGGGTGTAGCCTCTGAGCCTCCGGGCAACTTGAAGAGTCGGGCGGAGGGTCTTTGCTGATGCAGAAGCAGACGGTGGCGTCGAGGACGTCAGGTGCGGAAGCGGGGTCCACTAAGTGATGGGCGTGGGGCCCTGCCTGGAGCGGACGCAGGGACCGCCGGCTAATGGGCGCGGGGGCCCTGCCGGGCATGGACGCGTAGTCGACCGACTGGCTGTTTCTAGCGGGGGCGCACCAGCGCACCCACTGGGTGTAGCCTCCAAGCCTTCGGGCAACTCGAAGAGTCGGGCGGAGGGTCTTTGCTGTTGCTGAAGTAGACGGTGGCGTCGAAGATGTCGGGCACGGACGCGGGGTCCGCTAACTGATGGGCGCGAGGCGCTGCCGGGCGTGGACGCGGGGTCCGCCGTCAAATGGGCGCGAGGCGCTGCCAGGCGCGGACGTATGGTCAGTCGGCTGATGGGTGTGGAGCCCTGCCGAGGGCGGACGCGGGGTCCGACGGTTGTCGAGCGCGAGGCGCTACCGGGGGCGGACACGGGGTCCGCCGGCTGTCGAGTGCGAGACGCTGTCGGGGACGGACGCAGGGTCCACCGCTTGTTGAGCGTGAGGCATTGCCGAGGGCAGACATGGGGTTCGCCACCAGATGGGCGCGAGGCCCTGCCAGGAGTGGCCCCCGGGCGTGAAGATTCCTCATGGAAACGATCGTGCAGAAGACAAGGTTACGTCGATGTAGATGTATTAATATTTGATCTTGGTGGTGCAAGTTTGTGCCGAGGGTGTCGACTCGGTTTCGTCCGAGCCTCCTTAAGTCCTTTTCATGTTCTCTCCGCTCTTTGGCTTTTGCTCTTACTAGCCACAAAGTCGGGAGCCGACCTATAGCCGAGACGAAGAGTGGGCCGCGGAATGGAGCGTACAGTACTCGGACTCTAGGAGCAGGCTCGAGCGAGCAGATACTCATAAATGAAACGACGGGGTCGCCCAAGCCGTTTTTTCCTTGGACATTTTCGCGTGTGGTGACCTCCAGCTTTTGTTCTCGCTAGCCGGACAGCCGTGGTGCAGTCTATAGCTGAGACAAAGAGTGGGCCTTCGGTTCCATGCACACCACTAAGCCGTCTCGTGAGAACGAACGTATCGAGCCTAGCGGCCAGCCCCGGACCGAGACTAGCTAGCGCCAGAGCGAATAGTAAGGCAGCAGAATGAATGCGGAGATGGCCCCCGAGGGTCACTCGGGGTGATTCGTTTCGTGTGTACGGCGTAGGGATATGCGGGTGAAGATCTCACATTGCTTTTGGGTGCCGGCGAGGCAGTTTTGTCGATGTCGACCAACGCGTCTCGCAGCCGACGTGGTTCGGCTCATGCGCGCGAGGCGCTGCCGGGCGCAGACGCTGAGTTCGCCGGCTGATGTGCGCGAGGCGTTGCCGGGGGCGGACGCGGGGTCCGCCGGCTGAAAAGCGTGAGGCGCTGCCGGGCGCGGACACGGAGTCCGCCGGTTGAAGAGCGCGAGGCGCTACCGAGGGCGAACGCGGGGTCCGCCGGTTGATGAGCGTGGGGCGCTGCGGAGGACGGACGCGGGGTCTGCTAGCTGATGAGCGCGAGGCGCTGCCGAGGGAGGACGGGATCCGTCGGCTGATGAGCGCGGGGCGCTACCGAGGGCGGACGCGGGGTCCGCCGGCTGATGAGCACGGGGCGCTGCCGAGGATGGACGCGGGATCCGCCGACTGATGAGCGCGAGACAATGCCGAAGGCGGACGAGATCCGCCGGCTGATGAGCGCGGGGCGCTGCCGAGGGCGGATGCGGGGTCTGCCGGCTGATGAGCGCAGGGCGCTACCGGAGACGGACGCGGGGTCCGCCGACTAATGAGCGTGAGGCGCTGCCAAGGGCGGACTAGATCCGCCGGCTCATGAGCGCGGGATGCTGCCGAGGGTGGGCGCGGGGTCCGCCGGCTGATGAGCACGGGGCGCTGCCGAGGACGTACGCGGTGTCTGCCGGCTGATGAGCGCGAGGCGCTGCCGAGGGCAGACGGGATTCGCCGGCTGATGAGTGCGGGGCGTTGCCGAGGACGGACGTGGGGTCCGCCGGCTGATGAGCGCGAGGCGCTACCGAGGGCGGATGGGATCTGCCAGCTGATGAGCATGGGGCGCTGTGGAGGGCGGACGCGGGGTCCACCGGCTGATGAGCGCGGGGCGCTGCCGGAAGTAGCATCGGTGCCTCCGGGCGAGGAGGTTCATTGATTTTCACGTAGGCGAGACGGTTGTTGTCGATGATAGACGGTGTGTCTTTTCATCAGCAAAGCGCGCAGACGCACCCGCTAGGTGTAGCCATCGAGCCCCAGGCGGTCGGCGGGTGTGCTGGCCGGATGTCGAAATAGGTGGGAAGCTGGAGCCGGCCCGGTGTCGAAGTAGACGGGCAGGCCAGCCAGCCAGACGGTGACGCGGGTCGGCCATCAGAGTGGGAACGCGGGCACATGGATGCAGGTGTCATCTCTTTCTTTCTTTTTTATTTTTTTGACCGGCTCCACTTTTCCTTTCACTAGCCGGATGGGCGATCGAGGAAAACACAGGAGCAATGGGGGAGCCGGCCTGGTAGCGCGGGGTCGAGCCAACATGGGCGATCGATGGCTGGCCGCGTGGCCAGGCAGAACCGGCAGTGTTGGAAATATGCCCTAGAGGCAATAATAAATTAGTTATTATCATATTTCCTTGTTCATGATAATTGTTTATTGTCCATGCTATAATTGTATTGATCGGAAACTCAGATACATGTGTGGATACATAGACAACACCATGTCCCTAGTATGCCTCTAATAGACTAGCTCGTTGATCAAAGATGATTAAGGTTTCCTAGCCATGGACATGAGATGTCATTTGATAACGGGATCACATCATTAGGAGAATGATGTGATGGAGAAGACCCAAACTACAAACATAGAGTATGATCGTGTCAGTTTATTGCTACTGTTTTCTGCATGTCAAGTATCTGTTCCTATGACCATGAGATCATGCAACTCAGTGACACCGGAGGAGTGCCTTATGTGTATCAAACTTCGCAACGTAACCGAGTGAATATAAAGGTGCTCTACAGGTATCTCCGAGGGTGTCTGTTGGGTTGGAATGGATCAAGACTGGGATTTGTTACTCTGTGTGATGGAGAGGTATCTCAGGACCCACTCGGTGATACAAATCACAATAAGACTTGCAAGCAATGTGACTAAGTGTTAGTCATGGGGTCTTGTATTACGGAACGAGTAAAGAGACTTGTCGGTAACGAGATTGAACTAGGTATAGAGATACCGACGATCGAATCTTAGGCAAGTAACATACCGAAGAACAAAGGGAATAGCATACGGGATTAACTGAATCCTTGACATAGAGGCTCAATCGATAAAGATCTTCGTAGAATATGTAGGAACCAATATGGGAATCCAGGTCCCGCTATTGGTTATTGACCGTAGAGGTGTCTCAGTCATGTCTACATAGTTCTCGAACCCGTAGGGTCTGCACACTTAAGGTTCGGTGACGTTTCAGTAGTATAGAGTTATGTTTGGGGGTGACTGAGGGTTGCTCGGAGTCCCAGATGATATCCCGGACGTCACGAGGAGCTCCGAAATGGTCTGGAGGTAAACATTGATATATAGGAAGTCCTATTTTGGTCACCGGAAAAGTTTTGGGCTCATCGGTAGTGTACCGGGAGTGCTGGTAGTGTACCGGGAGACCATCGGAAGGGGTATTTCGACCCAAGAGGCTACATGGAGTGTGGGAGAGTGAATACCAGCCCTTAGTGGGCTGGTGGAAGTCCCACAGAAGGCCCATGCGGCTGGGAAGAAAAGCCCAAAGAGAAAAAGGTGGAAAAAGGCAAAAAGACCAAAATAAGGAGGAGTCCTAGTCCTACTAGGATTGGAGGAGGATTCCTCCTCTCCTCCTTGGTTCGGCCGAGGCCTAGAGGGCTTGGCCCTTGGGACAAGCCTCCTCCTCTCTTCCTCTTATATATACTAGAGGTTTTAGGGTTTTTGGCATAGATTTTCAGCCACGTGCTACCCGTTCCTCTAGTGCATAGTTTCTCCTCTAGATCGGTTTTCTGCAGTGCTTAGGCGAAGCCCTGCCGGAATTGCTCCACCACCATCACTGCAGCGCCGTCACGCTGCTGGAGAACTAATCTACCTCTCCGCTCCCTCTTGCTGGATCAAGAAGGCAGAGATCGTCATCGAGCTGTACGTGTGTTGAACGCGGAGGTGCCGTCCGTTCGGCGCTAGATCGGAAGGACCATGATCAAGATCGCGAGACAATTCATGATTGGATCGTGGGACGGATCATGATGAGATCGCATGACGGATCGTGATTGGATCGCGGGACGGATCGTGATGGGATCGCGGGACGCTCGACGATTTGGATCGCGAAGACGTTTGTCTACACCAACCGCGTTTCTTAACGCTTCCCGCTTAGCGATCTACAAGGGTACGTAGATCCACTCTCCCTCTCGTAGATGCTCATCACCATGGATAGATCTTGCGTGTGCGTAGGAAATTTTTTGTTTCCCATGCAACGTTCCCCAACAGTGGCATCATGAGCTAGGTCTATGTGTAGATGAGATCTCGAGTAGAACACAAAGAGTTTGTGTGCGTTGATGCTCAGATTGCTTCCTCCATTGGTCGTGTTTTGGTTCAGCGGTATTGTGAGATGAAGCGGCCCAGACTAACCTTACCCGTACGCTTATGAGAGACCGGTTCCATCGACTGACTTGTAACCTCATTGCACAAAGATGGCTGGCGGGTGTCTGTTTCTCCTACTTTAGTTGGATCGGATTCGACAAAGGCGGTCCTTGAGAAGGTTGAAAAGCAACTTATGTATCACCGTTGTGGTTTTGCGTATGTGAGAATTGTTCTTGATAGATACCCGTAGCAGCACGTAAAACTTGCAACAATAATTAGAGGACGTCTAACTTGTTTTTGCAGGGTATGTTGTGATGTGATATGGCCAATTACATGTTGTGATATATGTGATGTATGAGATGATCATGTGTTGTATAGAATATCACGACTTGCAGGTCGATGAGTACGGCAACCGGTAGGAGCCAGAGGGTTGTCTTTAATTATTGTATGACCTGCGTGTCAATCATTAAGCGCTATGTAATGTTTTACTTTATCGCTAAATGTTAGCAATAGTAGTAGAAGCATGATGGGCGCGACAACCCCGATGGCGACACATTGATGGAGATCAAGATGATGGAGATCATGGTGTCGTGCCGGTGACGATGGAGATCATGCCAGTGCTTTCAAGATGGAGATCAAAAGCACAAGTTCATGGCCATATCATGTCACTTATGATTTGCATGTGATGTTAATCCTTTTATGCACCTTGTTTTGCTTAGGACGATGGTAGCATTATAAGGTGATCCCTCAATTAATTTCAAGATAAATTGTGATCTCCCCAAGTGTGCACCGTTGCAAAAGTTCGTCGTGTCGAGACACCACGTGATGATCGGGTGTGATAGACTCTACGTTCACATACAACGGGTGCAAGTCAGTGTTGCACATGCAAAACACTTGGGTTAAACTTGACGAGCCTAGCATGTACATACATGGCCTCGGAACACAACAGACCAAAAGGTCGAACATGAGTCATATAGCAGATATGATCAACATGATGATGTTCACCATTGAAACCACCTCATCTCACGTGATGATCGGACTTGAGTTGGTGAATTTGGATCATGTATCACTCGAATGACTGGAGGGATGTCAATTTGAGTGGGAGTTCTTAAGTAATATGATTAATTGAACTCATTATCATGAACATAGTCAGTAGTGTCTTTGCAAATTATGTTGTACATTACTAGCTCCCGCTGTAGCTCCCTTGAATTATTTCCTAGATAAATAGAGTTGAAAGATGATGGTAGCAATATTGCGGACTGGGTCCGTGATCCGAGGATTTTCCTCATTGCTGCATAGAAGGCTTATGTCCTTAATGCACCGCTCGGTGCGCCACCCCCTCTAGCATCGTCTGTAGATGTTGTGAACACCTGACAGGCACGTTTCGATGACTGCTTGATAGTTCAGTGCGTCATGCATTACGGCTTAGAATTGAGGCTCCAAAATATTTTGAACGTCATGGAACATATGAGATGTTCTAAGAGCTGAAATTGGGATCTCAGGCTTGTGCCCATGTTGTGAGATATGAGATCTCCAACAAGATTTTTTTGCCTGCAAGATGAAGGAGAATAGCTTAATCGTTAAGCATGTGCTCAGATTGTCTGGGTGCTACAATCGCTTGAATCGAGTGGGAGTTGATCTTCCAGATAAGATAGTGATTGATATAGTTCTCCAAGTCACTGTCACTAAGCTACTAGAACTTGGTGATGAACTATAAAATGCCATGGATAGAAATAATGATCCCTGAGTTGTTCGCGATGTTTGACACCGCGAAGGTAGAAATCAAAAAGGAGCATCAAGTATTGATGGTTAGTAAAACCACTGGTTTCGAGAAGGGCAAGGGCAAGGAGGGAAAATTCATGGATGGCAAGTCAGTTGCTGCTCCAGTGAAGCAACCCAAAGTTGAACCCAAACCCGAGACTAAGTGCTTCTATTATGAGGTGAGCGGTCGTTGAAGCGGAACAACCCTAGATACTTGGTAGATAAGAAGGCTAGCAACGTTGACACAAGTATATTTGATATACGTGTTATTCATGTGTACCTTGCTAGTACTCCTAATAGCACCTGGGTATTGGATACCGGTTGCTAAATGTTAGTAACTCGACGTGAAAGCTACGGAATAAACGGCGACTAGCTAAGTGTGAGGTGACGATGTGTGTTGGAGATGTTTCCAAGGTTGATGTGATCAACATCGCACGCTCTCTCTACCTTCGGGATTAGTGACAAACCTAAATAAATGTTATTTGGTGTTGGCGTTAAGCATGAACATGATTAGATCATGTTTATTGCAACACGGTTATTCATTTAAGTTAGAGAATAATGGTTATTCTGTTTACATGAATAATACCTTCAATGGTCATGCACCTAGTGAGAATGGTTTTTTCAATCTTGATCGTAGTAATACACATGTTCATAACATTGATGCCAAAAGATACAAAGTTAATAATGATAGTACCACATACTTGTGACACTGCCACTAAATGTCATATTGGTATAAATCGCATGAAGAAAGTCCATGCTGATGGATCTTTGGACACATTCGATTTCGAATCGGTTGAGACATGCGAACCATGCCTCTTGGGCAAGATGACTAAGGACCCCGTTTTCTAGTTTGATGGAGCGGGCAAGTGATTTATTGGAAATGATACGTGTTGATGTATACGGTCCAATGAGTGTTGTAGCGTGCGGTGGATATCGTTATTTTATCTTCAGTGATGATTTGAGTAGATATAGTGTATATTTACTTAATGGGACACAAGTCTGAATCGTTTGAAAAGTTCAAGCAGAATCAGAGTGAAGTTTGAGATCATCGTGACGAGAAGATAAAAATGTCCGCGATATGATCGTGGAGGTGAATATCTGAGTTGCGAGTTTGGCATACAACTTTAGAAAAATGTGAAAGTTGTTTCGCAACTCATGCCACCTGGAATACCATAGTGTGATGGTGTGTTCAAACGTCATAGTCATGCTCTATTGGATATGGTGCATACTATGATGTCTCTTATCGATTTGCCACTATCGTTTTTTGGGTTATGCATTAGAGACAACTACATTCACTTTAAATAGGGCACCATCTAAATCCGTTGAGATGACACTGTATGAATTATGGTTTGATAGAAACCTAAGCTGTCATTTCTTAAAGTTTGGGGCTGTGACGCTTATGTGAAAAAGAGTTTTCGCCTAATGAGCTCGAACCCAAAGTGGACAAATGCATCTTCATAGAACACCCTAATAACATTTGGGTATACCTTCTATCTCAGATCCGAGTAAAAAGTGTTTGTTGCTAAAACTGGGTCCTTTCTCGAGAAAAAGTTTCTCTCAAAAGAATTGAGTGGGAGGAATATAGAACTTGATGAGGTTGTTGAACCTTTGTTTCAACCAGAGAGTAGCGCAGCGTAAGAAGATGTTTCTGTGAAGCCTACGTTAGTTGACGAGGAAGTTAATGATGATGATCATGAAGCTTCGGATCAAGTTACTATCGAACCTCGTAGGTCGACAAGGATGTGTACTGCTCCTGAGTGGTACGACAACTCTGTCTTGGAGGTCATGTTGTTGGACAACGATGAACCTACGAGCTATGGAGAAATGATGATGGGCCCAGATTCCGACAAATGGTAGAGGCCATGAAATCTGAGAAAGGATCCATGTATGAAAACCAAGTATAGACTTTGGTAGACTTGCTCATTGGACGACGGGTTGTTGAGTACAAATGGATCTTTAAAATGAAGACAGGCACTGATGGTAAATGTCACCATTTGTAAAGCTTGACTTGTTGCAAAGAAGTTTACGACAAGTTCAAGGAGTTGACTGCGATGAGACTTTCTCACTCGTAGCGATGCTAAAGTCTGTTGGAATTATGTTAGCAGTTGCTGCATTTTTCAATTATGAAATTTGGCAGATGGATGTCAAAACATCGTTTCCTTAACGGTTTACTTGAGGAAAGGTTGTATGTGATACAACCAGAAGGTTTTGTCAGTCCTAAGGATGCTAAAAGGTGTGCAAGCTTCAGTGATCCTTCTATGGACTGAAGCAAGCATCTCGGAGTCGGAATATACACTTTGATGAGGTGATCAAAGTTTTTGAGTCTATACAAAGTTTATGAGAAACTTGTATTTACAACAAAGTGAGTGGGAGCACTATAGAGTTTATGATAAGCATATGTGGTTGACATATTGTTGATCGGAAATGATATAGAATTTTTGGAAAGCATAAAGGGTTGTTATAAAGGAGTTTTTCAAAGGAAGACCTGGATAAAGCTACCTGATTGTTGAGCATCAAGGTCTATAGAGATGGATCAAGATGCTTGATGAGACTTTCAATGAGTACATACCTTGACAAGATTTTGAAAGAGTTCAAAATGGATTAGTCAAAGAAAGAGTTCTTTCCTGATTTGTAAGGTGTGAAGTTGAGTGAGCCTCAAAGCTAGACCACGACAGAAGAAAGAGAAAGGACGAATGTCGTCCCCTATGCCTTAGCCATAGGCTCTATATTATGCCATGCTGTGTACCGCACCTCGTGTGTGCCTTGCCATGAGTCTGTCAAGGGGTACAAGAGTGATCCAGGAGTGGATCACTGGGCAACGGTCAAAATTATCCTTAGTAACCAGAGGACTAAGGAGATGTTTCTCGATTATGGAGGTGATAAAGAGTTCGTCATAAAGAGTTACGTCGATGCAAGCTTTAACACCAATCTGGATGACTCTAGGTAGCAATCCGGATACGTATAGTGGAGCAGGCATTTGGAATAGCTCCAAGTGGAGTGTGGTGGTAGTGTCTACAATAAGACATAGAGATTTGCAAAGTACACACGGATCTGAATGTCGCAGACCCGTTGACTATAAGACCTCTCTCACATGCAAAGCATGATCGAGCCCCAGAACTCATTGGGTGTTAGATTCATAACAATGCGAATCACATGGTGATGTAAACTAGATTATTGACTCTAGTGCAAGTGGGAGGCTGTTGGAAATATGCCCTAGAGGCAATAATAAATTAGTTATTATCATATTTCCTTGTTCATGATAGTTGTTTATTGTCCATGCTATAATTGTATTGATCGGAAACTCACATACATGTGTGGATACATAGACAACACCATGTCCCTAGTATGCCTCTAATAGACTAGTTTGTTGATCAAAGATGGTTAAGGTTTCCTATCCATGGACATGAGATGTCATTTGATAACGGGATCACATCATTAGGAGAATGATGGGATGGACAAGACCCAACTATAAACGTAGCATATGATCGTGTCAATTTATTGCTACTGTTTTCTGCATGTCAAGTATCTGTTTCTATGACCATGAGATCATGCAACTCACTGACACCGGAGGAGTGCCTTGTGTGTATAAAACGTCGCAACGTAACTGAGTGACTATAAAGGTGCTCTACAGGTATCTCCAAGGGTGTCTGTTGGGTTGGCATGGATCAAGACTGGGATTTGTTACTCCGTGTGACGGAGAGGTATCTTAGGGCCCACTTGGTAATACAACATCACAATAAGCCTTGCAAGCAATGTGACTAAGTGTTAGTCATGGGATCTTGTATTACAAAACGAGTAAAGAGACTTGCCAGTAATGAGATTGAACTAGGTATAGAGATACCGACGATCGAATCTTGGGCAAGTAACATACCGAAGAACAAAGGGAATAGCATACGGGATTAACTGAATCCTTGACATAGAGGTTCAATCGATAAAGATCTTCGTAAAATATGTAGGAACCAATATGGGAATCTAGGTCCCGCTACTGGTTATTGACCGTAGAGGTGTCTCGGTCATGTCTACATAGTTCTCGAACCCGTAGGGTCTGCACACTTAAGGTTCGGTGACGTTTCAATAGTATAGAGTTATGTATGGTGGTGACCGAAGGTTGTTTGGAGTCCCGTATGAGATCTCGGACATCATGAGGAGCTCTGGAATGGCCCGTAGGTAAAGATTGATATATAGGAAGTCCTATTTTGGTCGCCGGAAAAGTTTCGGGCTCATCGGTAGTGTACCGGGAGTGCCGGGAGTGTACCGGGAGACCATCGAGAGGGGTATTTCGACCCAAGAGGCTTCATGGACTGTGGGAGAGCGAATACCAGCCCTTAGTAGGCTGGCGGAAGTCACACACAAGGCCCATGTAGCTGGGAAGAAAAGCCCAAAGAGAAAAAGGTGGAAAAAGGCAAAAGACCAAAATAAGGAGGATTCTTAGTCCTACTAGGATTGGAGGAGGATTCCTCCTCTCCTCCTTGGTTCAGCCTAAGCCTAGAGGGATTGGCCCTTGGGCCAAGCCTCCTCCTATCTTCCTCTTATATATACTAGAGGTTTTAGGGTTTTTGGCATAGATTTTCAGCCACGTGCTACCCGTTCCTCTAGTGCATAGTTTCTCCTCTAGATCGGTTTTCTACAGTGCTTAGGCGAAGCCCTGCCGAAATTGCTCCACCACCATCGCCACGGCACTGTCACGCTACCGGAGAAATCATCTACCTCTCCGCTCCCTCTTGCTGGATGAAGAAGGCAGAGATCGTCATCGAGCTATACGTGTGCTGAACGCGGAGGTGTCGTCCGTTCGGCGCTAGATCGGAAAGACCGTGATCAAGATCGCGAGACAATTCGTGATTGGATCGCAGGATGGATCGTGATGAGATCGCGGGACATATCGTGATTGGATCGCGGGATGGATCGTGATGGGATCGCGGGACGCTCGGCGATTTGGATCGCGAAGACGTTCGACTACACCAACCGCGTTTCTTAACGCTTCCCGCTTAGCGATCTACAAGAGTATGTAGATCCACTCTCCCTCTCGTAGATGCTCATCACCATGGATAGATTGTGTGTGCGTAGGAACTTTTTTGTTTCCCATGCAACGTTCCCCAATAGGCAGGACGCTGGGTTGCAGGTGGAGCTCTATGGCGCAGGTGGCCAAGCCGATGCGAACGGAGGCGCACGCACAGCTTGGGCCCGGAGCGTGATGGGCGCGTGGAAGGCTCGACATGGCCGGCCGGAGCGGAGGAAGGCACGGGAGGGGGGGCTGGCACGACGCTGGTTGGGGAACAAGGCAAAGCGACGGAGTGGCGCAGAAGAGGAGCCGACAGGGTTGCCGGCTGGAGGCTCGGGGGAGGAGGAGGCCAGGCGAAGCCGACGCACATAGGCTTGCGGGTCAGCCGGCAGCGGCAGTTCAGGAGCCGGCCAAGCCAGAAGGGCTGTGTGAGGGGAGCCACCGAGCTGGCAGTCGGCCGGCTGCCGACGGCGGAGACGGCGCGGCTGGAGGCAGAGGCGGGGCGGGGCCGGCTGGCACGCGGGGACGCCGGGAGCGGGACGCGGCACGGACGTGGAGGCTCGGGAACGAGCTGGCGAAGGCAGCGCGGGCGGACCGCAGACTTGCCGGGGGCACACCATGGTCGCGAGCCTGAGCCCCGTGCGGCCAGGCCTGCTGGCAGGGAGGCCGATGGAGACGTGGGGCAGATGAGGCAGACCTAAGCGCGCGGAGGCGAGGCGGGGCCGGTGACGCATGACGGAGCCGGCGAGTGGAGCGGGGCTGGAGCCGGCTGGGGCGAGGGTCGCGCATGACCAGTCGGGGAGGAAATGTTCGCCTATGGAGTCGGACGCGGGCGTGGAGGCGTGGGGCATTGGGCCGGAGCAGGGCGAGGCGGCCGCGCCACCGGCGCCCGACTTGAGCAGGGAGAGACGGTGTGGTGCGATCGTGTAACAGTCCGGGACCGACGCTCCAGAAGATTCCCCTTTGATTTCCATTCTCGTTTGTGTTTCGTTTGGTTGTTGCATTCGTCATGGCATCAGCGCATCATCTGCATGGCATCGTCACTTGTTTTCGAAAACTTGCATCCGTTCGTAGTTGTCGGTTCTGTCCGTTCGTGTTGTCGACCATTTTGAGACCAACCACACACGCACGCGCCCGCGACATTAAAAAATATTGTTTTTATAAGTGCCTTTAAAATATTTCCGGAATGGGTTGGAACTTGGCGTGCGGTCTTGTTATAGTGTAGGTAGGTCACGTGCCAAATTTCGTCGCATTCCGAGTTCGTTTGATACCCCGCCGGTCAGCCGTAGCAGTGGGGTCATCGGTTATTTATCGGGCGTTTGTCGGTGCTTTAAGGCCTCGTGTCACGGGCCGCAACTTCCCTCTCATCCCCACCTAGCCCATCTACACAACCATCGAGCCTGCCTGCTAGCCCCCTCTGCTTCCGGACTGCCCGATCATGATCGGAGGGTCCAAAAACGGTGCGAAACCCCCTAACCCTGGCCCCTATTTGCTATAAATAGACGCCTAGCGTCCAAATCAGGAAACCCTAATCCCCACCTCGTTTTCCGTGCCCCAAACCCTTAGCCGCCGCCAGCCGCCTGTCTCCCTCCTTCTCACGCCAGGCCCGCCAGGCCCGCGTAGGGGCCCTGGGAAGCCCATCTGGGCCCGAGGGGAGCCTCCGTCGCCCGAGCAGAGGAGCTCCTCCCGAGCGCCTCCCATGGTGCTGAGCCTGCAGCCTCGCGCCCCGGTCGCCCTGCTGGCCGCCGGCGACCGCCGGACCTCGCCGCCCTCTCCTTCTCTCTTCCCTCCTCCTCGTCCTCCCTCTCTCATCTCTCCCTCTTCCTTCTGCTGCAGGGACCCCGGCCGCCATGGATGCGCTGCTCGCCGCCACTGCCGGATCCGGTCTCCCTTCGCCAGAGAACGTCGCCCCGTCCCCGGTCCTCCCTGCCCCTTCCCCGCCTCCGTGGCCGTCGCAAGGTCTGCCGGCGTCGAAGCCGCCGTCGCGGTGCCTCGCCCCGATCGGGATCGGGAGGAGGAGCCTCCCGCTTGCCCGTTGACCCGCGGGTGGACTGGCCCAGTCTGCCTCCCCTCCGGCCCAGCTCCGCAGCCCACTCGCCGGGCCTTGGCCCATGGGTGAGCCGCCCTCCTGCGCTATGCCTCACCCGATGCATTTATTAGCTATGTTGCGCCCAGTCTTCTACCCAGATTCGGCCCATATAATGTTTTTCCCTATCCTGCGAATTATGCTAATTATCTGGTGATTTTCAGAATTACAAAAAAACCCTATTTTTAAAAAAATGCTCATAACTAATTAATCGTGCACCGTATCAAAATATTTTTAATATGTGAAATGTGCAGAATTTCGTGTAGAATATTTATAGCCCGTTTTCGCAAAATGATAAAAATGTTTAACATGTCGTTTTCTGTTATTTTGCATATATGTCATATTTTGTATTGCGCGTATATATCATGCATCCGAATTATTCAAACTCTATATGTAAATGTGCATATTGATAGAATCGCATTTTCATGCATGATAAAAATATGTAATGTGATGTTTGTATTTTATTTGCATAAATAACTTGCTAAAATGGTTTAGGTCCTAATCCCGCATAATTGTTGTGTCATTTTGTTAATATGAAAACCCACATATTATATATGTTTTCGGGGTAGAAAAATCCATATAATTTATCTGTGCATTTAGTTTGGTCATTTGAGTATTTTGTGTGCATGTCATTTTTGCTGTGATACCCTTTTGTCTTTTTCGTATGATTTAATAGATTCATCATAACAAATAATTTTGTGCATGAGATATGCCCTTTGATATGTGTCCTAGCGCGTGGACATTTTGTTTTCCATGATAATGCATGTTTAGGTGTTATTTTCTTGTTGACAACTTGCTATAAAAATACTGCTGTTTTGAGGGTTCAAAATATTTTTAAATCTGGAATCTGTAATATTTTGTTGCTGCTTTACTATGTGTTTTGTTAGTGATCCAGAACCCTTTTGTGGTAGGTGTAATGGAGTTATTTGTAGTTGATAATGTCCTTTAGTATTCTGTTAAGTTTCATATCATAATATACCCTGTAGCATATAGTTTCACTGTTGTTAATATGCCTTCGTGATAAAAACTGCACTGTCAAAAACTGTTATTTTCACTAAGTCAGAAACTGTTTTCAAGTATCCACCTTGTGAGCTTCCTACCATGTGATCCATGCATGTATTGAATATGATATGTGAAGATGAAATGAAGTGTGTGTTATATGCTACTGCCCCATGCTTAGTTTGTGCATGTTAGAATCTTGTAGCTTGTTGTTTTTATGCGTGCGAAATGCTAAGTAGCTGCTTTGGGCAGATTTCAACTAAAACTTGTGTTGGTTGTATTTGTTGAACCGTAGCTCCGTTTTGATCATGTTGCATATGAGACTTGCTTAGAACCTCATTTAGTTTCATAATAACTTACTGCATTCATGATTTGAAATGTTTGAATTGTATTTTTCATGCATTTGCATTCATGACATGTGCATCTTGTGTTGCTTATATCTTTTAGGCCGTAGCTCCGTTTGAGATGTTCCATATATGTAACTTGACTAGAATAATGTGTAGAATCTCATGGTGACCTTTATTTAGCTGGTTAACAACTCTAAAATATGGTTAGTACAGATCTGGACCTAATTCATATTATGCTTACAAGGTCGTTTCGGGGACACTATAAGTTGTTTCCGATCTCATTTAAGATGACCAGATAGTGTAGTTTACTTATACTTCACCTCTTGCCATGTCTAACAACATTTAACATTGATGTGTACTAAACGGGAATGAACTAAATAATTCGAACGTGGAGTTTCGTCAATACGCAACCCGTTGCATATTGAGCTTCACTTTAATATGTAGTAGATGTTTGATGTGATTTGCCGTACTTACATATTAAACCGCGCGATGACGAGAAAGACAAAATCAAGCATGCCCAATAGTGCAGTGTGGTGCATTACCCAAGACATTGATAATCAAAACGGACCTTTCGCATACTTTGATTACTTTCACTTTATTCTGGATAAGAATGTAACCGTAGGTCAGGGAAATTATGTGTAAGGAACAATTTCAACTGCGTCCACTCTACTTAGTTGGCAAGGAACCCGTCATCGTCCCAACGTACCAACTCAGAATGATGGAGTGATAATACATCTTAAAAGGAAAAGGAGAGATGTAGTGTGCACCTCTCAGATTTTGATTTTGTAAATTTCATACATAGTGGAGCTTTTACATGTCAAATTATGTCAAATAAAGCATCATCAACTTTGTATGAAATAACATGCAGTGGTCATATCCAAATTTACCGTCCAAATCTTTTTGGAGCTTTGACAAGTGGCTTCTACCAGCAGCAATTTTCATCTGTGCCAATTTCAACTGTTGTTCCGCTTCCAGAGATTTTGAGTTCAAATCATTGTATTCTGAGTCTACAAACCTGAGTCAAGCAGAATTTCGTGGTACCATTAACAAACAGCACCAAAAAATACAAAGTTCCACATGTAGTATAATCTGTAAGGCAGGATGAAAGAATAATAAATTACTAATTACTAATTGGGTGTGTCGAGTCAAATGCATCATTTTTGTGTTCCCCGTATCAGGATGTAGTCTTAACAGAATGAGATGTGGAGGCCTAGATGCCGCATTAACAGACTCGCCCCTTGAAATACACATCCATGTGAATGTTTCAAAATAACCTGTCCGCTTAAACTGGACACATACACTTGCACACATGATTGATCAAACTGTCCCTGATCAGAGATACTATACTACTGCTTTCAGTAACCACTAATGGCATCAACAGAAAATATAAATTGCATCGAAGAAAGTCGGTATATTACAGGTTTACATAGGTAAATTCAGTTTGATCATATGGGACAAAATAGGACATATTATGTACCAGGAAATCACTGAGAGAGACGATTAAACATATCAATAAGGCACCGTGACGAACCAAAAGCTCGACTAATCTCCTTCTTGACATCCTTCTCATAAGGAAGCCTTCCCTTAAGAACACTTCTAAATTTGACCTTATGTTCACCATATCTGCATTTTAAAAATCATGTTATTTCAATCTCCATAATGGAAGAATTGGTGTTGTAATATAATTAACTATAAAACCATAACACAGATAAAAATTAAAAGGGGATAGGAAAGAAGTAATTCTTTTTAAGCTTCTTCTTGAACTTTTCCAATTCATCCTTCTTCAGTTCTAATTTTACTCTGTCATCAGCATCAGTAGTTATGGTATCTTTCTCTCGGTGAAGTGCTTTTATCTTGTGATCCAATGCATATATCTCTGGGCGCTTCTGACTTATAACCAAATCATAGTCTCTTTCTCCCAAGGCAATTGTCTTCTTCTCAACCTCAATTTGCTATTCGAATCACAATGGGAAAACTTACTTAGAGAGAGAACAAATTAACCTTGCAGACCAGCCAAGTACAGCTATACATCGATGAATATATCCAATGGACAACGATAGTTAAGTCAAATAAATTCCAAATGCCGATCTCTTTCATCAATATGGGCAAGATTATGCTTTGAAAGCTCCATATCTGCAGCATCTTGTTCATTCTCTTTATCTTTCATGCGCCTTAAAACACCTATCTTTCATGCTCGTGGCCCCCGCTATGTCACCCCGCTCCCCGGCCTCGCCTTCGCTCTTTGGGCCCTCTGCGGCAGTCTGCTTCGACACCCCGTCCTCTGAGCTTGCGCCGGGTGCGGAGCCCATTCCCGCAATGATGGCGGCGGACCTGATTGAGGTGGCTATGCCCACTCTGTACGCCCCTGCCGCCTCCGCCCCATCCCCGAGCATCCCTGTGCCCGTCGCGTCGCTCTCCCCTGGTCCCGGACGTGCCATCCCTGGCCAGGGATGCCTCCTAAATCCGGAGCCGGGTCCCGTGCAGCTGAGCTCTGTGCTGCCCGACCGGACTCCTGAGGTCGTCGTCGCCCCGATCTCGACCCTAGTCCCGGAGGTGCCATCCTCGGGCCAGGGCCGCCTCGTGACTCCGATCTCGACCCTGGTCCCGGGCATACCATCCCCGGGCCAGGGCCGCCTCCTGACTCCGATGCCCGCTTCCACGCTGCTCAACTCTCTACTGCCCGACCTGGCCCCTGCTTCACCCCTGGCCAGGTCCTCGGTGGGGACTGAGGAGGTGACTACTCCAGTTGCCGCCCACCCCGACCCCCCTCAGACTGCCACGTACTCCAGGTGGGCCCGGTCGGCGTCGACCCCGGTGACCGCCTCTAGGCGCAGTGGGAGGCTCGACGCTGCTCGTTCGGTGGACCGCCCTGCGTCGTCCATTACCGAGCGTGCGGAGCTCCGGGCTGCGGTCCAGAACCTCGAGACAGGTACTCCAGTGGTCCCAGCATCTTCATCTTCATGCTCGTTTTCTGCACTTGAATCGGTCCCACTTGGCCAGCTGGCCAAGGTCGCGATCGATTCTACGATTGTTTTCAGGGGGAAGTGGGTCCCCCCTTAGAGCAGATTGAGGCTATCCGGGCCCGTGAGATCCTTGACAGTAAACTTGCGGAATCTCGCTCCCTTCTCCTCCGAACTCTAGCTCCGGAACTGTCCTCCTCCCACCCTCCTGCCGCGGATGCAGCTGGGGCGGAAACTCGTGGCCGGACCCGGTCCCGCACGGCCGCTCTTCGTGCCCAGAGTGCCTCCCTTGTTCTGGGGTCAAGCAGCCCCTCCATGGTTGCTTGATGCGAGTCCTTTTCTGGAACCTCCGCGGTTTCCGCCAAGATGGCCGGCGCCGCCAACTCATCGAGTATATGTGCGATGAGCGAATAGACACTGTGCCTGGCCAAGAGACCATGCATACAGACTTCTCCCTCCAAGAGCTGGAACACTTGAGCCCTCACCTTTTTGCTTGGCACTGGCTCCCTTCTAGTGGGACGACTGGGCACTCGGGGGGCATCCTTCTAGGGGTGAAGGATGCCACCTTTGAGATAGGTAACATGGACCAGGGTGAGTTCTATGTTAGTACGGAGGTGTATGAGCGGGCCATCAACTTCAACTGGGAGATTGTTGTTGTCTATGGCCCGGTTGATCACCGTCGTTCCGAGACCTTCCTTGCTGAGCTTCGCAGGAAGGTCTCCTCCGCCTCACTTCCGGTTGTGGTGGGCGGCGATTTCAATTTCATCTGTTGCGCTGAAGACAAGAGCAATGACCGGGTGAACTTTCCTCGTATGCAACTCTTCAATGACTGCATTGCGGACCTTGGCCTTCGCGAGCTAGATAGGGTTGGTGCCAGGTTCACCTGGACCAACTACCGGGCTAACCCGATGATGTCAGTTCTTGACCGGATTTTTGTGGCCCCGGAATGGGAGCTCAAATGCCCCCTGGCCTCTCTCCGCACCATTACCCGCGTTGGCTCAGATCACGTCCCTCTTCTGCTCTCTTCGGAGAATGATAGACCGCCTCCTCTACCTTGTTTCCGGTTCGAGTCCTTTTGGCTTAACTAGGCCGGATTCGTTGACGCTGTCCGTGCTCGCTGGGTGGCCACACGCGACTCCCCTCATCCCTCAGTCTCCGCCGTGGACTCCTAGCAGTTTTGTGCTAAGCTTGCCCGACAGTTTATGAAAGGCTAGGGTGCAAACCTGGGTCGTAATTTCCGCGAGTGGAAAAGGGGAATCCTAGAATCTATCCAGGCCTTAGACCTCCGGGCTGACTCCTCCGGTCTGTCCCCAGATGAGTGGCTCCTCCGCTATGATCTTGAGGACCAGTTGACGGTGATTTACACCGATGAGGAGGCTTTCTGGCGCCAGCGTGGCACCCAACACTGGGTCTTGCGTGGGGATGCCAACACGGCATACTTCCAGGCCATTGCTAACGGCCATCGTCATCGCAACTCCATCCCCCTCTTTTGGGATGGGGAGAACCTCCTCTAGCGTCCCGTCGAGATTCGCGCCCACGTCGATGGCTTTTATAAAGCCCTTTTCTCTCCCTCCCCTCGGGGAGGGATATCTCTAGATCCGGCCTTCTGGGCCTCTCACCAGCGCGTCTCATACGATGAGAATGTGGCTCTTACGGGCCCCTTCTCTGAGGATGAGGTGTGGGCATCCATCAAGGGGATGAACCCTACCTACGCTCCTGGCTCGGATGGCCTCCCCGTGAAGTTCTTATAGACCTTCTGGGATGTGATTAAGCCGGAGGTGATCGCCATGTTCGAGGAGTTCTATGTGGGTGCCATCGACCTCTCCCGCCTCAATTATGGGCTCATCACCCTCATCCCCAAGGTGGCGGGGGCCTCCGACATCCACCAGTTCCGACCTATCATGGTGGTCAACGTGATCTTCCGTATTTTGGCGAAGGGGTACGCCAATAGGGTGACCATTCTTGCTGACCGTATCACCCATCCTAATCAACCGTCCTTCATCCAGGCCGATATATTTTGGATGGCATCCTGGTCTTCCATGAGGTCCTGCACGAGGTGCGCACAAGGCGACAGCGTGCGGTCTTCTTGAAGATCGACTTTCACAAGGCCTAGGACACCTTCTCCTAGGCCTTCTTGCGGGAAGTTCTTCTCCGCAAAGGCTTTGATGACCGATGGGTCACCCAGGTTATGCAGATGGTCTCCACGGTTAACATCAATAGGGGGTTGGCCCCTACTTCCCCACACTCTGTGGGGTTAGACAGGGAGACCCCTTCTCCCCCTTCTTGTCCAACATGGTGGTCGACGCCCTTGCCACCATCCTAGATAAGGCTAAGGTGGCGGGTCATATTTGCGGGGTGGTCCCCCATTTAGTGGGAGGGGGAGGGTGAAAGGACGTGGATGTCGCCTAGAGGGGGGTGAATAGGCGCTTTAAAATAATTACGGTTTAGGCTTGAACAAATGCGGAATAAAACTATTGTTTAATTAGTCAAGCAAAAATCCTAAAACAACTAGGCTCACCTATGTGCACCAACAACTTATGCTAAGCAAGATAGACAACTAAGTGATAGCAAGATATATAACAAGAAACAATATGGCTATCACAAAGTAAAGTGCATAAGTAAAAGGGCTCGGGTAAGAGATAACCGAGGCACGTGGAGACGACGATGTATCTCTAAGTTCAAACCCTTGCGGATGCTAACTCCGTTCGGAGCGGTGTGAAGGCACAATGCTTCCCAAGAAGCCACTAGGGCCACCGTAATCTCCTCACGCCCTCGCACAATGCAAGATGTCGTGATTCCACTAAGGGACCCTTGAGGGTGGTCACCGAACCCGTATAAACAAGGTTGGGGCAATCTCCACAACTTGATTGGAGGCTCCCAATGACACCACGAAGCTTCACCACAATGGACTGTGGCTCCGAGGTGACCTAAAATGCTCGGGGCAATCTCCACAACCTAATTGGAGACCCCAAAGCTTGCTCGGAGCTTTGCACCACAATGATTGAGCTCCGAGGCACCACCAACCGTCTAGGAAGCCAAAGCACCCAAGAGGAACAAGCTCTAGGGTGCTCAAACACCCAAGAGTAATAGCTTCTCAACTTCTCACTTCCACGTATCACCGTGGAGAACTCAAACCTATGCACCAAATGCAATGGCAAGGGCACACGGAGTGACCAAGTCCTTCTCTCCCAAATCCCACCAAAGCAATTAATGCTAGGGAGGGATATGAGAGGAAGAACGAAAAAGAACACGAAGAACTCCAAGATCTAGATCCAAGGGGTTCCCCTCACTTAGAGGAGAAAGTGATTGGTGGAAATGTGGATCTAGATCTCCTATCTCTTTTCCCTCAAGAACTAGCAAGAATAATTGGAGAGATTGAGAGTTAGCAAGCTCGAAGAAGGTCAACAATGGGGGAAGAACACGAGCTCAAGAGATGAGGTCCATTGGAGAAGAAGACCCCCTTTTATAGGTGGGAAAAAATCCAACCATTATCCTCACAGCCCGCACAGAGCGGTACTACCGCTCCAAGTAGTGGTACTACCGCTAGGGCGGTAGTACCCCTTTGAAAAACAACACCGAGGAGGCAAAAGGTCAGTAGAACCGCCGGAGCGGCACTATCGCTCGTCCTCATGGTACTACCGTTATGGATAGCGGTACTACCGTTACGGGTAGCGGTACTACTGCTTGCGAGCGGTACTAAAAAATTACATCCGTACCTACCACGGCTATAAATAACACGAGATTTTGGTTCGGAGCGGTAGTACCGCTCTTGAAGCCGCGTAGTACCGCTCCGGAGCGGTAGTAAAAAATTACATCCGCTCTAGCCGCGGTAGTACCGCTCCAGCCTTTTAAGAACACCAAAACTGCCACAACTTTTGCAAACGGACTCGGAATTCAATGAAACAAAGTTTGTTGGAAAGCTAACGACATGTGCTAACATAATATTGATTGAAATATCAATAAGAAGCAAATTATAAAAGGCCCATAAGAAAATGGTGAGAACCCTTCCTCGAATAAGACCGGTAAAACTTCCAACACCGAAAACGCAATAGACAAAGCATATGAAATCCGTCTTCGATGTACTAGAGCTTGTCACGAAGATAACCACAAGCTCAAGAACCCACATAGAGAAAAACCAACCAAGAACCAATGAATATGATGATGCCAAGAATGCAATGGTTTGAGCTCTTAATGAACGATACGATCAAGCTACTCACTTGAGAGCCCCCTTGATAGTACAACGATCGATCCTATAACCCGGTCTCTCAACTACCACCATGAGACCGGTAAAATAGAAAACCCTATCAAGGTCAAACCTTAGCCTTGCGCATAGTCCACTTGAGCTAGATGATGACGATCTTGACTTCCTCAAGATGGACCACATTTCTTGATTGCGTTGGCTTGATGAAGACTAGATGATTGCTCCCCCATACTGCACTCTGGGTGAGCCACTCTTCGGCACATCTTCACAAGTCCATTGTCACCACAATGAACGGAGAGCCTCAAGCATGATCTCTCCGTGATGCTTTACTTGATCTTGCACATCGCAACCTTGATGACGATCTCCACTTGATGTCATCTTCCATGGGATGTATGGGATCTGCCTCTTGATGCAAGCCCATGGAAATATACCTAACCCCACAAAGAACTCTCACGTAGACCATGGATTAGTACACAAAGCATAATGGAGAATGTTTACCACACCATGGGATCACTTGATCCCTCTCAGTACATCTTGTACGCTTTGTGTGTTGATCAACTTGATTCACTTTTTGACTTAGTATTGATCAACCTTGTATCTTAGCTTCTCTCTTCATAAAGGTGATGTCTTGAAGGTAAACATGAATGCTTACACAATCTTATTCTTCAAGACATGCTTGCAATAAGCTCAACTCCCACATGACCAATCTTTGGATAAACCTTGAATACCACCTTGGTCACCATATAAACTTCTTGAAACCCAACAGATGGACTTCAAGAAGTGCCTACGGACAAATCCTTTGAATATAACTCAAGGCAACCATTAGTCCGCAGGGGTGTCATCAATTACCCAAAACCACACATGGAGAAATGTGCTCTTACAGAGGGGTCTCCCTCCTACAATATGCCGATGACACCATCATTATGGTGGAAGGCTCTCCTGAGGACATAGCCAATCTTAACTTCCTCCTCCTGTGCTTTCAGCAGATGTATGGGCTTAAAATGAACTTCGGCAAGAGTGAAGTTATGATCCTTGGATACTCTTTGGAGGAGTCACAGCTCATTGTTGACCGCCTCAATTGCCAGCTTGGGTCCTTCCCCACGTCTTACCGGGGGGTTCCCATTAGTGATTTCCGCCTCTCCGTCGCGGAGTTGCGACCCAGGGTGACTAAGCTTCAACACCGGATCGAGCCCTGGCAGGGAAGATGGCTGTCCAAGGCAGCCAGGACCGTGCTCATCAACTCCTCGTTGTCCAGCCTCCTCCTGTTCCTGATGAGCTTCTATAGTCTCCACGAGACCCTGCACCATGAGATTGCCAAATACCAGTCTAGATTTTACTGAGCTAGCAAGGGCGATAAGCAGAAATACCATATGGTCAGCTGGCCTGATATATGCAAGCCTCACGACCAGGGGGTCTAGGGATCATGTCATCCAAACGCATGAACATCGTGCTGCTGACCAGATGGTTGTGGAGGATCGCCAATGGCGACGGTGGGCTTTGGCTTGACATCATTAGGAACAAATACCTTCGGGGTCAGTCGCTGGCCTTTTGCCAACGCTTCGGAGGATCCCAGTTCTGGCAGTCCATCATCCAGTTGCTCCCGGTCTTGCGCATTGGCTCTTCCATCTCGATTGGGTCTGGTTCTGCTACGTTATTCTGCTACGATAGATGGGCGCGTGACGCACCCTTTACTGCCCTCTTCCCGAACCTCTTCTTCATCGCGGTGGAGCCTAGAGTTTCCGCCGAGGTCGCCCTTTCGGATCTAGGGTGCCTCGTGTTCTGCCGTCCCTTCGGCCCCCAAGATATTGCTACCTGGGAGGACATGCTCGAGTGCATCGCCCTACCCCGCCCCCCGACATTGACAGTGCTTCGGACCGCATATCTTGGTGCCTGGAGCCCTCGGGCCGCTTCTCCACCAAGTCTTTATACCAGGCCATCGCCCCGTCGACGGCCCCAGATGCTCTCACGGCGGTCCGGGCCATTAAACTGCCACCCAAGATCAGGATATTCTTGTGGCAATGGATTAGAGGTCGGGTACCTTCTGGGGTGGAGGTGCTCAAACGTAATGGTCCTAGGGATGGGATGTGCCCCCTATGAGGCACGGTGGAGGATTCGAACCACATCTTCTTTGCATGTGTCACAGCCCAATTACTTTGGAGTTGCTTTCGTGAAGCCGTTGGCGGTCTTTGGTGCCACACCAACGTCCCCGACCTCTTCGCGGAGATCCAGTCCGTCCCCGCGTCAGCCCGCCACATTAGGTGGCTGACCATTGGGGTGCTACTGTGGACTCTCTGGACGGTCCGCAATAAGCTTGTGATTCAGCGTGTTCCCCTTCGACGTTCCACTGACGCTGTCTTTACAATGTGTGGTTTCCTGCAGCTCTAGCGGTTGCTTAGCCGCCCCTCCGACCGAGACGCCATCAACACCATCATCGCCGACCTCCGCTCGATGGCGGTTCGTCTGGCACCCCCGCTTCCGCCGCCTCCTCCCGAGCCTAATTAGCCTGTTATGGTTGCCCCACCTGGTGCTGGGTCTGGACGTGTGTATTTAGGGCTTGTTGAGTTGTGCCCTCAGCAGAATCCTTTATGGTTGTCTTGTTGTTCCTCTTTGTGTGTGTGTGTGGGTTGAACCTATGTTGGATATTGTGCTCTCGCGGTTTGCTTTATATATAAAGCGGGACGAAAGCCTTTTTCGGTAAAGTGTTTAATATATCATATCAAAAAATGGTATCTGATGTATCAGTTCCAGAATATCACATGCGTGCAAGTCCTCCATTACTAACCTTAGATTCTTTCTTGGATTGTATCTGGCCATCAACTTCAGAGTAGCGAGCATTTACTTCGAGATAACGTCCCCAGAGAACCTCTAACTGCGTCTCATTAGATTTCTGCTTATGAAAAGGAACTTGATTACTAAGGCCTAGGGGACATATACTTGATAAGAATGCAGGTTTTCAGCACCGAACCATTCCTAATATATGGCATGTACTTGAACAGATGCTTTGAATAAAGTATGGTAAAGCAAGCAACCTTGCATGAGCATATCAGACGGTTATGGAACCTCTGAAACGCCAAACAAAAATAGGCAGCAAAATGACTCCCTAGAAAATGTTGGGTGCTATTAAAAAAAAACAGAAAGTTCAAATGGAAGTGTTTACTTTTGCTAAATTCCAAAAATATGAAGAATAGGTATTATAACCTTCTTTTCCTGCAAATCATCCTCAAGATTCGATAGTCTTGCTTTAGTCCTGTATGTAAGGTTCATGGCAATACCATTAGTAAAAGGAGCATCAGGAATTGGCCCGAGATTATGTTTACTGAATATCTTTCTGATGGCTGAGTCTCGTTCGTGCTTCACCGACTTGTGAGCCTGAAAACAACATACTTGTATTTAACCCCGTACCACAGTGTCCAACCTGAGTATTATTTACGAAATGGTCAAGCCAGTCAAAAAAAAAAAAAAAGGATTATAGCATTACATCAGCTTCTGCCTGGAGCTTTCCTATTTCGCGTGTTGAATCATTGATGGTCTCAGATAGCAGAGAGCTTTTTGTATATTCATCATTCATCTCTCGTTCAAGTTTACCGATTTTCTTTTCCAGCAGTGCAATTGTTTCTTCAAATGTTGTTTGCCACTCCTTCAGTTCCTCACTGGTATCTAAATGTCGAAAGGTAAGCCATTGTTATGCTTTGAAAGAGCCATTAGAGTGACGGGCATGATGAAGAACTGCTTACCTTCATTTTCCTCAGAAAGAGCAGAATACTGTTGCTGCTGAAGTGTTAGATATGTACTTCTAGCTGTTGCCTTGGTGCTAATTTGCTCCTCAAGTCTCCTCAAGTCCACAATACTTGTCTCAGTACGACGGATTTTGTTTTTGACAGCTTGGATGTTTGTTTTCAGGTCTTCCATTTGAGCTTTTAAGGCATCTGACTTCTCTTGATCTTGTGCAATACTGTCACGAAGCTGTGAAAGTGAGGGAATTCTATAATCATGCCATATGTTATGAATTATAAAATGAAAACATATAAGTAAAAGATACAAATTACCCTGTATACTTGATCTTTAAGAGTCTGAAGGTTCTCCAGCTTTAACCTAAAAGTCTTGATTTCTTGTGCTTGGTCCTTGTGAAGTTTCTTTGACTTCAAGGGCTTTGGTATAGCTGTACATTAGATTTGGAAATTAAGGTAGTGAGATGATAGTTTTGACATCAGCTCCACACTTTCACAGAAACATTAACCTCCGGAGAAATGGAGGCTACACTATCTTAAACAGATTGCAACAATCAAATAAGAAAATGTATGCCCTTCATCAGAGCTTTCAAATTATTAATTAAAAATAGTAATGCATTCATGTACCGGGTAGCAGAAAAGATGTCGTCAAACTTTTTCTTCAATGTTGACGGATCCTGTAACGGCCAATTGGATTCATCTTGGTGCACAAATATAACATTATCCAATATAGCCTTCGAAACACCCATTAAGGCTGGAATCTCCCTATCCATATCAGCACATTCGTAGCTGAGACAAACCTTCTGAGCTCAACAAGAAAAACTAATCAGTGAGGATATGAGTTTATATCAGCAGTATTTGTAAAAACTGATAGCCTTCTGGTGATACACGACTTAAGTATCCTACTATGGTACCGCTTGGAATCAATCAAAGAACAGCTGTGAAATATCTGTTGTGCAGATTCTAATGAATTGATTTTTTTATGTGTATATCTATCAGTCTACTTGAATTTGTGAATGAATATAATGTATAAAAGGCAGAGGAGTGTTGTAGAGAAGATTTTCTATGGCCAGACGCAAACACAACAAGAAACAGAATAAATCATATGCCCTTTCAGGTATTAGCAAATTTACATGGTTCACAGGACATGTCAATGGTCTAATCCTTTTGATCTACTTCTGTCCAAATGGGGTAAATGATCATCTAGCTTCTCTTTCAGCATACAGAGATATGTATAGTAATAGCAAGTACAGTATCAACTACAACCAAGAGGTGCTTGGCATGTTCAATAACTCATATCAGTTTAATGATACCCGAGTCAGAAACAGGAGGAGATGCAAGATATTTTTTGTGTGTGTTGCACTTCGTGTCATAAGCCGTATTTAAGTACATTATTTTGGCAATAAAAATAACAGCAAGTCAAGCATCATCTTTAATTAGAAAAGGGGACCTCGCCGTGTGTGGATTTATAGTCTGGAGGACGCTCTCGATTGCCTTAAACTCCATCTTTGATGCCTTCTGGGTAAGCTGGTAAGAGCGGATGCACACCACATCCTTTCCTGCTGCTGTCTTAAACCGCAGATTAATCTGTCCCTTCATTTCAGTTTCGCCTGCCACCTGAATCCCACACAAGCATGTTTCAAAGTAAGAATCGAATAGGAAATGAGTACTTACAAATAGGAAAAGAACAACCATAAGATAGTAATAATCCAAACGAGCATTACCTTGGGGTCATGGACGAAGGTGTGGCCGGCCGGAGCGGGAGTTGGGGGGCAACTCGCCGGTGCAGGACAGCTTCAGGCACTCGATGATCGTCTGCGGGAATCCAAAAGAACCCAAGCCATGAAATGTGCTGGCCGGTGTGTACACACGCCGCATGGTGGAATATAAGTACTAAGATGCAGTAGATTGGGTTGGTGGGCATTACGATTTTGCCGGCTCCGTTGGAGCCGACGATGAGGGTGAGCGGCCTGAAGAAGGTGATGACGTTCTTGCTCTCCGGGCCGAAGCTCCGGATTCCCCTGATCAGCATCTTGTCCACCGTGCTCATCTTGCCGCCCCCCAAAACCTCTTCTTCGTAAACAGCCCCTCCTCCCTAATTATCTTGCCCCCCACTTCACCCCCTGCTCTCTTGCTTCGGTTCGTTTGGATTCTGCTGCGTGTGTTGGCGTCTTACGATGATCGGCACTCTGGCTGTGTAGAGGAATCCAACTATTGCTCCGCCATGGACGGGGCGGGCGAAGCGGTTGGGAAGAGGTGTTTCTGGGATTTGGGGGTTTAGGGTTTGGATTTTGCACCAGTTGCTTGGCTTGAGGGCATGTTTGGTTCATTAGCTTGCCTTGCTTAGTTGGGCTAGGTTTCCTAGCCGGTGCGAGCAACAACTCGTAAGAGCAAACATGGCTGTTTGGTGGCAATTTACGGTACACCTGATAAAATCACGTCAATACAACTCGAATGAAAGCAGTCCATCATGGACCATGACTCATGGACGAGGGAGTTATGTTACGGGGTGTACAGGGAAGTGGGATTGCTCTTTTTGTGCCTGTTGGTTTGCCCACATGAGCGAGCCAAAATGGCTCTCCTCCGTAAGCAAGGTTTTGACAACGGTTACCGGCTTAATTGCCAACAAAAACTATAATTTCTTGTCCATACCAAACGCCTAAACTTGCCCAACAAGGCTAGTTTAGTTCTTGCCTTAGATCCAAACGTACCCCTGCGATTTTATTTATTTATTTATTTATTTGAGATGGTGCCATTCCATCGTGCGAGAGAAGATTCACTTTTTTCTTTAATTTCAGGTCAATAGAAAATAAATACTACTCCCTCCATTTCTAAATATAAGTCTTTATAACAATTTCATTATGGACTACATATGAAGTAAAATGAGTGAATCTACACACTAATATATCTATATATATCCGTATGTAGCACGTAGTGGAATCTTTAAAAAGACTTATATTTAGAAACGGATGGAGTAGTAGTTGAATGCCCATGTGTTGTCGCATGATAACAAGGTAACGAAATAATCATATAATTGTTCTAATTTAGGAACGGGTTTCAAGCATTACTTCACATGGTATTCATTCATATCTGAAAAATGTTTGTGAATTCCAAAATGATCACGAATTCAAAGTATTATTGCAGAAAATTCAAAAAGATATTCACCGATTCAAAAATTGTTCCTAGGTTAAAAAAAATCAAAACCATAAAATGTATGTTAGCTCAAAAAATGCGTGCAAAGTCAAAAAGTTTATTACTTAAAAAGTATTAATGTATTTAATTTTTATGTAATTTTCTAAAATTATTAATGAATTAGAAAAGAATATGAAAAGAAAAACAGAAGGAAGCAAAACGAAGAAAAATAGAGACTAAAAAACGAACAAGAAAACTTGAAAAATCCGGTTGAGTAAACACAAAGAAAATACAATAAAAGACTATCTCGAAGCTTCCCTATACCGCTGGTGAAACATTTAAAATGTTCACGAATTCAAAAAAAGTTCACTGTTTGCAAACTGTTCATGAAATCATAAAATGTTCACAAGCTCCTAAAATTTCCACAACGTAAACAAAATGTAAACTTAAAAAATTATTCAGGATTTTAATACATTTTTATTTATATTAAAAAATATAATGAGTTTAGAAAATAAAATGAGGAGAAAGTGAAACGAAAAGAAAAAATAGGGATTAAAAAACCGATTAAGAAAGCCTGAAACCCCGGTTTAGAAAACACAAAGAATAGAAAAGAAAATACCATCTAGAAGCTTCTGAAAATTGCATGGTGTAGGTACGATATGTGGTTTTTTTTCTTATGTTTTTCTCACTGCAAAAAAATCTAAATTTCCTCAAAACATGTTTGTGTTGTTTAGGATCACAAATTCAAAATGTTTGTGAATTTTAAAGGTGTTCATGAATTTGAGGAACTAATCATAGATTTTAAAAATGTTCACGAATTTTTAAAATAAATTACTTGTTTGAAATATATGTTTGATTTATTTTTCATGTTTAGGATAATTTCACGAATTTTAAAATATTCCGTATGTTTTTGTGAATTTTAAAAATTTTATGAATTTAAAATGTTCACATTGTTCAGAAAATCGCTATTTCTGAAATCTTCACGGATATAAATATGTTAACATATTTGAAAATTGTTTGTGGACTTGAGAAATGTGTGCGAATTTTATTTTTTTTAGGGATTTCAAAGCGTTCATAAATCAAAAAATCATGAAATTCGAAGAATAAAAAGAAAAGAAAAAGGACTAGAAAACAGATAAAAATAAAAAAATAAAATCCTAGATAAACCAATGAAGAGAAATAACAGAACCAAAATAAAAAGAAGTAGCCTCCTAGAACCTTTCCAAAACCGGATGGAAGGTTATAGGTCTTGCTAAAACTGTTCGATATGTCCGTAACGCTAATGGGCCGGCCTAGAAAACATCTTCACGATTAGAGAGCAATCTATATTGCTCATAGCAGGTGAACATTCGGGGGCGAGCGATATATAGCATAGGTCTTTTAAATATGTCAAAAAATCTGGATTTTTTTTTGTGGATTTGCAAAATCGTTGCAAATTTGAAAAATGCTTCAGGATTTGAATTTTTTTGCAAATTTAAAAATGTTCATAAAATTCAAAAATGAAAATGGAAAGATGGAAAGGACAAAAAAGTAGTATAAAAGGAAAAGAAAGAAAAGACTGAAAATAAAATTCTTAAATCAATCCCAAGAAAAACGATGAAGAGAAAAACAGAACAAAAATAAAGAAAAAAAACTTTCTGGAACCTTTCCAAAACTGAAAGGTAAGATTATTTGATGTGTATGTAGCGCTAATGGACCGGCCTAGAAAACATGTTCACGTTAGAGAGTAAACATACATATTGCTCACAGCGATATATAGCATTTGTGGCGACAGAGAGGAAGAGGCCTCTGTCATGCAAAAGTATTTTCTGGTACAGAGGTGTCAAGAACTAAGAGCATCCCTAACAAGACCTTTATCACACAGATCCTTAAGGCTTCGTTCGTTTAATCCCAACCCTGTCGGGATCGGAGAGGATTTGGCCAGTACCCCGTGGGTTTTACCCTCGCAGGGGTTGGATCCCCGCTTAGCTTATATACGTATTGGGTTAAACCCGGTTGGGTTTATTACCCTTCCAAACCCCTCTCAAACCGTGGGGTTCCAGCGGGGAATCGACCCCCACCTTTCCTTCCGTGGAATTAACCCCACCTCTCCTCCCGAAAAAACAGAACTCGCTCCTCTCCTCTCGCGAACCCTAGGCGACGACAACGACGGTGAAGGTGGCGGCCGCGGGGACGGAGGGCACCACATCGACGGGAACCAAGAAACATCGGACTCCCGCGAGCGTTCTCCCTTCGTCCTCCACGAATCGACCAGAGGTACGTACTTCTCGCCGCGCCGCCGTCACCACCTCCTGCCGGAGGGGCGAGTGCCAATGACCTGCCGGCGCCGTCCTGCCTCATCTCTAGATTCTGATGGCCCTCGTCGGTGTCTCTCTCTCTCACTCACACATCCTATTTCTCGGACAGGTTTTTGCAGAGTTGCCGTCGGCTGCGTTTCTCGGCCAGATCCGTGCAGAGTAGAGCTCTTCTTGGATCCAGAAGGGGAGAGGACGAGACTAGGAGGAGGGTAGGAGACGGCTGAGGCGAGGAGGTGAGGGCACGGGAGCTCGACCTGGGAGGAGCTCGACCGGCCGTGCTAGGCCACCGCCCACACAGAGGTAAAAGTTACACCTTGTTGTCCTTGGTGCCGCTTTGGTGATTTTGTTACTGATTTTGTACCTATGCAAACTCTGTTAGCTTCCATGATGTGGTGTGTAGTGTGCATATTTTTTTCCACTTATATTTCCTACATATGTCATTACAGAGATGATAGAATCCTAAATGGTTAGGTCTTGTCTTTTTCTGTGTGCTAACCAGAAAACATGGTGATATCACATAGATAATCTGATGATTACAAAAACATGATGACTTCGAAGGAACAATCTAGTAATATCATCAGTTGATTAGTGATTGTCGTATGTACCAATGTACTCCTATGTATTACTTTAATTACTTTTGCGGTTTTGCATGGACATTTGTTCGGACACCTTGCACTATTACTGTTTTAGTAGTAATAATTAGTGGCCTTTTTCTTCTTTAGTCATAAAATGGATTCATATATGAGGGATTGCATTAGGAAGAGGGAGGAGGAGGATGACGAAATGATGCTATTTGTTTTCCATGCACTACATTTGATGGAGACTGGCGGAGTTGCTAGTAGGGAGCCAAGGATTCTGCGTCACACGTCGTTGCTAACAGGCGAGATGTTTGTTAATGAGTTACTCAAAGGACATGTCAAAAACTGCCTGGTAGCATTTAGGATGGAGCCTCATATTTTTAGATCTTTGGTTGGTTATCTTCGACGCGAGAATCTGGTGTCTGACACTAGAATTAAAGTCGAAGAGAAACTAGCATCATTTCTGAGGATGTTATCTCACAATTCTTCCTTCGAAGACCTTCAAGTTCGTTTTGGTCACAGTGGGGATACTATCCATTGGCACATGAAGAATTTCTTCAACATCATCCCTACTCTATCTAAGCATTTCTTGAAGCCTCCAAATCCTGATCGAGTATATCTGAAGATTCAATCGAGCACGGGATTTTTTTCCTTATTTTCAGGTTTTTCTTCGTCAACTTCCATCCACACCGAGATCTCCCTCTTCATGTTTTAGATGCTAACTTGTACTATTTTGTTGTAGAACTGCATTGGGGCCATTGATGGGACGCATGTTCCCATAACAATTTCAGGAGAAAAGGCCGCACCGTTCAGAAATAGGAAAGGGACCCTAAGCCATAATGTTATGGTTGTGTGTGACTTCGACTTAAACTTTACCTTTATTTCTTGTGGTTGGGAGGGATCCGTGACTGATGCTAAAGTTCTTCCCTCAGCACTTAACATCTGTTTTCAAGTACCTCCGGGCAAGTTTTATCTGGTTGGTGGCGGTTATGCCAACACTCCTTACTTCTTGACATCGTACCGTGGTGTTCGGTACCATCTCAAGGAGTTTGCACGCGGTCGTCATCGACCCCAAAATCATAGGGAGCTCTTTAATCACCGACATGCTGTGTTAAGACATTATATCGAACGGGCATTGGGAGTCTTAAAGAAGCGGTTCCCAATTCTGAAAGTGGGTACACATCATCGAATAGAGAATCAAGTCAAGCTTCCAGCAGCAGCGGCAATCTTACATAACATCATTCGATCTCACCAAGGAGATGAGCGTTGGTGAGATAATCAACCAAACAACATATCTCCCATGAATTTTGTGGATCTTCCTGATGGTGATATTCCTCAAAATCATCAAGTCAACCATGAAGGCGACAACCTTAGGGATACAATTGCTCATCAAATGTGGGCAGATTAGCAGCGGCAACCTTAGGGAACAATAAAGCTTTGTAATAATTTGCCACTTTGAAACTTGTTTTACTTTCATCTCATGTTATAAATAGTCACTTGGATACTTGTTTTGTCTAGAAATCATTATGATGACCACTTGAGGATCGCCAAGGTTGAGCCTCTTGAAAGAAGTTGCCGAAAGGCGTAGAGCGTCACCACCTACAAGGCATGTGGAAAAGAGGAGGACAGGGTCTCCAAAAGGTAATAAACTAGCTCTTGTACAATATTAGATAGTGAAGAGCACGCGAAAAACTAGCTCTTGTACAACCTACAGGGCACGCTAACAAGAGCACAGTGGAATGCAAGCCTTGAGAAAGATCTCGTGGACTTGCTTTGTGAGCATGCTACACCTGAACATAAGGGTCAAAATGGATGGAGCTCTGAAGCATGGAATAAGACAGTGAAGAAATTCCACCAAAAGAATCCTTATGCTACGAGAAGAAGAAGATCCAAGAAAAAGATAAAAGAATTGAAAAGAGAATATAAGATGATTAAAGAGATAAGGAAGCAAAGCGGCGTTTCATCGAATGACCGGCAGTGCAAGATTCTAGCAGATCCGCCACTTTGGAAAAACATTATCATAGTAAGAATGTTATTGTTATTCACTAAAAGGTTCATTACTTTCTTGAATGCTCTAATCTCATTGTTTTGTCAACTATGTAGTCACACCCTAAAGCTGGAAAGTTCAGGACAAAAGGTTTCCCTCTTTTTGAAGCTTTGGGAGAATTGCATGATGGTCAGTTATCAACTTCATTCATATACTCATGTCATTGTTTTATGTTTGTTCAGTCTTTTATTCTGAAATCTTATATTCGATTGTCACTTTAACTTGTAGGCCAAACTGCTGAAGGGACATACAACTTCACATCTATAGAGTCATCACAGTACTCAACCCAAGCACATCTCGAGAATCTGGGAGGAGCTGGTGAGAATCTTCGTGAGGATCAAGGAGAAATATCAGCCAATGGTGAGAATATTGGAGGAGAAACATCGGTGAATGGTGACAATCTTGGAGGAGAAAGGGTGCAGATTGATGAAGATGTTGAGGAGGTGTACGTGCAAGAAAATATTGCCATGGAGCCCCATCAAACGCAACCAAGTTTGGCTACTGCACCCTCAAGAATGGACAAGAAAAAGAACAAAGAGGCGGAGGGGCGCAAATAGTGATGTGGCTGTAACGATGGAGAGGTAATTGGAAATAAGGGCGAAGCAGGTGGAAGATGAGAGGAATAAGCCAAGGGTTGTGGATGAGTACTCTATCAAAAATTGCATTGATCTGCTGAAAACAATGGACATCACACCCGAGGAAGAAGTCAAGGCTTTCCGAGTGTTCAAGGTCCCCGAGATCCGAGAGATTTTAATGAGTGCCAGACCGAAGACTCCTCTTATGTGGCTGAGAGCTGAAATGGAATAACTGAGGTACTCCTATGCAATTAGTCCATGTTACTAAACTCCTTGCTAGCTATTTAGTCCATGTTGTTGTTGCTACAGTAAAGACATTATTACTATATATTGTTGGGCATCCTTGATAAATCTTCGTTATGATGTACTACATAAGTCTGAAAAGATGTACGGCTTTCAAAATAATTTTTGTTTGGCATGGTTTCAGAAAGCAGGAGTTCTACATGAGAATGCTCCAGAAGAAGGGCGCACCTTGGATCTATTTGTCTGTGTTGTTCAGTGGAAGGCTTCATATCTATTTGCTTGGTTTTGTTTGTCATATTTGTAGAGAAACTATCCACTATTTCTGAAAAACGACGAATTGTATCTTTGAGGAACTCAGAGTTAAGCTTTTGTTGCCGATTCAACATATTATCTATGCGTCAAACTGTTGTCATTTTTGTTAGTATTTATATTCTGTTCAAATCTTAGAATTGCTGTTATTGCTGGGATAATAATTTTTTTATATTATCAAAACTATTGTCACTTCTGTTTGCATCTTTGTCAATTCTATGTGAGAATGGCTGTTAATATTTTTATATATATATATATATATATGTTAGCGCTGCTGAGTGGCAGGGATTAACCGAATACATACTGAGTGGCAGGGATTGCACAGTGGCAGTGATTTGTCCTCCAAGTGGTTTTGGTGTCAAGCGGGGGTCACCCAATCCTCTAGAGGTTTATTTCCATTATAACCGAGCAAAGCCTAAAGTCGTTAAAAGGGTTAAAAGGGTCGAGAATAACGTGTTTTAAGGGCCGATTTTTGCTATAGCCGAACAGATCCCGTATAAACCCATAAAAAACATTATCTTATAATATACTAACTTTATCAAGCAAGGCTCACAACTGACCCACTTTTTTTTTCTTGGACGTACTCTTCCTCACACCCTTCCCATCTCCACCTCGATGATGATACGACCCCAGGCAACGGCGACTTAGGAACCTTCCTAAAGGCCGATGCGGCGAGCATAAAGGATGGGGACGCCGCCACCTTCAGCCGAGGAGACGCGGGCGAGCCACGCGCCTCTAAACCCTGAGACACGGCGGCCGATACGGACCTGGGGCGGGCGGTGGCCTGAACCGTAGTGGGAGAGACGCAGCTGGGTGGCGAACTGAACTGCAGTGGGAGAGATGCGGCGGGCGGGCGGACGGGCGACCAACGGGAGGATAGCAATGTAAATTGCAGCAGGAGAGACATGGGCGGGCGACGGCCGGGGCGGGAGAGAGGGGGCGGGGGGGGGGGGGACGGCAGGGCGGCGTCCGAGGCGGCGCGGACGGTGAACACGAACGGGTCGTGGAAATGTTTCCGTGACAGTTGGGCTCCCGCCAAGTGCTTTCTTCGTATACATGGCACCGTAAAAGTAGGCGCGGAAACGTGTTTTTGCATATAGGGAGAAGGTTTTTACCGCATCCTTAAAAAAATTTATTCAATCTTACTTCACAGTCAACCTCTGTCGTGCAACCCAATTTAAGGAACCAGGTAAGCGCGTGTCTCTACGTACTAAATCAATTTATGGACATCTTGCTGATGTGGAGTGATTGTCACTTTCACGTTTGAATGGTTGGTGCAGACTGATAAGATCTAAATAAGTTGAGCAGAACTCTGCAGAAGAAAGCAACACAAGCAGGTTGCCACAAGTTATGTTCCGTAGAAACCCATAAAGAGTAGCTTCGACGTCCAAGAAACCTTCTTCCTTCAGATCTCACGCCATGGCGGTCCTCATATCTTCCATTGCTTCCAAAGCCTTGGTGCTGTACACTCCAGCGATTTCTCGGCATCGAAGGAGCGCGGTTTCACTCGCATCGGCTCATCGCCCCCGAATCCTTGCCATGAAGTTCTGGGGCACCAACCATAACCTGCCGACCAGCAGAGCAACACAGTAAGTGCCTTCTTGTTCTTAGGATGCAGTTACCGTACAAGATCGTTCAATATATTTCGCATGTCGTTTTCAGAATCCCCGCAGCTGTTCCAGGCCCTGAAATTTTTCCAAGAGGAAATCTCCCTATGTCCAACATGCCCTCATGGTGAGTGCAGAAGAGTTACAGTTGCACGCGTTAATTTCATCCATTTCCTTCCCACATTCACAGGCTATGTGGTTCTCTCAGGGTGACCTTGGTCGTCGGTGCCGTGCTTGTTGCGATACCGATTTACAGAAAGATAAGAGCACTGGAAGGTAAATCTGAATCAGATGTCCACGACTTCTGTACATGTTATCTGTCTATCTTAGCGTGCATTTTCATTTCTCTAAACTTCTGTCTGTTGTCGAATTTGTAGATAAGGTGGAGAAGACGGCAGAGGTGGCAGTAGAGGTAATCGACACGGTGGCCGAAGCTGCCGAGAAAGTTGCCGGCGAGGTGGCCGAGGCGTTCCCCGAAAATGAAGGGCTCAAGGAGGCAGCATCCAGGATCAAGACCGTGGCCGATGCGATCGAGGAGGACGCCGAGAAAGCCGAGGCACTGATCCATAAGGTTAGGTTGATTGCCTAGTTTATTACTTGCACGTTTTGGCTTCGCTGTGAATCCAAAGTTGAAGGTTCCTCAACGTTTACATCACGGCAGCTGCTGATGTTCAGTACTGTTGCTTAACTAGGTCACGGTGCAGCCGTGCAAGTTACCGGCCGTTCCATGCTATATCCGCAAGTTAGAGATGCGTGTTGACTTCTAGAGTGATAGGGACAATCATGTTAAGCAGCGTTGCTACACTACTTCTGTAGCGGATATCCAATTCGGCTCCGGCCGGATAGCATTGGCGCGCTAAAAATGTTTTTGCAAATATTTAAAGACTACAAAAAAAAAATAGACATGTACACGTTCATGTCCAAATGTTATCTGCTAATGTTTAGGGGAAAAAACTAACTTTTTTGTCTTGTGCACACAACCAAGTTGGGTGCCCCATTTTTGGCATCTCTCGACCTGAATCTAGATTTTTTGGCCGACCAAACAAAATTATCCAGTTTTGCGTGAAAATTGTCAAGCACGCTTCGAACACTATGTGAAGATGTAAACAAATCAGATTTTTTTAGTTTATTTGATATTCATTTTGAATTTACAGTTCATTTGCTCTGGGAAGCCAAACGTCATGCTAATAGTATTAAATGGCAGCTAATTGGTAGCACACTGAGTAATATGTGGGGCGCTTACTGCTTAGCATGTGATGATATTGTTGTCATGTAGGAAGTATAGATGAAACTCTCTCTGTCTTTCATGGTTAATGCAGGTTGATGAAATAACGAAAGAGGTGGATTCTGTGGTCGGTCCTATCATCGACGTGGTCATGAAGGAGAAGGGAGAAACAGGAGGAGTCGTAGATGAAGAGCCCAAGAGGAAAGAAACGGATAAAGTATAAGAAACATGTCTTACCGGGGAATAGATATAACTAGTCGTCAACCGTGCATTCGCACGGAGTGTATATATAACTATATATGCAATGATGGTAAATAACCAGTAACACCTCGAGTTCATCACTATCATTTGGCTCTTGTCTCATAGTCATGAGTTTTCATTTTGGTACAGAATTCTGGAAACGTATATATATATATATTGAACTGTTTGTGTTTACCAAATTACTTAAACTTTACATTGTTTTCATGTCCCTTAAGGCTCACCATATCAAGTAGTTCCCGTTAAATGGGTCAAATTCGGGGATAAAAACACAAAATTGTTTCGGCCAAGGCTCCATAAAATACAGAAATGAGCACATCACTGTATTGCAAGATGAACACTTACAAGAGCATGATCACAATGCAAAAGCAACCATTCTTTGAAGATCCTTTAAGGAGAGGTTAGGGACTACTGCCACTAATTCAAATTTCTTTCATATCACAAATATTCTTCACAACGAGATGCAATTGCAAGTCTTGGAAGTTTATTTTTCAAAAGAGGAAAATGATGTGGCAATCAAGGAGATGCTAACTCATAAGGCTCCTGGTCCTGATGGGTTTAGGGGGACATTTATTAAATCTTATTTTCTGAAGATTTGCATGAGCTTATAGAAGAATTCTACCATGGCAGAATCAATTTATAGTCCATCAATGGCTCATTCATCAATCTCATCCCAAAAAAGGACAATCCTCGATGCCCAAGTCACTTCAGGCCTATCTCATTTCTAAATTGTACATAAAAATCATAACCAAGTTGTTGGCCAATAGATTACAAAGGGTTATCTTGTCTTTGGCACACATCAAAAAGTATGGCTTCTCAAAATCCAGATCAATTGAAGATTGTCTTGCTTGGGCTATTGTATACATCCAACAATACCAACTATCTAAGAGAGAGTTCATCATCCTTAAACTAGACTTTGAAAAGGCTTTTGATTTGACAGAGCATGCTTCCATCCTAGACATCTTAAAAGCAAAAGGATTTGAATATCGATGGATCATGTGGATCAAAACGATTTAAAGGTTTTTTAAGGATAGGAATTATGTTGCATCTTGAATAAAGGATTTTTTAAGGATTATACCCCTTAGGAATTTTTTTCCTACATGGATTGTTTGATTCATAGGATTACAATTAATAGGAATTTTTCTTCAGGATTCATTTGTCTTCATGGGAAACCTTCCATCAATTCCAAGCATATGAAAAGAATCCTAAAATTACGTACAATCAAACGCCCATACTAACCCTATAGTATTGATGATGTCATACCACTCGATTCCTATGGTTTCCCTATTCTTAAGGCCTCTTTGAATTACGTGAATATGAAAACATAGGAGTATGAAAAACGTAGGTATGTCACGTATCGTGAAAGCCTATAGGATTTCAAAACATAGGAATCTTGCAATGAGTGCCTTTGAATGGTGCATAGGAAAGGATTCCATATTGGAATTTGGGAGCCCCAATTATAAGATCCAAAGGCTTCCATATGAAAAATTACTCCAAAGAAAACCTCAAATGATTCAATTATACATCAGTGAGCATGCAAAGCTATTTAATTATACAACAATAAAACCTCAAAAGATTCAATTGATTTCAATGAACAATCTGGTCATAAAGTGACAATTCATTATATCCCAACAAACACACCATCAATTACATCGACTTTATTCCGGTCATGTGTGGCGGGTCACGCGAACATGGGATGGAAGATCCAAAAGATAGAGAGATAATCATGTAGCTACTAATATGGATCATGAGGTCCTAATGGAACTACTCACACATGGTCATAGAGGCAGCAAGGGTGATTAAGAAGCCTCTCGCAATGGATTTCCCCTTTGACAGAGCGCCAGAACAGGCCTCCAGATTGGATCTGCACGAAACATGAACTTAAGGTGGTGAAAAAATTCTTCTAAAAATATGGCAGTGGGTTCATGTATTTATAGAGATTTTTGGCAATGGAATGGACATAAGGTGGTACAGGTGGCCCCATATGGCCTAGGGGCGCGCCCTTGATGACCCACAAGTATAGGGGCAATCATAGTCCTTTCGATAAGTAAGAGTGTTGAACCCAACGATGAGCAGAAGGAAATGATAAGCTATTTCCAGCAACATATTCTCTACAAGTGCTCTGAGCAACAGTGATAGATAGTTTTATAGCAAGATAATTCGTAACAAGTGAAAAGTGAAAAGTAACAATAGTAGCAAGTGTACATCAACATAGCTCAATACTTTTTTATAGAAGAGTACAGGCCTGAAGGAACTCTTATATAAAACAAAGCGCTACCGAGGACACGTGGGAATCTCCGTCTAGTCATGTTCATCATGCAGTTGATTCACGTTTGCTACTTTGATAATTTGGCATGTGGGTGAACCGGTGCTAGGGTGATGTTCTTACTTGAACAAGCAACCCACTTATGATTACAACCTCTCGGAAGCATCCGCAACTACGAAAGAAGAATTAAGATAAATCTAACCATCGCATGAAACATATGGATCCAAATCAGCCCCTTACGAAGTAACGCATAAACTAGGGTTTAAGCTTATATCACTCTAGCAACCCATCATCTACTTATTACTCCACAATGCCTCCCCTTAGTACCATTAGATGGTTAAGTGTCATGTAGTCGACGTTCATACGACACCACTAAAGGAAGCAACAACATACATATCATCAAAATATCGAACGAATACCAACTTCACATGATTACTTATAACAAGACGTCTCCCATGTCCTCGGGAACAAAGGTAACTACTCACAAATAATCACATGTTCAAGATCAGAGGTATAATAATGATGAGTAAGGATCTGAACATATTATCTTCCACCAAGTAAACCAACAAGCATCAAATACAAGATGTAATCAACACTACTAGTAATCCACAAGTACCAATCTAAGGTTTTGAGACGGAGATTGGGTACAAGAGATGAAATAGGGTCTCAGATGAGATGGTGCTGGTGAAGATGTTGATGAAGATTGGCCCTCCC
The DNA here is from genome assembly GCA_022496015.1 of Hordeum marinum. Lineage (NCBI taxonomy): Eukaryota > Viridiplantae > Streptophyta > Magnoliopsida > Poales > Poaceae > Hordeum > Hordeum marinum. Next base: position 373,738,929 of record CM039673.1, read on the forward strand.
ACGAAGGCGGGAGCGTTGGTGACGACGAAGGCTTCGATATCCCCCTCCCAGAGAGAGATTTCCCCAGCAGAATTACCTTGACGGACTGCAAAAGGGCCTCTATTTACGTTTCCACCTCAAGACGGCGGCGCTTCGTCCTGAAAGCTTATCCCTTTTTCTAGAACAAAACACATCTTATAGCAGAAGACACGGGTTGGGGCCCCTATGAGCGGCCAACAATCTATCAGGGCGCGCCTAGGGGGTGGGCGTGCCCTGTTGGCTTGTGGCTAGCAGGTGGCTCCCCTATGGTATATTTTTTCTCCATAATTTTAGATATATTCCACAAAATTTCTCCGTGCAATTTCAGGTCATTTAGAGTCTAGTGAATTTTCAACCTTTTTCTTGGTTTTCAGGTCCAGAATTCTAGTTCCCAGCAATTTCTCTCTTTGTGATGTACCAAAGAGAAAAGGCATAAGAATTGTATCATAAAGTGGAATAATGGACAAGAATACTATAAATATTGTTAGGAAATCATGATGCAAAAAGGACGTATCAACTCCCCCAAGCTTAGACCTCGCTTGTCCTCAAGTAAAAACCGATCTGGAAAATAATGACCACATAATTTGAGAGAGAGAAGTGTCAATAAAAAAATACGAACATGAGAGCATTATGAATATTAAAATAGCAACAAGTTTTTCATCATATAACTTCTCATGGCCAAGTAACAATTTATCCACAATATTTAAGTATGAAACATAAACCTATTGAAAATCAACAAACTATGTTGTTAGTCACTGAGACAATCACAACTCATCATATTTCAGAGAGGAGTCTATGTAAGAGCTTCCAGTTTAGCAAGTTCACATATTCAACATCATTTACTCTTCTATGATCGCTGACACACATTGCATATTTTTGGAGCTAATGTTTCCATTGGACACATAGGAAGATAGTAGATTTATTGTTTTTGCCACCCAACTTATTTACCTCAAGGATAATGTCAACAATAATAACTTATGATCATCTACATCCAACGGGATATATATATATATGGAGAGAGAGAGAGATAGTCTTATTTTCATCCCGGGTGAAGAATAAGTAATTCTTCATCCCGGTGTAAACTCTCTCAAAACATGATTTTTGTTGGATGTTGTAATTTTACCTCACACGCACCTCATAATCTTACCTCATCGACACGGTCTAATCTTACCTCACACGCGCTGAATTATCACCGATGTATTATAATTTTACCTCACCTCACACATGTATGTCGTAATATTACCTCAGATGCATGACATATTTGTTTCTCACGGTGGACATTAAGAAGCCCTTAACTACACACCATAATATTACCTCACATGCATTTTGGTTCTTACGATGAATATAGGGTGCGTGAGGAGGTGGGGTGAAGAATAACAATTCTTCACCTTGGGTGATGAATAGTCAATATATGGATCTTCGAACACATGGTGCTTGCTACTAAATAGTTAATAGACCATAGTAGAGATAAACTTGACTCTTGCATGAAAGTAAGTACTTGAAGGGTACATTCATAAAAGTAAAAAATAGGACCTTCGTAGAGGGAAGCAGAGGTTGTCGTGCGCTTTTTATTTTTGGATGTGCAAACTCTGAATGTAAAGGAACATCATTGCCCCTTGTGATAACAAACTTTATTATGCAGTCTGTCGCTTTTATTTATTTGTCATCACAAGATCGTACAAAGCTTATTTTCCCTTACAATAAAACATCATACATATTTACGAACATTTTTTTACTTACTTGAAGGATCTTATTCAATCCATAGGTAGGTGATACGGCCATTTTGTATCATCAATTCTTATTGATATTTATATTATTATTGTCCATCATTCCTAATTGTGATACAATTCTTATGCCTTTTCTCTCTGAATGTGCAAGGTACATCACAAAGAGGGAAATCATTGTGAAACTGGAATTCTGGACCTGAAAACCAAGAAAAAGGTTGAAAAATCACTGGACTCCACATGACCTGAAACTTTATGGGGAATTTTTATGGAATGTATAAGATTTATTGGGCCCAAAATATACCAGAGGGGGGCCACGTGATGGCCATAAGCCAACAGAGAGCGCCCACCCCCGTGCGCGTCCTGTTAGCTTGTGGGTGGCCAGCAGGTCTCCCAACCCCCCTCTTCTCCTATATGGTGTGTTTTACCCTAGAAAAATCAAGAAGATACTTTAGGGACGAAGCGTCACCATCTCGAGGCGAAAACCTTGGTAGAGGCCTTTTTGCTCTCCGGCAGAGAGATTTTGCAGAGGAAACTTCCCTCCGTGAGGGCGAGATCGAAGACATCGTCATCACCAACGCTTCCTTCTTCATGGGAGGACCAATCTTCATCAACATCTTCACCAGCACCATCTCATCTC